>JACEVL010001095.1:0-212051 GCA_020284085.1 Aporrectodea caliginosa
TGCCATGTGTGAAGGTGTGATAAAGGCTAAGTGATAATAAAAAACCTTAGTATCTTAGTATAGCACAAAAAAAGAACTGGAGAATTATACATTATTGTTATATAGTGCGTGATTTTTAATTAAACATCTAAATTGTGAGAGATCTGCAGCCATCTTAATTTCGTGCGGGAGGTTATTCCATAAGAATGGACCTTGATATTTAATAGAGAACTTATGAACATTCGTTCTAACAACAGGATACGAATAAGTACAATTAGGCCTACTTCTAGTCACTTTGAGGTGTTTAGTAGTGGGAAAGAAAGAGGTAAAGGCTATCGGGAGGAGATTTTTGTTATATTTATACATTACTTCACCTATTTGCACGTACCTAATTTGATTGAAATTTAGTAGTTTAAGTGTCTGGAATAAGTATTTGGTGTGAGCATTATATGGGGAATTAGTGATAACTCGGACTGCTCTTTTTTGTAGACTCTTAAGTTTGTTTAGGTGAACAGCGTATGTAGAGGTCCAAATGAGATTACAATAGGTTAAGTATGGATATATTAATGCGAAATACAGATTTTTGAGAACAGTTTGGGGGAGTAAGTAAGAAATCCTTCTAATAATTCCAATATTCTTCATGACCTTTTTAGATATTTCATCAATATGTTTGTTCCATTTCAAGTGCTGGTCAATGAAGACCCCAAGGAATTTAGTAGAAGTTACTTTCGGTATTACATGATTATCAATGGTGAGGTCATTGTTGGTAACTGGAATAGTTTTGTTGGGTGTTCTAAAGATAATGTAATTCGTTTTAGATACGTTTAATGATAATTTATTAGCTTTAAACCAATCAGCTGCTAAAGACAATTCCTCGTTCGCAAGTTGGATAAGTTTATCGTATGAGGAATGTGATAGAAAGACATTTGAGTCGTCTGCAAATAGGATGAATCTTAGAAGAGTAGAAGAGTTGGGGAGGTCGTTTATGTAGATCAAAAATAATAGTGGACCCAATATAGACCCTTGTGGCACTCCAAAGAGGATGTTTTGGAGATTCGAGAAGCAACCATTACATTTTACTCTTTGTGTGCGGCTAGTGAGATAACTCTTAAACCAATCTAGCGGTATACCCCTAATCCCATAATGTTTCAATTTTGCTAAAAGAATGCCATGATCAACTGTATCGAAGGCTTTTGCCAGATCCAAAAATCGTGAATTCTAGGACGTAAGTTATATTTTTGCTGTGTAGGTGGGAAGATTCCTCGGAGAACATGACATGGTTCCCCACAAATAGCCTGAAATAGCCCAGAATCAGCTGCACAAATACGATGATTTTGCCATTCTTCCAATTCCATCCAACCGTGGTACGGTACCACAGAGTATAGGTTCGCGGCATCCTTGGGTGTCGCTGAACCCAGTTTGGTAAGCAATGGCGTATGCATTTAGATCGTGCAGTTGAAATATTCCTATTTAATATCCACCTAGGTTTTGCCCTAACAATAGACATCAGTCTGCAGTTCAAAATACGGAGCCTTTAGCCTAGCCATGAAATGACTCACATAGAATGTGACAACTCCCCGTCACCAGCTGGCTGTGTTAACAGGTGCTGCTCCCGTTAGTCGTAATATATGCACACACATATATATGCATATACATATACATGTCCAATTGTCCATATATATATATTAGACCGGTCCAAACTTACATGGGGAAATATATTTTTTCAAAATATGCTGCTCCACAAGGCTGCCCCTGTCACACTTGACTAGAAGACTCTGTGTTAAAAAAATTGAAGAGATCTGAGCATGTTTAGAGGTCGCTAGGTTTTGACACTTTTTGTAGAAATTGCAAAAATTACGCATCTGACGCGTTAATAGCTTCATTATGAATTAAAATAAGCACCCATGAACACCAAGCACCAGCTTTCTAAATCATGATCAATATGCCAACTGTATTTAAGTAACTAAAAGAATAATAAGCTTATTTACAACTGAAACACTTATTTCAAGTTCTTTCTGATAGATAAACAGTTGTTGGCTTATAACTAATTTTTAAATTTTGCATGCCACCTTTTCATCACAATTCGTTTCATATCCTACAATTGTATTGTTCAATATTGCTCTGTATGCTGCTAATTTACCGTGATTCGAGTACTTTTTTCGTCTGTGAAGCCAGCCTTGAATATGAAATAAGCTTACAGCACATGTTTTTTCACTTTTTGCAATAAAAGCTCGTACGCTACAAAACGGCAGCTATGGTGAAACTGGCATCAACAAGGAGTTCCTTACAATGTTGTCTGTTAGGGATGCCTGACAAACACTTTCTTGGGTCTGGACTCCCAAAAAATTGGGCAATCCTGAGGAATTTCATATTTCATTACCAGAATAGACTATAGCATTTGGTGAGGCCACGAAAGCAACAATAGTCGCTGCGTTGGTAATTCGGGAGGAGGCTAGAATCCCCACACAGTGTGTGGATTCGGGTGTTCGCAAACTATGGAAGTTGTATGAACACAAATTTGTGCTGATTCAAGGAGTTACAGTTTGAGTTCGATTTAATTAACTCTTTCAGTCATCATATCCGCTATTTCTTCGAAGCGTGTCACTGAAGACATCGAGGCTGCTCTGGTAATACAATCTTATTTATCCACCTAATCCGCTATCCATGTAGCGTCTGGACAGGAAATCCTTCGACCACCAGACTCCACTGGAAGAGTATGTCACAAGGATATCTTTAAAACTGCTTGATCTTTTTACCATCCAGGGTCAAGAACAACCCACAGCCTGAATTCCTATCAAAGTCCTTTACTCCCTGACCACTGGACCCTACTTCCCAGTCGATGAAGGCAAATGTCAAACTGTTGATGGTCGTCAATGACTGCGCAGAACGTGGAGTAGCTCTGATCAATTCTTACAATGATATACTAAGGATGAGTCACAGAAACAATACTTGCTGCAACTTGTCTCCAGTCATCGGACAAAAGTTTCTGTTCCAACAAAGGCAAAATGAAATAATAGTAGGTTGCGGGTTTTCCAGCACTTCAATGACGGGATTTATGCAGACTGGATTACTTTTTTAATTATCCAAAATTATATTTTATTACAAACGTAATGCAGCCTGATTAAAGCAGTAACACTGCAGTATATATTTCTAAATTGGGCTGTTTATTTTTCAAAATAATAAATGACTTGAAAATAATTTATAACCGATTTGAAAAAATCAAAATTATACATGTTTTTTGACAAGTTCATACTATAATATGATTATGGCAAAAAGTCGAAAAACATAGCGACCTCTAAACATAATCAAATCTTTCCAAAATTTTGCATACAGACTCATGTTTTCATGTGTAACAAGGGCAGCCTTGTGGAGCAATGTATTTCCAACTTTTAATTTTGTGGACCAGTCTAATATATATGCATACACACGCATATGTGTATATATATATATATATGCGCATTGATAAGCCTTAATTAACAATGATAGGCCTACTTGGAGTTTTTCGGGAATACTTAAATGTCTTTAGACATGAGCGTCACGATACAGTCCCACTTGCTGTCACTTCCAAACTGTTGTCGTAATGGCAAATACTGTACAAGCACTGAATTTTTCGTAAACTGGTGAACTTTGTAGTGATTGACTTCTATCATGTCAGTGTCTAATGCATTAGACACAGAACAGCAACTGGGGCCACACCAAAATCAAGCCATAATCTGGAAGAAAACTTGAAGGTCTTCACTATTTCAAGAAGGTGCACTGACATCCGCCTTCAGTCGATTTTGTGCCTCTTATTCTCATGCTTTACAACCCTCTTCGTTCTGCTGACCGGCTTGATCTCTTCGTACCTCGGTCGCGAACCTCACTGACCCAACATCGGGCTTTCAGTGTGTTGTGGGTCCCTCACTCCCTCAATATGGAATGGCCTTCCCTTGCAATTCGTAGCAGGACTCTAAAGGGGATTTAACCAGCATCTCTTCGCTGCTTTAAAGACCTTTCACTTTTCTCGGGTCTGTCACGCTGAGAGCGCTTCTGAATAGCTCTGCTGTGAGAAGCGCTTTACAAATGTTCAGATTAAATTAGATTATATTATTTAGATCTATTATTAGATTTATTCCTGCATGTTGGGTGATCGTAGGCCTTTTACACGTACTACTAAATGCATGCGCATAACCGGGCGCTCTGCTGAAACACAGATTCAACAGTGTCCCATTTGAATGTATGCTGTTTACCGTTCAGTGTATGTATACATAATAAAAAGTTTCGCTAGTCGGACGAGATATATGGGCTCAAAATCGATACGTAATCATTGACACACGAATGTAGGTTACATGCAGTAGCCTACTTCAAGATGCTGCACCTCGCTGCACATGGTAGGCTAATCTCTGTGTGTGCGTGTCGATGCGAATGTGAACTGATACCAGTCTATAATGGTGAAGTAGGGCCTAATGTTTGGGGTTTAATTCAGCGAAGGACAGAAGGGTGTTACAAGATTTCTGTCCAACAGCGTGTCTATATGGAAAGAGGACGTCACTCAGGCTGCATCACATAGCGATGCGTAGGCCTATTAATATAATTATATACCGTACAGTGTATTTTGTTTACCGATCACTTTGCAATGTAAGTTTTGATACGGTCATTAAGTTGAGTAGGCCTAAAGAGAGAAGGCGAGATCACGTGATATCATTATCAGGTCAGGTCAGATAGGGTCAGACTATAGTCTGAGAAAGTTGTGCCGGACTATAGTAGTATAGTAGGCCTCGACGTCCTGTATGACACTGCCAGGCAGAAAGGCGCTGTCGGCAAATGAAGACCTAGTCTAAGACACTGTGGTCTCACTGGAAAGAGCGGCCTAGAGACGACTTTGGTGCCCCCAAAATAATAAATGATGATGATGATGATGATGATGATGATGATGATGATGATGATGATGATGATGATGATGATGATGATGATGATGATGATGATGATGATGATGATGATTGATGATGATGATGATGATGATGATGATGACGATGACGATGACGAAGACGATGACGATGACGATGATGATGATGATAACCTCTGCAGACCGTGCCTCTGTTCCAGCTTTTTATCCATTTGCACACAGAGATTCAATGCCGTAGCCTTCAGAGGTACTTTCGCACAACGCATAGCTAGGTACGAGGACCACTAACTCCAGATTGGTGGCACACCCTATGATAATTTCTAAAAGCCAGAGGGATTCTTCTACCTCGGGAGAAAAAAAGTAATAATAATAATAGTAATGCAAAGCCTGGTCCAATGAAATCAAGCTATGCCACTTGTAATCCTTACGAGAATAATCAATGTCTCAACAGCTGCAATGAATCGTTATCAGATTTCATTTAAATTGCATGCAGTTGAAGTGTATAATAATATGAGGAGATAGTTTTAGAAAACCGCTGACGCATGACACGCTATACTTGCGCCTCTGATTGGTGTGCACTGCGAAAGGCGCCATATAAATTGATAGATACAATACTTGCCATTCTCATCCGACTCATCGCGTCCTGGAGTTCGGCAATCTGCTGTTTGTCCTTCTCCCTCTGCGTCTCCAGAAGGCCATTCCGTCGACGAAGATGGCCAACCTCGGCCTCGACCTCTGATAGGGTACGACTGAGACGGTCGATCATCTCATTGCCTTCGACCAATGACTTCTGAGTCTCATTCAACCTGTGTGAAAGGAAATCAAAAAAAATCGTTAGGAAAACATATTGTTATACTTTACTCAACGTATCACAATTCCTTTCAGTGTGAGTCCTTGCACAATACTGTTGCACGTCTTATATGTGGCTGGACACCATCCTGTGGTGGATCCCTCCATTTGGAATGATCTTCCCTCTCATGAAGGGCTAAACTAATGACTGGTTTTCCTCATCGGTCTCTCGCTTCTTCATCGGTCTCTCGCTCTTTAAAGGCGTTTCATTTCCCCGAGGTTTCCGTGCTGAGAGCGCCTTTGAATAGTTATTCTGCGAGAGGCGCTTTATAAATTATCAGATACGATATATCACGGATCTGGTGCGCGACAACCTACATTGGCTGCGAGTTCCTCAGCGGATTAGGCTATCTACCATCGAGGTATATTCTACAAAGTGTGGTTAATCATCTACAAAGCACTGGATCATCTTTTGCCGGACAACATCTCTGATTTCTGCATTCGGGTAGCAGACAACCGGCACAGATGTCGGCTACGATCCTCATGAAAGGTTACAACAATTTATATGGCGCCGTAGCACAGCCATGACGCTTTAAGGGCGCCTTACAAAACTACTATAGGGACATGCGGGATAAGCCTTAGTAAGCAAATAAGATTTTGGCATGGATTTTAAGGAGTCCACTGAGTCGGCCGATCGAATAGCGGGAGGAGGACTATTCCAGCATGGAGTAGGCTACCGGCGGCCGAGAAAGCACGATCGCCGAAGCGCGTTCTCATCCTCCGCACACGGAGGTCAGTCCTCACAAGCGATCAGGCCGGATCTAAAATCAACCACGGGTTCCACGGTCTTCAACGAGGTTTTGCGACGGTTCCTGCTCTGTCGTTGAACCCACTGTATGGAACAGTTTTCCTCGACCATGTAAAGAATGCACCATCTCTGGAGACATTCAAATCACAGCTCAAGACCTATATTTTTCAACTATCACTTGACTGTCCTGTACATTGCCATTTCCTTCGGCATCTGCTATGGTACGACGCTATATAAATAGTCTTATTATTATTATTATTATTATTATTATTATTATTATTATTATTATTATTATTATTATTATTATTATTATTATTATTATTATTATTATTATTATTATTATTATTATTATTATTATGGCCGGCGTTAGTTTTCAGCTAAACTTAGGACACATGTCTCTTTGCAGAATTGTTAAATAGATGGGTTTTCAGCTCAAGTATATTTATTATCCAGTAGCGATGGAAGCCTTTGCAGGTGTTCAAACATAATTCGCCTGCAGCTGATGAATTTATCGTTCTTAATGAACTCGATCTAGACATCAATTAGGCGATATTAGGTGCCTTTAAGGAGGTCCTGAGAAGTATATATGCATCTGTGTCATATTAAAGAAGCGTAAGTATACAGCATATATTATACAAGGACCCTAACTATTTGTACCTATCGAGATGCGGATTTGGCGAAGAGTGGAGAAAGTGAGTTGGACTTGGACAACACATAACCGTGAGCTCTGCATGCTGTTTGATTTCTGTTGTCCCAGGGCGTCGCCTCCTATACGCTCCGCAGAAAAAGGAGTTCTTATGGTTCCTTTTGCTCGTACTGCAACAATGCAGAACCGAGCTTTTTCTGTGGCAGGCCCAATGATCTGGAATGGTCTTCCACTAGAGCTGCGTCTACACCCTGGGAGTCTGCCTGAAACTTTCCTTACTAAACTCAAAACTGTTCTTTTTGGGCGCGTTGGAGTCGGGAGCGCCTCTGAGTAGTTTCCTTGAAGGGGCGCTATATAAATTCCCGAATGAATGAATGAACATAAAAGGAAGAGGTGTTCGAAAAATACATCTCAGGTGGCTATGATAAGAATACGCCAGAGGAAATAGATTAATCACTTTCTGAGAATAGTCTCCTTCCTAAGAATTCTCATCGAAGGAAGAGTTGAGGGCAAGAAAACAAGAGGAAGAACTAAACAGATGTTGTTGGACTGGATCAAAATGGGTGATTGGGTGAACATAACAGGCTGATGCAGGAGACACTACACCGTGAGGAGTGGCGCCATTGAACTTAAGAACCTGCTTACTAAGTTACTAAGAAGGAGACCATGCATCGAGGAGAGGGTAGCAGGTTTTGGTGCGCCATCGTTTGATGCCTTGCTCATTAGACGCCGGCGCGATAGAAGTTACTAATTACAATTGCTTACATGGAATGCGATATCACTTAGAAGCAGCCTTCGGATTGACATCTTTGTGTATTACGATTGAAGCAGCGCTTTAAATGCAAATGTAAATGTTCGCGTTTTTCTATAGCGACCGTATATATATGGCCTCGACCCTGCTCATTTTTCAATGAATTGATCTGGTGAGATCCTTCACCACCGCTCGCCCGTTTGAATGGACGCCACGCCATTTAGTATCCCCGTGCAAGGACCGTGCTAGCCCGAGATTTAAATATCTTAAATCAGCCAGCATCGGGAAGCGAACCACGATCCCTGTGCGCTCTTTCTCAGAGGCGCATGAGACGCGCAGCCAACGCTCTTACCAATGTAGCTAACTGGGCTTTAGAAGTGCACAGGAGAAAGAGAAAAAGACAGAGACACACAGACAGAGACAGACATAGACAGACAGACAAACAGACGGACAGACAGACAGACAGACAGAGAGATAGACAGTGAGAGACAGACAGAGACATAGAGACAACGGAACAATCTGTTCATTCCAAAGTGCCAAGGTGCTCGTTTGAGTACGCTATACAAAATGCCTAGTTACACTACAGTCAATAGTTACAATGCTCTCTTTAATTAGGCCTACCTTCGTTTGAGATTGGCTACTTCATCCTCGAGCGTTGCCACTTTGATCTCCAGTCGAGCCTTGTCCTTGATGGCATCGTCCAGGAGTTTCCTCGCTTCGTCCAGCTCGGCCGTGAACATGCTCTTGATCTGCGACGTCTCTTTGCCCCAGCGGGCCTTCAGCTTGGCCAGTTCATCGGCCAGGGTCTTGTTCTGCGCCTCGAGGAACCGTACCTTCTCCAGGTAGTTGGCGAATCGTTCGTTCAGGCCTTGCATGTCCTTCTTTTCCCTCTCCCGGCTTTCCTTGACGGCTGTCACCCCGGTCGTCGTGATATTCGCGTAGGACCCGACGGGTAGACCCACCGGGACCATCTTCATCTGAGCGCTGTACATCCGACCATAGGGGACGGGGCCGTGAACCCCCGACTGACGGTTGACCACTATGTTTCGTGAGGCCATGACCGGACGAACGTACAGGTCGTCCTGGGTCTGATGATACTGTTGCTGCGGGTTCTGCTGATGCGTTTGGGAGCTGTAGGTGGCCGTGATGGGAGTCTTTGTTGATGACGATGTGCTGTGATATTCGTAAGATGTTGACATCCTCTTCCTATTCTCTCCCTCTTATCTTCGGTACGGTACTCACGGTTTTCGCGTATACCGGTACGTTAAACGTTAACAGAGAACTTCAGTTACAATAATTAATTAAAGCAAAAGTTTTACCTAACCAGTAGGACAGTGTATTTACGAAATTAGCCGGAAATTAGCTGGAACTCGACTTGGTTTTGATCCCTCCGTATGTGAGTGATCGTCCTCCTTTTTTCTCTCCCGTTCCGCTTCACCGAATAAGGTCGTTTTCCTTGCAACTGTCTTATTCTCCGCGGTCGGCTGACTTCAGAGTGTATAGGCTGACACAGCTGGCAAGTGTTTCAGCCAGTTACTGTCGAGCAATCGACTCAAGATATCGATCTGAACACACGTATGCGTAAGTAGAAAATTATAGGGCATATGGATTCATCATTCATAAGATATCCATGTATCTTATATATATCCTACGCTATATATTTTCTCAAGCACAATATGCTATATTTATGCCTACATTTCCCTTAGCCTATATATGTGTGCATACGTGTGTGGTGTGTGCATACGTGTGTGTGTGTGTGTGTGTGTGTGTGTGTGTGTGTGTGTGTAGGTGTGTAGGTGTAGGTGTAGGTGTAGGTGCAGGCCTAGGGTGTGTGCATGCGTGTGTCCATGTATTTTAGAATGCACGTGTGCGAGCATTATGTATGCTGTACGCCAATACCGTATACTTTGGGAATACACAATAGGTTTGTTACACCTCAATTATATATATATATATATATATATATATATATATATATTTAGGTGGTCCTTAAGAATAAAAGTGTGAATCTACTGTTCGCCAAGGTTCCATTTGGTTCCATTCCATCCAGAAGCATCACACAAAAAGTTGTATGAAGAAATATTAATAATTATTTAGGACTCGCACAACACCATCAAAGTTTTACCATAATCAATATGCGAACAGTCGAACAGTAGGCCTAAGCATACTACAGTGTGTCCGGATAAAAAGGGACCCTTTTGTTATCATGAAAATAAACTAGTAAATATTCATCGATTTTTAAAATTCCAAGACCATTTTAATCCTGACATAATTTGCTAAATACTGGATAAAGTATAAAAGTTTTCGTTATTTAATAATGACGTCATAATGACGTCATTTTCATCAAAATTCAAGTGTCAAGGACGGCACAAAAATCATCTAAAATTTTCAATATTATTTTAAACTGTCATTCATCAATTATAAATTTTAGTTTAATTTAATTTTTACATTTGAATAATATTAGACTACAAGGCGTGCTCAAAGTGTCCACCTTCTGCCTCAACACAAGCTTCAAGACGAGCGCGCCACAGGCAGCAGCGATAACCAGCTGATCAAATTCATCCCATGCATTAACAATACGCGCACGGAGTTCTTCAATGTCTCTGATCTTTGTCCTGTAAACCTTCTATTGCATTAGTCCCCAAATCTTGTAATCAACGGGATTAAAGTTCGGGCTGTTTGGCAGTCAAAGATTAGGAGGCATGAAATCCAGAGTCTCCTTTGTCTGCAGTTCAACAGTTTCACGAGCTCAGTGAGCTGGAGCGCCATCTTGTTGGAATGTGTAATAATCCGAATATACCCTGGATATCAAACAACAATTTTTCTGACAGCAAACAATCACGGGGAAAAGTTTCACTTATTTTCCCGCCTGGTTCTGTTAAATGGATTTCCGTTTTACGACGATCCGATCATCCGACGCAACAATTTTTTGTCATACTTAAATTTTGATGCGAATTATTGATGCATTATGACGTAATTATTTGATGACAGGAAATTTTACATTTTAACCATGTTAGCAAATTATCTCAGGATTAAAATGGTTTTGGAATTTTAAAAATCGATGAATATTTACTAGTTTATTTTCATGATAACAAAAGGGATCCCTTTTTATCCGGACACAGTGTAGTTGTAATCAACAATGAATACATAAACCAGGAATAAATTCAACCACTTATAGTAGGTCCAGATTACAACACAATGACATTATTGCATACCTGATTACTAGTGATTACACTGATTAGCGATTAAAATAATTTATTACAGTACTGTTATTATTATTGCTAATGTCAATGAGGCCTTGATCGCTTGACGGCACACTCCTTTAATTGTTGGTGCCGAGAACGAGTTGCTTTGGATGCAAAAAGCAAACGAGACAGAAGCATAAGAACTAGAAGCAGATGCGCTAGGAGCGGAAGAACCAGAAGCAGAACCAGCAGCAGAAGAACCAGAAGCAGAAGAACCAGAAGCAGAAAAATCGGAAATAGAACCAGCAACAGAAGAAACAGAAGCAGATCTATGAGGAACCACAAGCAGAAGAAACAGAACCAGCAACAGCAGAGTGCCATAAAGTGGAGAGTAACACCAGCCCCCACTGTACATACTGCAGAGAGCTTTATCGGGGGCCCGATAGCGCATTATGTAACACACTGGCATAGAGAGCGAGAGGTACCGAGTTCGAGGTCCGTAGGGCGGACATGCTTTGTAGGTTGCTATTAGCGCCGTGTATTGCAGGCTGTCTGTTCTGTTAGTAGCTAAGATATATGTCTTCTGTCATTTTTGTTGTTTCAATCATAACATGCAAATTTACAGCGCAGTGTGCGTTTGTCAGGCGCTTCAATAAAGAAAAGATTATTATTATTATTATTAGTTTACAGCGACCAACACGAGGAAACGTGGATTCAATGCTTAACATGCAAGTACTGGTGCCATGAAAGCTACGCCCCTATTAAGCCCGGCGACAAGCAATTTTTACTGTAATTGCTGTCGTTAACTTTCAATTTTTCTTATGAAGATTACAAATGACAGTTTTAATTCATTTTCTCGTTACTGTTGTTAAATGTGAGACAAATAATTCAGATAGCTCAATTACCATTAGCACTGCCTTCATGGCAAACTTGTCCAACCACTTCGGCATGAGCAGCAGTAGGCTATTTAATTGCCACTTTGCCCAAGGTGTAGGGGTAAGAGTGGCATTTTCACTTTGTGTTTTGGCGTATTTTGCATAATATTTTATCGCATAAATTATAGTCAATTTTCAAGGTAGGCTATTTCGATTAGCCTGATGAGTTTCCAACATGCCTATGAAAAATTGTGACATTATGTTATCTATTTAGGAAAATATAAAATGTGTTCTAAAAAGGGCCTCTCTTGCCCTGGTCTCCCTATTATGTAAAGTACTGTTGATTACAATATTACCAATGAAGAATACAGCTGGTTCTTATGGGGAAAATAAAGCACATGTTAAATAACTGATGCAAGAGGAAGGAAGAGCAGTAGGTCCATAGTTACAACTGGAACTAAAAGGAGATTGTAGTTCAGAACACAAACTTTTATATGGAAACGTTGTGCTTGTATAATATATTATTGTATAATGTATAATATACTATATAGTATTATATATTACATAATATATGTGACACTATGTGCTTAGTGTGTAGGCCTGCTGTCGTGCATTAAAGATTTAAGTTAGACCTAACATTGTGTGCTTGCTTGGATGGATTTGTGGTTATCGGTCTCAGGAACTCACGGATCAAATACCACTAAAATGCCAATTAAAAATAAATAATAAACAATCAACGAGAACATAAACATTGTAGAAATTATTTTTTAGTTGTGCATAAGTAAAATCATCCAGCCTTTCTGTTTAAAACTAAACATAGGTCCAAAAATGCGAATCAAGTACTTATACTCGAAATGACGAAAATTATTTGTAAAAATCAAACTTTCAAAGACGTTGTGCGAGTCCTAGACATTGTTCGATCTTGATCATTTTTGGGCTACATTACTTTTAAACCAATTGGCACGGAATGCCGGGTTGGCGAAAGTAAACAAATGACGTTGAAAATTTTGCATTAGAGATGCGACCACCCTAATATATATATATATATATATATATATATATATATATATATATATATATATATATATATATATATATATATCGTTAGTCCTACAGACTAAAACAGAGAGGCATATATATATATATATGCATATATATATATATATATATATATATTATATATATATATGCATATATATATATATATATATATATATATATGCATATATATATATATATATATATATATATATATATGCATATATATATATATATATATATATATATATATATATATATGCATATATATATATATATGCCTCTCTTGTAGTCGTATAGGCCTAAGCGATAGAGTATAAGGTAGCCTGCGTCTAGAAATTTCCAAATGTAGAGACATAGCGGGTAGTTGTGTGTTTACACAGAATTACGTAGCCTATACTTCCAACTGCATTAACATTGTGTTAACGTTTTGTCTTCGGGCTAACAGAGAGAATTTGTCTGAAGCTGTATCTCGTGCATCATAAATATTGTATTGGCAACTCAACTGAGCACACGTTGCGCTTGTCGTTTTAGTTTCACATCATGTATGATGTTATGTCTAACTATGTAGATAAGAATGCTGAAACCTTCGATGCATGCCTCGATCTCAATGCGTAGCTTGCAATGCTTGGAACCTGTGGCGCTTCCTGTAGACCAATCTGTAGGCCTATACTCAATTGTTAGGCCTATAGAACTTCATTTACTCTATATTGTTCGTATGTACAGTATAGACGCTTTACAAAGCCCTTTTTCGGGACCTGTTAAAATGTATAATTATGTACGCCTATATTATTATTATGTTTTGAGATTGCCCTGCAGCGAAGACAGGAAGGAACGAATAAACGAACGAACGACGAAATGATGGACGGACATAGACTGAAGAAAGAAGGAGGGACGGAAGAAGGCGAAAGAAGAAAGAATGACTGATGGTAGGACAAAAGAAAGTAAGAAATGGAAGGAAGAAAAGAAGAAAAGAAAACGAGGAAGGGAAGAAATGAAGGCAGGAATGAAGGAAAGGACAAACGAAAGAATACAGTAGCCTAAGAAGACGAAAGGAACAAAGCCGCGAACAGATGACACAAAGAAACAGGATCAGTATGACAGCATCAATGAGTTACAGTAAACAGGCAGCGGGAAGCAAGCAGTTGGCAAGAGCGAGTATAGTCTTTATGACCAAATTCCGACTACAGTAAAGCCTTGCCTTAATCATTCGACATTTGGCTTTCGAGTGGCGCTTTAGAATTTTGCAGATTACGATTAGGACTACGATTAGGACTAGATCGTAATCGTAATCGTAATCTTCAAACTTCTAAAGCGCCACTCGAAAGCCAAGCGCAGGGCACCAGCTTATTTACGAGCGCTGCATCTAGTCAGAGGGGCTGTCCAAAAGAGTAATCCTAGGGAGGTCCGAGTCCGGTTTCCAGAGGATCAGAGAGGGCACAGCAGATGTTAAGGTGGGTGTCTTTTAGGTCGAGGATTGGAAGGTATAGGGCCTACAGGATCAAGACAGAGCCGGTGTGATGCGAGATGTTGTCCAGGGGTAAAGGTGTCCGACAAATATTGTCGGCTTTAGGTATAAGCGCTAGGCCTATAGGCGGCTGCATAGAGCGGCATTTATCAAGGGGCGGCAAATTCCGGCAAAAATGAAGCAAGAAAAGCATATTTTTTCTTGAAATTTAACTATTAAGTATAAATAAAATACAGCCCGTAAAAACAAAGTTTTTTACTATATCCATCTAGTATCCTATAATGCGTCTTACGAAGCAGTTAGGCCTACCTCTACAAATATATAGTCCGCGTTCATTTTACGACATAGCATGCGTTTAATGAGGCAGCGCACCCGTTTCTGTTGCGGCCAATGGCAACGCTGGCCAATGGCAACGCTGCGTATCGGAAAAGGGGATTCCCCGATTCGAAAACTTGAGTCCCCGATTCTATAAACTAGCCTTTTTTGGGGAGCTGAAATTTTGATAGAATGAAGTGTCTGCGAGGGCGAGTCTATCTGCCAAGTTTCATGACGATTGAATGATTGTAAGTGATCGAATGAGTCGTCGCAAGATTTGACTTTTTAGCCTGTGGCTCAAACATATATTCAAGATTACAAGCAAGCAAGATTTCCGCAAGTTAAACTAGATGGATATAAAAATACAGCCCGTAAAAACAAAGTTTTTTACTATATCCATCTAGTATCCTATAATGGGTCTTATGAAGCAGTTACCTCTACAAATATATAGTCCGCGTTCATTTTACGACATAGCACGTTTAATGAGGCAGCGCACCCGTTTCTGTTGCGGCCAATGGCAACGCTGGCCAATGGCAACGCTGCGTATCGGAAAAGGGGATTCCCCGATTCGAAAAGTTGAGTCCCGGATTCTATAAGCTAGCCTTTTTTGGGAGAGCTGAAATTTTTACAGAATGAAGTGTCTGCGAGGTCGAGTCTATCTGCCAAGTTTCAGGACGATTGAATGATTGTAAGTGATCGAATTAGTCGTCGCAAGATTTGACTTTTTAGCCTGTGGCTCAAGCAAGCAAGATTGCAAGATTTCCGCAAGTTAAACTAGATGGATAATAAAATACAGCCCGTAAAAAAAAGTTTTTTACTATAATCCATCTAGTATCCTATAACGTGTACTCTGAAAATAGTCCGCGTTCATTTTTCAACATAGCGTTCGTTTAATGAGGCAGCGCGCCCGCTTTTGTTGCGGCCAATGAAAACGCTGCGTATCGGAAAAGGGGATTCCCCGATTCGAAAAGTTGAGTCCCCGATTCTATAAGCTAGCCTTTTTTGGGGAGCTGAAATTTTTATAGAATGAAATGTCTGCGAGGGCGAGTCTATCTGCCAAGTTTCATGACGATTGAATGATTGTAAGTGATCGAATGAGTCGTCGCAAGATTTGACTTTTTAGCCTGTGGCTCAAACATAGTTACATATATTCAAGCAAGCAAGATTTCCGTAAGTTAAACTAGATGGATAAATAAAATACAGCCCGTAAAAACAAAGTTTTTACTATATCCATCTAGTATCCTATAATGCGTCTTATGAAGCAGTTACCTCTACAAATATATAGTCCGCGTTCATTTTACGACTGCGGCCAATCACAACGCTGGCCAATGACAACGCTGCGTATCGGAAAAGGGGATTCCCCGATTCGAAAAGTTGAGTCCCCGATTCTATAAGCTAGCCTTTTTGGGGAGCTGAAATTTTGATAGAATGAAGTGTCTGCGAGGGCGAGTCTATCTGCCAAGTTTCATGACGATTGAATGATTGTAAGTGATCGAATTAGTCGTCGCAAGATTTGACTTTTTAGCCTGTGGCTCAAACAAGATTACAAGATTACAAGATTTCCGCAAGTTAAACTAGATGGATAATAAAATACAGCCCGTAAAAACAAAGTTTTTACTATATCCATCTAGTATCCTATAATGCGTCTTATGAAGCAGTTACCTCTACAAATATATAGTCCGCGTTCATTTTTTGTTGCGGCCAATCACAACGCTGGCCAATGACAACGCTGCGTATGGGAAAAGGGGATTCCCCGATTCGAAAAGTTGAGTCCCCGATTCTATAAGCTAGCCTTTTTTGGGGAGCTGAAATTTTATAGAATGAAATGTCTCCGAGGGCGAGTCTATCTGCCAAGTTTCATGACGATTGAATGATTGTAAGTGATCGAATTAGTCGTCGAAAGATTTGACTTTTTAGCCTGTGGCTCAAACATAGTTACATAGTTACATTCAAGATTTCCGCAAGTTAAACTAGATGGATAAATAAAAAAGGGCGGCATTTTTTGTCCTTGCTTATAGCACAAAACTGTCAAAGGCTGTCAAAGGCCGCCTTTGAGTCAGGGTAAGAGTTCTTGAAAAGGAGAAACTTTATAGTTTCGAGTGGAAAGCCCTAGCTGGAAGTGATGGATAGAGGAACCTGAGGCAGATGATGGTGGATGATTGGAGATCGATGATGGTAGAGGAACAGAAAACGTGCGGAATTCAAGAGACAGATCGTTCCAGAGACGTGGTGCATTGTTGGATATTGCTCGGTTGGATAATTGAGATGAGTATAGTGACCGCGGGTCGAGAAAGAGTGAGAACAGAGGATGATCGGGGGAGCGGGCTTGGATCGCGATGAGCATATATCGATCTGCCGTTCAAACTCAGCGAGGCGGCAGTAGGTCTAGTTCTGCGCATGTCATCGGTCACCTTGGTCTCTTATTCTCCGTTGTCATTTCATAGATTATTAATTGGGTCTAAATGCAACATTTGCTCACTATAATTATAGGCCTATAAATTACTAAAATGTTGTAGTTGACCGTTGATAAGTTTGCGTGCTGCATGGAATTATCCTTCGTTTCTGTTCCGCTGGTTCAATCTCTCGCAGTCTCTCTCACCTTTCATCCCTACATTTCCCACATTTCACGCCTCCCATATATAACCTATACCCCGACTGGTGCCATCGACGATTTGCATGCTGAAGCCTGAAGGTCAAATGACGACGATGATGGTGATAAGAATAGGCCTAATGATGGTGACGACGACGACGACGACGACGACGATGATGATGATGATAGTGGTGGTGGTGGTGGTGATGACGACGATGATGATGATGATGATGGTACGTGATGATGACGATGATGATGATGATGACGATGATGATGATGATGATGATGATGATGATGATGATGATGATGATGATGATGATGATGATGATGATGATGATGATGATGATGTAGGTTGCTGACATATCTCTCTGCGCTATATTTAGCTATATGTAGGCTATAGGTCTACAATTTCTGCTGCGTCATAAAATTATATTAGTTTATGTCGGCAACCCTAAATAACCACCACAACAGTACTGTTACAGCAGCGTCGTAGGTAGGACAGTCATGTAGGCCTAAAGCTCGCATTGGATCATTGTCATTTGAGCGTCATAATTATGTCCTACTTATGACGATGGTGTAGGCCTAACCTGTTTGTGGAGGTAATTAATATTAGGTTATATTCTGTGCCGGGTCAAAATATAGGGCAAGGTTTATTGGCTATAGCTGCAAGTCGGCTTTAGTTCTAACTTCTAAGAAGAGTAAGAATTATTCTTCGTAGATTAATCAACGTAAATTTCGTGAGTTATAATTATAATTTCCTACTTACTAAAAGGGGTTGTTTCTGCTTACTCAGCGTGTCTGATTGACTCACTCACTTACTCACTTTGCTCGTATGAGCGCCTGCGATCTCGTTCTGTGCGCGAGAGAGACTGGAAGCAAAGATGGCGATCAGTTCACTCGGGTGCAGTGATAAGATGGTGTAGGAAATTATATCTCAGACTTCGTTTTGCGGATTGTCTCAATTATTGCAGCCGGGTTGCGACATACGGCCGCTTTTCGAAATGTCATGAAGTGGGAAATCTAGTGAGTACGGCGTTGGAAAGGCTTGTTTAAGCAACAAAACGGTGTGGGATTAAGAACAAGCGAATAACAAATGAAGTCATTATGATTTTGCAATTAGGCATAGTGTGTTGTCTAGTTAAAATACAAAGTCACTGCTGCACTTTTTGAAGTCAGAACGACACTTTTTCTAAAGAAGCTGGCTGATTTTGAGTATTCTTTCGAGCGACTTGGATGTGGTATGTGACGATCGGCAGAGAGACGTTCCTAACTAACAGTCACAAAACTACACTTGGGGCATCAATTCTGAAAAGGCAGGCTAGTCACTCCTCGCTCCGACTGTATAGTCACTTATTTTTAGAACTATTTTCTAAAAATGTTGAGGCTTTGAAGTGTTTCGTTAACTAACCTTACAGTCCTGCTGGGCCGTTTTGAAGAATTCGTATACCAGTTCAACGTCTGAACGACTTGAATGTGGCATGTGACATTCGATAGAAGGCGTTTTTTCTAGTCTAGAGCCTCTGCCAACGTGTGGATTGTATTGATGGGTGCTCAACAAGGCAAGGATGCCAGCAAAGGTTCTGGAAAACCGAAGACCGAGAAAAGTAGATCCGTCAAGGACTCTCGTTTACTGCCAACTGACATATTTAGTAACCAAAATGGTAAGGGTCTAATTGCTATTCCTTAGAACTGGTTGAAAGTAACATAGTGTTTGTGTCCCAGAATCATGGGGAAAATATGACGGTAAATTTATAGTATTGGGGGCTGAAGGCTTATACAGGCTTATACAGTATCTTTGGGCATGCTGCGCAGACGCCGGATGGTACCAGGTTTTCTAATGACGACACTAAACACTAACCCTAACCCTGACCCTCACGATGCGTAACCCGACCCTAACCAACACTCACGACGCCAGTAAACTTAGGCACTATGAATCCTTTAGCCCCGATACTATAAGCTTGCCAATATGACTTATGTTGGATTGATATAGAATACTTTGATATAAGAAATGCTGCCATGTTTACACTTTAGTTGGATGTTTATTATGTTTCATTGAAATTCCATGCCCACCTGTATTCTTTGAAAAGCCAGGCATAACCTAAAAGCAAAGCATGGTCCTCACGTCATGTGCAGAAAATAATACCTTAGAAGACGGTTTCATGCTCAGTACTCCTCAAAACTTCTATTTTCGTGAGAAAAAGACATGTTTGCCAGATACTGATTGTTTTGTAGTGAGTAAAATATAATAGAAATGCTTTAACTGCACAGTGGTTATTGTATGTAATGTGGCTAAATAGTTTAAACAACCTCTGGCTGAACTGCACCTTTTAACCTTTGCTTTGTAATTGTCTAACACACATTGCTTGGTAAGTACCTCTAAGGCAGCTGCCCTGGTACATACCTACATATTTGTGTTTGTGTACTGAAGACATCCTGTACAGTGTACAATCTGGCATGGTTGGGGTTTGCCACAATCAATTTTATTTGCTTTCTACTTTACTGACAAACCACAATGACTGTTTATTGTAGTGTTATTAAAGGTGAATTATGCTGGGCAGATATTGGGTGTAACTTTGGTACCTGTCCTGTGCCTGAAAGTTTGAGAAAATTGTTGATTTGTGGTTGAACCAGCCATTCTTTAAGATGACTGCTACCAGATGTTTCATTTCATGTGGTGATAATAATATAATAATCTTCGTTTATTATTTGAAACTGACGCACTGCAATATGATTACAATTCATAGTATGAACAGCTGATCACAAGTTATTACAGGAGTAGTATTTAGCTGTTTGGCAGCCATGGAAGTGCTCATCACGTGCTACTGCTCATTTTACCAATGCCATCTAGCGAACGAAATCCTGAGTCGACCTTTGGGAGGGTAGCAGAAAGCGATCCCGCGTCTGTGCTGCCTTCTGCTCTTCATGCCAGAGTGTTACTATTACTCTAAACCTCTCTCCCATGCTACAGATAAGATAGCTTCTTTATTATGGGTGATAGAAGCATGCAGTTTTCACCTAATTATTCAGCAATCCCAGTCCAGTGCGCATATCAAACCCAGTTTTAATTTTTTCTGAATTTGTGAGGGTTTGTTTGCTCTTGTATTATGAGAACGCTGTGCTGTATGATGAGGAAAGGTAACCACTCATGTGCATTATGTTGACATTAGTCTTCAGTGGCATAGTTCTTGACTGAAGAATCTTTCAGATGAAGCACACACTTGAGAACAACAAAGTTCAGCAAGAAATTGAAATTTCACTGCTTATGGGAGTTGATCACCACACATAAAGGCGAAGGTCTAATGCGTTAACATTCTGGCACTACGATGCCACTCCATGAGCTGGGAAATGTAGCTGATCGCAGTATGATGTCCCCATTGTGGGTGTGTCAATGTCCTGATGTCCCCATTGCAGGTGTGTCAATGTCCTGATGTCCCCATTGTGGGTGTGTCAATGCCTTCAGTATCTTGGTTTTCTTTTATCGCTTTTCTTATGCATCACTAGCAAAACTGTTTGATTTCTCTGTTTCAGTCTGGATTAATAATGTAGTACAGTTATCTAGTCATTTAACTTGCTGGACAGTTGTTCTATTGGGCCCTGAATTTACTATGTGCCAACAGGAGGCTTTAGACGTTCCTGTTTCGCTAACACCTTGCTGACTCAATTAATTAATGATTAGGCCTACTTTAGGAATTAAAATCCATTTGTAAAAAAAGGAGACGTTTGTTGTGGATAGAACCTGGAAATCACCTTGATTTATAACAGCAAGAGTTTACTCTGCTCTTGGTTAAGGTGTGATTAGGCGTGAGATCTGTTTTCAACCTTGTGACACTTATTTAGTTGGTAGACCGTGTAAGATACTGGTATTTGTGTTGGGCTGTTGTGAAGAGGTTGTTTACTTAGCAGACAAATACTGCCGTCAGATTTTGATCTGTCTGTACAGTAAAATCAATCTGCCATAAAGTGAGCTGATCTAAATCAATTTTGTGATGGGATGAAAGTTGTCCTTTGCTGACTTAAATTTAAATGTATGCAGAGCATCCAGTTATTGCAATTGTTTAGATTATTGGTACAGTTTGTTAAGTAATTGAGTCAACAAGCTGTTAGCAAAATAGGAACCTCTAAAACCTTCTGTTGGCAGATAGCAAACTCTGAACTGAACAACTGTCCAGCAAGCTACCTGATTTCACTATTGTACTATATTATTACTCTAGACTTACACCAAAAATCATCAAACAGTTCGGCCAGTAGTGTAAAGGTTTTATAAAATCTGTAGTGCACTGAAAGTTGTTTTCTGAGAATGGTCTAAGCTGTCTTCCTACAAATGCCATAAACTGTCTCTTGACAATGCTCTAAATTGCATTGTTTTTTGGCTTTCCCTGAAACTACGTATTTGACGCCAGGGGTCAAAACCTGTCGCTTGTCGCTTCCTAGATATTGAGCTAGAAGCTGAAATAGGCAAGAGGGGTCAAACATATAGACTATTCTTCAATTCAGCATTTGCCTGTAAATTTGCCATAATTTGCAAATTAGTAATCCGATTCAGATGCCATTTGCTTTATTTGATGCAGAATATAGCCCGCTATTGCTCAGAAAAATTGCAGAAAAATCAATTAATGGTTATGGAGGTCTTTGATGACACGAACATTCCGAAACTTTTATTCGATTTTTTCACTCTATACCAATGAAAGAATCAAACACGCATAACTTCAGTTAGAAAAAAAGATATATTCATTCTGTAAAAAGTATTTTGAAGCAAATTAATTGTAGAATATGACTGAATTAGGGTTGTTAATATCGTTTTTTTTGGCAAACCGATTATCGGTTTTAGAAATCCGATTTTAAACCGATTATCGGTTTTTATAGGCCTTCAGCCCTTCATAGAAAATTTAATATATTATCATATAATGCAAGTTACTGAAAACCGATAATTGCTACGTACCGTAACGTACATACACGTACGGGCTTCTACAATTACTTCGTTGGCTGTGGAAGTCTCGGTTTATATATGAGGCAATAATACGTCGCTGTGGGGGTTCTACTATTACCTTGTTGGCTGTGGAAGACTCTGTTTTATATATAAGAGGCAATAATACGTCGCTGTGGGTTCTATCATTACCTCGTTGGCTGTGGAAGACTCCGTTTTATATATAAAAGAGGCAGAATTCGATAATCGTTTTGTCAATAATGAAAACCGATTATCGTTTTCGAAACCGATAATCGGATTTCCGATTATCGTTTACCATCCCTAGACTGAATAAAAAAGTCAGAAACCGACATGTGACGGGTTTTGACCCCTGGCGTTACATATGTCCAAGCTATCCACTGACAATGCCTGTAACTATCTTTTGGACAATCCAGAATACTCCTGCCCATGCAATCACCAAAACTCTCAAATGCCATCACATTACCCCAGTTCTTAAATCAGTTCATTGGCTTAAGGTTCTTCAGCATGTCAACTACAAAATTGTATGTCTTACCTTCAATGCCGTTCAAGCTTAGCATAAAATCTCTTGCATTTGCCAGCCACAACCACCAAGATGTACTCATTCCTCATACCTTTCTTGGCCTCCAGTCTTTTCCTGTAACAGATTTGCAACCACTGCTTGAATGAACAACCACTGCTTGAATGAAGGTGTGCTAGCTCTCTGGAATGAACTCTTGAAAGACCTCCATCAGTAATCTCATTCTCCTTTCCTGTCTGTCAATCTGAGCTCTCCTCTGGTTGCCCTCTTTCCAGCAGGTTTTCACTTAAGCTGTTGTAGTCTGCTTTTGCACCTGTACAATCCCTTGACCATCATCACCAACGATTTTAAGTAAAGCGCAGTGCTGTCTCCCTGGCTTGACCCCAGCCCCCACACCACACCCCAATTTCTGACCCAGCACCGAACACACCAAACAACTTGGCTTTTGCAGATTTGGTTTGATGGAGTGTAGGTGAACAAACTGGTTCCTCTGACATAATATTTGTGTTGCACTGAGACATTTAAGATATATCGGTACATTACAACCAACATTTTGAAAGTCAGATCTGGGATTGGTGGTACTAGACTGGAGATCTTTAATGCTAATGAAGGTTATGGTCTCCTGCTGTGTAGGTCTGTGTTGAAGACTGTCACCTGTCAACTGATCTAGTTTCAGCTTGGTTTATAGTTGTGTTTGACTTTGGTACGTGTGTTCAACTTGGATACACATGTTCAGCTTGGGTACTGGGTAGTTGATCTGAAACAAGGCAGTTTCTGTAAATGTAACTGTAGTCTGATATTTATAAAGACCCACTTTAAAAAAACTATAAGCTGTATTAGTAAGCTATAATAATAATAAGCTATAATACTCAGGTTAAAGTCAGGACACCAGATACAAGGGTTATTATGATGGGTGATGAATCGAAACAAAACAAACTTGGCATTATAGTGCCACATGAACAGCAGCAAAGAAGGGTAGTGCGTCAAATAGTAGAGTACTGTTTCTAGATTATCGTTCTTGACTTTCTTGAAAATAGCAAGATGTGTGTGTGTGTGCTTGTCTATAATGTATGTACACTGTGAGCCATAAAAAACCGGGCCACTTTATGTTTAGCTATATCTCTGTCATTTCTTTATCGATTTTTACACTTTTTGCATTATTTTAAACAGGAATCAATACTCTAAAGAGCAGAAATAAACATTATCGATTTAGTCCTACATGTATGCTAAACTTGTCTTGCGAAACTGAAGACACTAAAAACACGTGAGAATCGATAAATGCTGCATTTTTACTACTTAAATGCAAACAATTCTTCAGTGCCTTTATTTGTTTAAAGTTTGTGTTCAAAATGACTTCCTTTTTCACGTACACATTTTGCCAAGCGACGTCGCCACTGATCAATTGCAGTGTCAATAAGATGTTGTTCCAGATCGTTCCAGACGGATACGAGACACTGCCGAAGTTCATCAGTGTTCTGAATGCGCTGTTGGTACACGCGCTGTTCCATAATGGACCAGATGGAATAATCGAGTGGATTTAGGTCAGGCGAATTGGGTGGCCACACCTCTGGCCCTATGAAGTATGGTGCATTGCGAGACAGATACTCAATTGTTTCACGAGCCCGATGCGCCGGAGCTGAATCTTGTTGGAAAATGAACATGTCGCCAGCAATGTGGCGCATTTGTGGCAACAAATGTTGTGCTAGCATCACGTCTCGATAATATTGGCCATTGATTTTGGCTCCCGGGTCAACGAATATAAGCTCTGTGCGACCGAGTTTCGAAATTCCCACGGAAACCATGAGCGACTTGCTGAATGTTGTCCTGGTACGCAACAGACGGTCTGATGAAATCTGTTTCTTTGACACTGAACGAGGCACATAAAGACGATCGTTTTGAGTGTTTGACGGCGCAGCAACTGTAAATAACTTTTCATCAGTGAAGAAAATGAAACCGACATCCGATACTGAGAAACGCTGGAGCAATTGTCTAACTCGTACCAAACGAGATTGACGATTAGCGGTGGTCAGTTCCTGAGCCCGTCGTCTTTTTAAGCATTTCAGTTCCAAATCGTTATGAATAATGCGTCTGACCGTCGTTTGTGTAAGATTCAGCTCTCTCGCGATTTGTCTGGTTGAAAGATGTGTTTTAGGCCAAAAAAAAATCTAGGTGTGTTTCCTGTAACAGTGGTTTTAAAAATGGGTAGGTAGGTAGGAAAAAAATTTTATTTTGTAAAATAATTTTATGCAATGCTGTATCGTTGTATAATAATAAACGAATATATCGTCATCATATTTCACCTTGCTAAGGCCAATTTTGCATAGATAATTAACGGTGCCCTTATTTACATACCTCTGGCAAGGAAAGCAGTGTTATCAATGTTGCAAATCTGCACCTCTGGTACGCAAAGGTTAAATTCATGTGTCAATAAAAAAATTTTTTTGAACAAATGTAAAAAAATTTTTTTTCGAAAAATTAATTTTTTCACAAAAAATTTTTTTCACAAAATTTTCCCAGTCGGGCCTAAAAAAGTGGGTCGGTCGGGTTACCGGAAACACACCATTATTTTGTTTTGGCCTTAGGCTTGTCTTCCTGGCTCTGAACCAATTCATTGACGGCGGCGATATTATCTTCAGTTCGCGACGATTTTGGCCGACCACTTCCCGCAGCGCGTTCAACTGAACCGGTAGTTCTCAACTTTCGCAGAAAGTCATCTAATGTTTTTCTTTTCCAATTCTTGTTCGGAAACTCCTTAATTAATCGTCTAGAAGAATAATTTTTGCATTCCCGCAGATTTTTAATTAAAATTTTATCCTCAAAACTCAACATTTTAAAATTTTAACTCAAATTTTCAACCATCAACTTTATTTACATTATGCTGCGAAACGGATATGACGTCATCCGCGCAAGTAAATAAGTAAATCGTAGAGATTTAATTTTTCTTTCAAACGACACAAAAACTATAAAAAATTTAAAATACCGACCGCGATATAGCTAAACATAAAGTGGCCCGGTTTTTTATGGCTCACAGTGTATATGTATGTATGTACCTGTATGTTTGTAGTTATTTATGTAGTGCCTTTTAAGAACCTCCCAAAACTGTTTTTAGATTTAGATGGTTTGAACTGTTTCAGCAGATTTTTGGACTTTTTTATAGCTCGTTTTTTTGTGATAATAATTAACGAGAATGCAACAATATGATTTGAATCTGCAACTTGTGACTAAATGAACTGTATTATGAGCTATATTAGCCTCACAGGTAATGTTCTGTGTATTCTGTCAATAATATGCTGCAATATGCATTTTGAGATGAGATAAGCATAAAGGAAACATGAACAGACAGTGGTGTATTGATACAGAGGCTATCGACTGATTCACAGTCTGGGCATGAATGGCCTGGTTTTTTTCAAAGCCCAACAGTTAATTAGTTGTGCAGTCGGCTAAATGCCATTCATGATTGTGCTGCCGAGTATCCAGTCTGTTCCAGCACTAGCATGTCCAGAATACAAAAGATTACCTGATCAGACAAAATTCTGCAGTAGATTCATTCATTCATTCATTAGGAAGATTTATATAGTGCCCCTTCAAGGTTACTCATGAGTGCTCCCAACCCCAGCATGGCTGAAAAGGACAGTTTTGATGTGAGAATAGAAAGAGAGAGAGTCTTGATGGCAAGGCTTTGCTTGCCTGATCTGCATCATATATTCATTTATTATCAATCAGGATGACAAACTGCAACCCCTTATATGGCAAACAATACATACATACAGTCATTAGGAAGGGCAGAAGATGAGTTTTATACTAGGCTGTATGTTCAATGGTTGGTTTGCTGCATGTTAATTATTGTTAATTACAGGCTCTTTCATGGATGACAGGGAACTGCAAATTCAATAATCATGTCTTGATTGTTTAGTTAGCCTTTAGGTTAACCTCTTAAAGCCAAAAAAGGATGTGTACAGAGATGACTTTAGAGGAGAACATTTCTGCCACTGATGGTAGCGGAGAGCAGTTTGATTGCTGAGCTAACTATATGTGTGGATCAGTTGTTCATTGAGCAGGTCATGAGATATGAGTATTGTGTCAAATTGCTCAATTTCTATTCAGTCAGCTGGTAGGAGGAGGAGGCTTAGCTGAACCATATGATTTGGAGTTCTTCCATTTTTCACTTTCATTGCTCTTATAATATTGGGTGGTGTGTGCATTACATGCTGGACAGTCAACCCAAAGATTGTAGGTTCAAATCCTGCATCAGATAGAACGATACCTCAGGATTTCTGTTCCATTAGCACTTCTTAGTAAATACAGCATCAAAATGAGTGCACTATCATTGGTAAGTGGCAAGGGAGAGGACTGTGGCTGAATGCCATTCATGGTTGTTCTACAGAGGTCAGGAAATGAAAGGCAGCCACAGAACGTCATGCTGATGGCTGTCCCATGTGGTTAGCTTAAGTGGCTGCTTTTGTCTTCTCATTGTCTCATCAAAGTAGGAGATCTTTCTGTGTGTTTTGCGCGTAGAATTTCTGCCCAAATTGTCATCTGTCTGAGTGTCTGTGTTGGGGACTTGAGGTTGTTGTCCTGCAATGGTTTCCTGCTAAACTTTGACATAATTAAATTTGATCATATGCATGAGGTTTGACTGACCAGGGAGATTTAGTTGAGCATAAAACTATTTTGTTCATATCATTCAGTTATGAGATAGCACATGAGTTTCACCATAGAATGTAATGTATACGTAATATGTTTAGATTGGTTTGTTGCATGTGATAACGTGAGGCATATGATAGTAGAGGTCTGGAGATGTTGTTGATAGAATGCCTGTTGTCTGGCAATTTGTTGAAGTCTTAGATAAATGTGATCAATTGTGCAACTCTGTGTTGCTATGCTACCTTAAGGAATTTTATCTAAAGTTGTGTCTGGGCTGCAAGTGATTAGCACCATCGAAACCATTAAATTATAATATCAGGGTACTTTCCGTTTACTTGCAATCTGTGCTGCACATGATGGTATACTGTTCCTGATTATGATACATGACCTGTCATGCACATAGGCAGACATGGTTGGTGTTTGGCTGGCCCCATACTCTGCCAGATATGGGGTCTGGTCTTTCCTGCACGTGACTTCTCATTCTGGTTGCATGTATGTTGGAAAGCTCTTATCATATCCTGTAGTTCTTCTTCCTAGGATGTATCTGATGAAACTGCACTGACTTTATGCCACTCATGCTGTGGGAATTGATTAATAGGGACTTTCCTTAAGATACCAGTGCATTAGTGCATTATGACTTGAATGTATTATACCTTTTCTTGAATTTGAACACAGTACATGAGACACTGTCTTAGTACCTTGTTAGATGTAAAATAGGGTCTCCAACTTAAATGAACTCTAGGGTCATACAAGGGCTCCAATGCTGGTTTGAGTGCCAAATAATAAGTTACTTAAAAACGTGATTTAAACTGAAAATGAGCAAGATATATGAATTAGTCTTAATTTTGTTATTTTTTTATTTCACAACATAAATTGATCTTGCCTTTGAGAAAAAGTTGTGGCAATGACAAATGTTCAATCTTGCCACTAATCGGGCAGCATTATACCTGGACCAGGGCTTCAGTGTTTAGCTGCATCTACTGTGATGAGGCCAGTCTGAATGTTTCTTGCTAATGCTCATCACTCACTCTATTCCTGGACAATGTTTTGTTGGACTTCATGACTGAAAAGAACATTGTCATTATCTTGGTAATGATGGTGTGGAAATTCAGAAGCCGGCATGGACCTATGGGGTTTAGATTCCACTTTTCCAAGGGATAATGATTGTAGACTTGTTTCTCTTTAAAGAGAGTATTGACTGTCGGCTGTCGTGGGTATAATCTTTCCAGATCTATGGTATTGAATTTTCCTTCTTCTGTGATATGCAATTGTAGTAGCCGCATACACAAAAGAGTTGCACATGTCAGTTGTTCATTCGTCAATGC
This sequence comes from Aporrectodea caliginosa, assembly GCA_020284085.1. Taxonomy (NCBI): domain Eukaryota; kingdom Metazoa; phylum Annelida; class Clitellata; order Crassiclitellata; family Lumbricidae; genus Aporrectodea; species Aporrectodea caliginosa. Next base: position 28,761 of record JACEVL010001095.1, read on the forward strand.
AACATGAACCAGGAACTCTGAACATGGTGTCAAGTGTCAGCTGTGAATGGACTCTGGTGGATTTTGTGTGTGTGTGTGCATGAGTGAGAGACAGAGACACACAGACAGACAGAGAGCGAGAGAGAGACAGAGAGAAAGAGACTATCATTGTTTAAATAACAATCTATTGAAGCATTATTTACTTACTGATGCACTTGTTCTTAATGACCTCTAATATCATGAGGTACTTAGAAAGTGTTGAGTTACATTATTATTACATTATAGGTACTTCTCTCTTTGGCCCACATGGTCCTGCATATCCCTTTTTCAGAGTTGCGTGATTTTTAACATCCTCTTCGAAGCTTCCAAAGTTAGCCAAGTATACTCTCACTGTAGCCCAATCAGGTCCAATCTGCAGAATAAGAGTGGCAATGCAAGTTGGATGTTTAAAACTAGGTATCATCTCGTTTGATTATGTTGGTCATGCTGTGAATAATTCAACAGGTCTATTATTCTTTAAACTGGAGATTGCTATTGATGTGTTTTTATGGTGCATGCAAATGATTGCGTTACCCTTGCGGAAAACATAAGTATGTTGCCCTTGTAAAAAAATGAGTGGTGTCTGCCCTTTTAACTTTATTGCTGTATTCGCTGAAGATTTCCAGCAGCCAAATACCCTGTTTAGGCCAGTCTTAGGGTTGGTTGGTTTTGCTCATAGGACACTTAAGGGCACTTAGGCAGATTGAGTCTTGTTAGTACACCAGTAATGGATAATTGAATGACATTAAAGTATGTCTCATGGCGACCACTCAGCCCTCCATCCTTTGTTAGTGTTGAATAAGTACCAATGCAAGTTATGAGGAGAAAAAGTTGGATGTTTAAAAATAGATATTGTCTCGTTTGATTATGTTGATCATGATTCAATAGATGATCTGTCCTTGGATTGATTCGATTGTGTTTGCATCTCAGCTGAATTATCATTGGACGTCAGGATCATGCTTAGACTGAGAAGTTTCTGTAGAGGCATGCAAACAATTGTGCTATCTTGACCTTTCAACAGTTTAAGAGCTTTAATGCATGAGGGACATGTGCTGATTTGTGTGTGTGCGTGTGCGTGTATACATTAGAGACATACGTAGATGTATTTATGTATATACAATTACACATGTGTCACAAGTAGGGCTTATGTATGTATGTTACAGGGAATGTGTATTTTCAGGTTATATATTATATACCTTAGGGAATGTGTACCTAGGGAATGTGTGTTTTCAGGGTATGCGTATAGTTTTATACATAAATCTAACCCTAACCTAACCCAAAATTTTCAGGGTATAGGCCTATACATATACCCTGAAAATGCACATTTCCTGAATTTAAAAACAATGTAGGGCTAGGGTTATGGCATGGTTAGGGTTAGGGTTAGATATACATATACCCTGAAAAGATACATTCCCAGTAACTTGTTTAGTATACATGTAAAATGTCACTTAATGAGAATAAATGCAGAACAAGCCCACATGTGGTGCATAGTTGAGTGTGAATACCAGCATGTTATACCAGCATACCCTGGAAAGATACATGTTATACCAGCATGTTCTGCAGAGATTAATTAACTGGACTTAAATGTGTCTATAACCAATCTGATTTATCATCAGGACCATGCTTTCAAAACCCTGTTTACTTGACTGTGTTTATCCAGATGATAATTTGTAGCTGTGACCAAAATAGCAGGCCAAAAATGTGGAGTTTTGTGTTTATTGTTTAATTATTAAACTATAATTGCAGCAAGACTGGGCTGATAGTGAGGGTTGTTCAGGAGTGTATTGTGTACAGTGACCAGCATTGGCTCAGTGACTAATGACTGTTTTGGCAAACATAAGCATTAACTTTGCGTGAGCCCCATACTGTGGCTGTTGCTGGATGAATAGGAAAGGTCCCTTTAAAGCAGGATAGGCAAATTTATGCTGTTATTGTCGTCCTTCCCTTCTGACTACTAACAAACGCAGTAGGTTGTGAATCAGTCAGGGAGATGTAAATTTTAGTAATTTACATCTCCATGCCCTTGTTTAAGTATGAGCAACCATGACTTGCTGTAGGTTGTGTTTTGACAGCATTTAGGAAAATGCAAGAGGTTGTAAAGAATGATAATACCTCCATATTATTAATACATGTAACTTTAGGAATGTTTCCCCATGAACAACTGGTGGGAAAATATTGTGGCTGTCTCCTGAATTTGAATGAGGTAGGTGACACGAACTATCAAAGAGTGTCTTAATTTTTAAAATTATGGAGTAATAATTGATTATCCCATTGTTCGATTTGCGGGGATTGTCTTCAGACTTGTCTTTCTGAGAGGCATCTATAAAACTATAGAAAAAACTGACCAGTGCAGGGAGGTCCCACAATCAAACCATACAGACTTCAAGCACTCGTGGAACATGGAAAGTGACAGACTGAATAGCTCACTTCGGATTTTAAAAGGAAGACTATTCCAGGATACAGGGCCAACAATGGCAACACTTCTGTTCTGGTTAGTGGATGACCTAGCCCAAGACAAGGATGCATGTGCAGCTGATCTGAGGAACCTGCAGCCAGGAATAGATGAGCATTAAGAACAGATCATTATTTTGTCAGTTTGCAAACATTGCTCAGGCGGTCAGTGGGTCTGAGGCTTGACCGTCAGATGAAAGCTGTCCTCATCGAGCTGTAGATGGACAATTCCAGTCACGGAAAGGTTATGAAATGTGCAACCAAAACCGTCCAAAACGCAGTAAATCCTTGGTGAAATGAGAATTAATTCCAGCATGCAGATTCGGCAACAGTAATGCTCCAAATTTGCAAGATTTATCGAGCAAGTTCTGCGTTTAGATAAAATAATCTGCCAAACTGACAGAGGCGAATGTCAACAGCCTGCTGACGTGCAGAGTGTCTCATATGTGGCGGAGATCTGGTCAAATTTTGGGGTGGATTTTGCATTGAGACAGTCTGAAATTTGTAGTTTCAGCTTTTTACAGCTACATACAAAAGAATGCTGATACTTTACTTTTACATGCCAATCTTATTGTTATGAGTAAATTTTTACAGTGCAAGATAGTGTAACTAATGCACTGCAAATGCACTTAAGCAGATGCTAATAAGATAACACAAATAAATGATTCTTCAACATCCTTCGAAAGCCCTCCACTCCAGTGATATTTCAGGATCCCAAAGCACAGCAGGCACAGAATTCCATACTTCCATTCCATGTTTCAATGTAAGACGTGTATGGCAAATGTCCTTAGTCTAGACCTGCTGACTTTCACTGTCTATACTAGGTTGTAACTCATGGCAAAACACAGATGAGACTGTTTCAGAACTGATTATGCCAGTACACAATCATCTGCCTGGTATGGAAGTCTAAGTACTTGCAGACACTTGTAAACTAGTGTGGCCAACTTAAGAATGATCCTTTTGCGTATTGGCAGCCAGTGCAGACTTTTGAGAACAGGAGTAATGTGGCTGAATTTACATGCGCCAGATATGAATGTGGCTGCTGGATTCTGCACGCTCTGAAGTTTCATCAGGCACCCTCAAACACACCAAACATCTAGGTGACTGTTTATGAAGGCATGTGCCGGGCTCTTTTTGACCTCAAGTGTCACCTCAAGTGTCAGTGGCGATCGAATTCCTCGTAGCTGGCTCAGCTAATAGTAGCACGATTGGCATAGATTGGTCACCTGGTCTTTCAATGTAAGCTCACCATCAATGGCAGCACCCTGGTCAGCACCTGCAGTGCGCAGTATTGTATTGTATTGTATTTGAACACTTGTTATAGCGCCCCTACCAGATTGCCCATTCAGAGGTGCTCCACAGTGGCCTTTCAAAGTAATTAAACAAACTCATCTGTTGATGTAAACTTGCACTGCAGTTCAGATCAGACAGCCTGTGGCTTTGAGCATTCTATCTACACTAAGACTTTTTCATGATACAGTAACTGTATTTAAGTAATGCCCTCTTAACCAGTGGTCCATTAAAATGCGACCATGGCGGCTTTGTCTCCCAATGACCACATGTGTAAATGTGTCTGCATTGTATCGAGACCCTGATGCTTTTAATGGAGAGCTCTTGTGTTTATAACTGGCGTCTGAAAATAGGTAGCTTTGATCTGAGTACATCTGCAACTGGTAGTAAGCGTCCTGGTTGTTACCTGATAGGGATACACCTTTGCGGTTTAGTCTATTTAGAGAATTTTGTCTTATCTAAGGGAAGAGAGCAGGAGCAATGGGGATGGGAGAGAAAGCTGGGAGAGAGGGAAAAGAGGAGAACTGCAAAGAAGAGAGAGAAAATAGTGAGTGCAATATATACAGTTACGGCTGCTGCCCTGGTATGTTGTAATTACACTTTAGCTTGAAGGGCAACCCTGTATTTTGCACGCTGATAATCACAAGCGTGTTGGTCGAGCGGGAGAACTGTGCTGGTCTAAGCCAGAATCTGAAGTGTTTTACTCCTAGAAGAGCTTTCATGTTATGCAGAGTATATTGCGGAGAAGGATGTCGTACTCTGCTCTGTCTGTGACTGTTTACCATGGCGTGATAGTACCAGTAATACCATAATCTAATCTAATGACTTCTATCGAACTGCTATAATGCACATGGCATCAGGGTTTGAATTGTCAAATGTTAACAGGGGGTTGAAAGATTCTTACATGTGTGGATGTCCTGACCAGAATTTTTTTAAACGGGTATATGTGCTAAATTGTAGTGGGTGTACTCGATACTTACTGTTAAAAAAACAAACAATGAAGAACACTTATTGCAAACTCTCAAGTTTTATTTTAAGAAGTTTTATAGCTCTAGCAGAAACTATGACTTAAGTGGTAAGAATGAAAACTCAGAGAGTCAGAGCAATAGTTTTCTTGTTAACATTAATTAAGCAGATAAGATACATTGAACCACTGGAAGCTGTGTTGGGGAGGAGTTAACTTAACCCTACCAAGGTAATTTTTGAGAATTAAGTGGATGGGCTGAAAAATGAATAGGGAGGGTAGAACCCCGGACAATTCAATCCCTGTTGGAGAAGCCCAGTTGAAATCCAGTTGGTCTGGGAACCATAGAATCAATCAGAATATGATGAGTAAGCGAGTTGAAAGAGGTGAGTAAGCAAGTTGAAAGAGGTGAGTACCCAAAAATGCCATTCCACCGACTGATAATCTGCATAAAACAGGTTCAGATTTTTGTTTTAGTAGGGTTAGCATAAGTTTTCTCTATTTTAGACATAAGGATTAGATTATTTTTACAGGTAATTGATTAACTAATTTGTTTACTGAACTAAATGTAAGCGGAGTCATTATCTAGAGCAAAAACTGCAAGGCTGTTTAAAATATAATATGAATGTTTAAGTAGATTTAATATAAATAGTTATTTATATTGTTATTGTAGTTCATAATATTGTGTGTGATGTGTAATTAAAGAAGGCCTGTTTCTGTTATGTAAATGATCTTAACTGGTATCTGCCAATATTCATTCATTTCAGAGATTTATGTAGCGCCTCAGATATTCTACTCAAGAGCACTCCCGACCCAGCCCCGGCCAAAGAGAACAGTCTTGAGGTTAGAGTATAGAACTTGGCCTTAAGGACTCTAGGCATTAGGCATAGTGCCACAGGGAGCCCATTCCAGATTGCAGGGCCAGCAACAGAAAAGACAAGGCTCTGCATAATAGAAGTCTATGACCAGGGAACGAGAAGCTCAGCCTGCTTAGAAGAGGGGGAGAGAACCACAACCTAGATGCTTAGGGTGGAGCAGCAGAGCTCCTGTAAACAGAGAGGCCACACCCGCAAGACAGCACCAAACCAAGGCAGAGATGCAGTATGTGATCTGCTGTGGGAAAGGTAGCCAATGCAAGACATCCCACATAATCAGTGATATGGCCGAATAATGAAGCTGATTTACAGTAATTACTACTTGCAACTGGAATGTGCTCAGGTTGATGGTTTAAATTTCAACTGCCCACATTTCATGCAACTAGGTTGGTAATCTGTACAGGATTTCAGTTTTTATTTTGTGGTTAATCTAGTCTGTGTGGCTATATAAAGGTATAATGTGTATCACATAATGGTTTAGGCTAGAGCATGACTTCATTATAGATTCGCAACTGAAAAGTGAAAGTCACCAGTGGGCCAGTGGTCCTAGATAATTCTATACTTTGTTTGTGTTGCAGTCTTTAGGTCATGACCATTTGTATGCTGTTGTTTCATTACACAGTACTCCATGTACACACACACACGAAGTATTTGGATGTTCTATTTGATCTGGGTATTCTATGAACTGAGTACCATTTGTTCCATATGCGAAGCTTCATATTTTCATGTAATAAAAAATTATCGAAATAAGTTTTTGTACTTGTAAAGAAAATAGAATGGAATTCAATGGATGTTCATTTATTTCAAGACTGAACTTTTATATACGTAAGTTTATTGAATAATCTAAAAAAAAATTTTGCAGCTATTTGTGTGTGTACTATTTGCCGAGGCGAATACTTCCGGAATAGTGGTGAAAAATGGGGCGCATGTCATAATAATTATTATAAAATAATTACATATATTTTATATTATTATATAATTATATTATGTGTGCATATAAATTATATAATATATAATTAAATTAATATAATTAATTATATTAATAGAAATAATATATATATTATAATTCAATTTATAATTAATAATATATATAATAACAATATAATTAAATTATTATTATATAATAATTATTGTAATTAATCAATAACAATATAATTAATTATTATAAAATTATATGATATTAATAATATTAATATATATTTTTATAGATTATTAAATATTAATATAATTATATAAATACCTATGTATATGTGTATATATTATATTATATATATAATTTAATAATTATATATTATATAATAATTATATAATTATAATAATTAATATAATATATTAATATTATATATTATACATGTATATAATTTTAATAAATAATTAATATATTTATTAGTGATATTAACCTCCTTAGCGTTTCATTTTCTCCCAGAAAAACGAGCCAAAAACGTTGCATTGTTTTACGTATGCATGTATATGCATGTATATACATGTGTAGGTATATAATTATGTGTATATGTAAACATGCATAGCTATATATATATATACATGTGTAGGTATAATTATATATAATTATGTAGGTATATATGTATTTATATATGTATATGTATGTATGTATGTATGTATGTATGTATGTATGTATGTATGTATATATATATATACATTGCCATCTATGTGTGTAAATATATACATGTGTAGGTATAATTATATATAATTATGTAGGTTTATATGCATATATATATATATGTATGTATGTATGTATGTATGTATGTATGTATATATATATATTTAAATATATATATATATATACATTGCCATCTATGTGTGTAAATATATACATGTGTAGGTATAATTATATATAATTATGTAGGTATATATGTATTTATATATGTATATGTATGTACGTATGTATGTATGTATGTATGTATATATATATATTTACATTGCCATCTATGTGTGTAAATATATACATGTGTAGGTATAATTATATATAATTATGTAGGTATATTTGTATTTATATATGTATATGTATGTATGTATGTATGTATGTATGTATGTATGTATGTATGTATGTATGAACCCGAACGTGACTCGGGGTTAACCGATTTTGCATAGAATTCCCGGTCCGAGTAACACTCGGGGTTAACGGCAAGGAGGTTAATTATTATTACATATTATATATTATTTTAATAATTATATTACTATAATAATTAATAAATATTATTATAATTAATTATATTATAGTTATAATTAATTATATTAATTTAATTATATATTATATAATTTATATGCACAAATATAATTATATAATAATATAAAATATATGTAATTATTTTATAATAATTATTATATATATGTAGGGGGAATTGACCGGGGAATTGACCGGGGGGAATTGACCGGGGGGAATTGTCCGGAACCCACTATTTGCCGAGGCGAATACTTCCGAACAGTGGTGAAAAACGGGGCGCATGTCCGAGGTGTTTTCCGATTATTCCCTAGATGAAATATGTGCCAGTGCCTGTTGAGAGGTTTAAGCAGATGTCCAATGATCAAATTGTTGTATGTATTTATGTATAGTTATACAGCAACATTCAAGAATCTGACAAAGGAACTAAAACACGGCTATCTGGCAGATCTGAACATGTGGTGCAATTTAAGATTGGTTGAAAGCGTTCTGGTGGAACGCTGCATTCCTGTTTGCGTCTGGACCTGGGTCAACAGATACTTTTGTTCTGAGGTCCATGGTTCTGGAAATATATATACATGTATATATATATGTGTGTATGTATATATGTATACATACACTTTATATCTGCATATTTGACGTGAATGTTCTGGTGTAGGCTTGCGTGAATATTGCCTTTTTTAATGTAATGTAACAAAACATTTATATAGCTCCTTTTAGGTACCTTCTAAAAGCAGTGTATGCTTGGCTATCTAGCTGATCTCAACAAAGGTGTATCTGAGTAGTTTCCTTGAAGGGGTGCTATATAAATTCCTGAATGAATGAAAATGTAATGTAACAAAGAATATCTTTTTGTGTGCATGAATATCCACACATGTGCACCATATCCTGATTGTATGCATGAACTTGATCGATCAGTTGACCATCTGGTTTCGTCTACTGCGTAACTTGGGTGGTTGTGACAGTAGTCTCATAGGAAATTAGGATGGTGTATGGAAATTCCCACTACCCAGCATCTGTGCCTTCTGGTGTGTGGGACCATCTTTGTGGAGCAGTCTTCTATTGCATTTATGTACTGTTGCATTTGGCTATTGTGCAGCAATCATGTTCAAACTGTCTTAAAACGCACTTGTTTAGATAAGTCAGATAGCCATGTGTGCAGCGCTTTTATGAGGTATTTAAAAGGCTCTGTATGAAGTGTCTTGATACATACATACAAGACAATGTGGCACTTTTTCATGATAACTTGTACCTTGGAAATCCTGTTGCACAGATGGTATTCCATGAAACTTGGTATCCTACTATACCATACTTGCATAAGGTGTTAGAACTCCTACATAGAGTGATACAATGTTTGATAATAGAGTAACCCTCATCCACTAATTACCTAGGAATTAGTAACTGCAATTTTGTATAACAGATGTATAAGTTGACATGCATATAGTTTCAGGCTAATCACTGGCCAGGTTTGTCTGCTCTTCCTAGTTGAGCAATTTATAGAGCTGTGGAGTGTCAGAGTTTTGGATAATTACCTGCTAGTACTATGTCCTTGTGTTAATCATAAATCCCTTTGATCCAGGATCACGTGCACAATAATATATTATAGATCTGTCTGTTCAGAAGACTAAGCTTTAGTTTAGTTGTGGTATTTTTGCTGATGTGGCCTCCTCTGGGTTTCGGTTTCAGTATACATGACTTTCGATATGACTCAGTGTGACATAACTCTATCATCAGTGCTGTGATGATAGAGTTATAGAGGGTTGCGTTTCTGTTATTATTGTTGCACATTTATTAAGCACCACTATCTAATGACCAGGCATCAGTCAGCGATGCTGAGCAATTGGTTGTGGAGGACTTGCTCAAGGTCTCACACAGCAATCATCTCAGGGGAACGTGGAATGCGCACTATCTGTGTTACAAGGAGAGCGATCAGACCAATCGGCTACGAGGTCCCATCAAGCTGATTTGTGTTGTCTTTGCAGTTTCATTAAATTGGCAATAAATATTGAAAAGTAGGCCTACAGTCATCATATGGCATAATGGACTAATGGTTCTTTAAAGCACTCTTGTTTCCACTGCTCGCTTTTGTAACTGACCATCTGTCTGACTTTTCTGTACTATGCTGTGGAACAAACATTTTACGTTCTCACGGTAGAGAATGTGCTACGGTTGAGCAACTCACTAAGGTGGAACTCCATTTAAATGCGTGGTTGGTGTAGAAGTCTGTTTGATGAGTCTATTGAACGACCTATGTGTATCAGTCATGGGCAAGTTGTTTGTGCATTTGCCGCTGTCATGTTGGTACAGGCATGAGCTGGGAAATGTATTTAGAGTTATGTAATGCATAGTCCTCAATGTGCAGGACTTTGGGATTTGTTCTGTAGTGGATGGCGGACACAGGAGATGGAAAAGAGCTGCTCCCAATTTCTCTCCTATCTCTGGTGGTGTTGGCTTTTACATGCACACACTGTTGTCCAGTCAGTTTCCTTTTTGAAATTTTTGGGCTTACTTCTTCTTTGCCTGTCTCAATAACGGTCAGTTAAGGTGCTGGAGTAGACTGGCTCAGGCTCAGCCAAGTGCCCAAGGCGATTGAGAGTAGAGGAGGTTCGTAATGGTTACACTTCAGCTGTCAAATTAACCCTTAAATACCCCAGAAGTTTTTGTTAACAGACAAAATGCTGACCATGGTTCACCAAAAACATATTATGGTAGGTAGTTCTATGTGTGAAGCAGCCTTTGCATTATGATGGATATCATTTTGATAAAAACTTGCCTGATTGTGTGCTCAGTTAGTAGCCATCTTTCCTTTAACAGAGCAGCATATCTGATGTGTGAATCCGGGTACATCAGGTAAAGTTGGCAAAGTTGCTGAGCCATGTAACTGACAAGGAATGCTTTATGAATTATGTACTGTAAAAATAACAATGAACGGTTACGGAGTTGTTTGATTGGTGTTGGCCTAATTGCACTTCACTAGTCAGATCAGTTGATCCCTCTTACACTCTGCCAACGACTAATTATGCTGTTGAGTGTTGACGTGTGTTTAGACAGTAATTGTCTTGCCTGCCTTGTATTTTTATGGGGTATTAATTGCATGCGTTTGGTTGGTGGGTTGTGTAATCGAAAGCTGGCTGTTTCTGTGTTTCAGATGATATTACTGAATTCCTGAATCGGAAGCTGAAGGAAAGTTTCAGGCTGTCAGAAGAGGAAGGTACAGCAATTTGATTTCTATTTTGATTATTTGTTATGCTTCTGGTGCCTGATAGTCTAGTAGTTAGCTTCCTGGAATGTCAACTCAGTTCAAATCCACACCAGAGCAGTAGTTTGTTTGAAATTGTTGTTCCACTTGCGCTCCAGCCAACTCAGTGATAATGAGTATATGGACTGCCTAATCTTTCCACTGTGTGTGGGAAGAAAATGCAGCAAGGGAGAGGACTGCCACCTGCCCTCATATGCCAAGGCTAAGAAAATGAAGCTGCTAACACTTCATACCCACTGCTGCTTCTGAGGACAGCTTAATTAAGAGACTTGTCTTCTTTATTTTATCAAATGATAGAATGCAATGGGTAACACACTGAAATATCCCTGGCTTTCTTGGTTGTTGGGCAATGTCTGGCTTTCTCTGAGTTTCTCATACATCTTTCAACCCATTCTGTTACTTCACTGATGTTGTTCAGCTCTGGCAGAACTGGTTTTGATTGTTTTCTTTTGTAGCCTTTCTTACAGTCTCTTTGACCTTTTGGAAATCAGCTGGTACCCATATCATGTAGCAGAAGTGGCTTCTTATTCATGCTTTATAAATAGACTCATGAATATGCATTGATTTCAAGAATAAGATTAGACACTGGATACAGCATGGGTTAAATTGTGACTGAGTGATGAGCAATTACAAAAGAGCAATTTGATTTCTATTTTGATTATTTGTTATGCTTCTGGTGCCTGATAGTCTAGTAGTTAGCTTGCTGGAATGTCAACTGAGTTCAAATCCATGCCAGGGCAGTAGTTTGTTTGAAATTGTTGTTCCACTTGCACTCCAGCCAACTCAGTGATAATGAGTATATGGACTGTCTAATCTTTCCACTGTGGGTGGGAAGAAAATGCAGCAAGGGAGAGGACTGCCACCTGCCCTCATATGCCAAGGCTAAGAAAATGAAGCTGCTAACACTTCATAAACACTGCTGTCTCTTGGGACAGCTGAATTAAGAGACTGATGATCCTCTTCATTTTATCAAATGATAGAATGTAGTGGGTAACACACACTGAAATATCCCTGCCTTTCTTGATTGTTGGGCAAAGTCTGGATTTCTCATACATCTTTCGGCCCATTCTGTTACTTCACTGATATTGTTCAGCTCTGGCAGAACTGGTTTGGATTGTTTTCTTTTGTAGCCTTTCTTACAGTCTCTTTGACCTTTTGGAAATCAGCTGGTACCCATTTACATGTAGCAGAAGTGACTTCTTACTCATGCTTTATAAATAGACTCATGAATATACATTGATTTCAAGAATAAGATTAGACACTGGATACAGCATGGGTTAAATTGTGACTGAGTGATGAGCAATTATAAAAACACAGCCAACTGTGAATAAATTGAATTAACAAGTTGTGTTTTTTGTCAGCTTGATTTACTGAATAAATGAATATTGATGATGATAACTTTTCTGTAAAGTTATGGTTCTCATTATTATTATTATGCATTTATTAAGTGCCGCTACCTATTGACCAAACATCGGCTGATGATGCTGAGCAATTGTGAGTGAAGGACTTGCTCAAGGTCCCGTACGTAGTAACTGTGTCAGGGGAGGCTCGAGCCCTTGCTATCCACATTACAAAGCAAGCACTGTAATGCTCGAGCCCTTGCTATCCATATTACAAAGCAAGCACTGTAAATGTTGAAAATGTTTGTAAACAAGCTGCAGGCCATGTCAACTTGTGTCAGAATAAAAACGAATATTATTATTATTATTGTAATCACTTGTCTACCATGTCCCAGAATAGGGTACCATATTCTACGGTACAGCCTGGGACTGTGAATAAATATGTACTACAATGAATAAATATTCTTTTGAATAAGTGTAAGTCGGGAGCACCTCTGAGTAGTTTCATTGAAGGGGCACTATATAAATTCCCCAATGAATGAATGAATGAAAAGATGCTGATGATGTAACTGACCACAAATCAGTGTTTCTCACTTTTCTGCTTTTTATTCTTTACTGCTTATTCTATTGTCCTAGTTTAAGCATGTCAGCCTGTGTCTAGCATCATTCGATGAAATTCTAAATTCTAAACCTCGACTTATATGCTAGGATTTTCACCTTTTCAGCCTCCATACAGTAAATGCAAGCATTGAATTGGTAACTTGAATACGTATGTGTGTCCGCAATGCAGTTTCACTGAAATTGGTTAATGTACCACTTAAACTAGCCCTAAGCCCATTGAGTGTTTTGAAGTGTAGTACATGTAACAGGAAACACTCGGTGTACAACAAAAGATAGACTTAAAATAAAAGAGTTGCAGACCAGATTAGGCAGAGAGTTGGAGATAATGGGTCCAGCTGAGTGAGGTAAATGCTGGTGCAAGACAATATGCACATGGAATGAAACTACGAAGTGTCAAGAAAATGCTCACTGACAAGAGGCCAACTCCGGATGCAGTAACAAGTACAACCGTAGAGGATAGAGAGATAAGAACTGGGATTGTTTGTGTTTTATATAATTATGGTAAACAGTTCTGATCTCATAGGGTAAGGCATTGTTGGAGACAAGGCACAGTTGCAGATCTCGGGAAATCCAAGAAAAAAGTGTCTAGCCCGGTGCTTGACTCTTAGTGGAAAATGTCACTATAAATGACTGTCAGTTGAAATATCAGTATAAATGACTGTTAGCGGGAAAAATTCATTGTAAATGACTGTTAGTTGAAACAATCAGGGTAAATGACTGTTAGTGGCAAATATCAAGTAAATGATTTAGTGGAAAATATCACTATAAATGACTGTTGGTGGGAAATATCACTATAAGTGACTGTTGAAAAATCACTAATCTGCTACAGTAACTGTGAGAACAAAGTGTTTTTATCAGATTGATTAACAAACTCATCATTCCTCTCTTAGTCTCAGAAAAGAGTATGGTAAGAAGGCATGCAGTTTTCCTGTTCTGCAGTCTTATTGAGAAAAGTCCATATAGGCATTAGTGCAGTTTCATTACTAAAACTGCTTTCCCATGCTAAAGTCCATATTTCACGGTGATGGCTTTTGGAGTATTTGATTAAATTTGAAGGACACGCATGAAAGATGATCGACTGTAAAGAGTTGTCTATTCTTATCTGTTCATCAGGTGCTTGTACCAAGACTATTTATGACCCATCTAGAAAATTTATAATTCATAAATTTTTATTGACAGTTTAAATGTGTGATACCCATAAACAGCCATTTTTAATACGAGCGTGTATGTATTGATTCAGATTATGAATTGTAATCATACTGCGGTGTGTCAGTTGGGAATAATAAACGAAGATTATAAAAAAGAAACTTTATGTAGTTTTAAGTACCTTGCAAGTAAAGACAGCAGACTGCTCTGAAGGGTACATAAAGTTAACTTGAAAAGTGTGTGTGTTTATGCATCTCTAGAATTGCAACAGCAGGGACGACTTGAGTCATTTGACATTCTCGGCCAGAGGTGGACATCAAAAGAGAACCTCTTGAGCAGCGGCAATGACACGGACGATCCCAATCTCTTTGTTGCTCTCTATGACTTCCAGTCCGGTGGAGATAACCAACTCAGCCTCGTCAAAGGTATGTGCTCGGCTGTTCAGTTGTTCTGGTTACTGTGTTTGTGCTTCATTGAAAGTAACCTACTGTTCGGTATACCAATGCGTGTGACTATATTTTAAAAATTTATTCTCGAACAATTTCAACTGAAGAAACAACATGACTTAGCAATCAACTCTACCAAGAACTGTATATACTGTACATGACTAGGGCTGTCAAAATGTTAGTAAACTGCAGCCCGGGTACCCGAGAACAACCTGAACGGGGGCCCGTAAGCCCGTCAGGCCGTCAGTAAAACAACCTGAATTGGGTATTGATTGCTAGAGACTAGTTAAATTTCGTAATATGTGTGCTACATTGATTGACAGCTGTCACCGGGCAGTCCCGATGGAGGATAGCTTGCATGGGGACTACATTTCCAGTGAGGCACAACATTCTGCAGCCCTAATGAAAAGGTCTATTCTGAATGGCGCCACATAAACAGCCACATCCCCCTCCGCTGTCGGCGGATTTAGCCTGTAGGCCTCCCACCCAGAGTCTATAGGCGTGGAGGGGCAGTTTGTCTGTCCACAACGCCCTTCTCCAGATAGGCTTCTCTCAGACCACATGCGAGCGTGAGAACTGTTCAAAATAATAAATGCCGGCGTGAACCCCTTTGTACGATGTTGTTAAACTCGGGATCCGCCACACACGTACATGGCGTACTGTTACGATGTTACAACGTGGCACTCCTCTTGAAATACAATTGCCCCCACGCAAGCAATCTTGGGTCGTAGACTGCCCCACCACACGCGGCTTGGCTGTACAGGCAACAGCCATCTGCCAGCTATTAAGCCATTAGACCGTAATTAAACAATTGGAATGCCTGTTTAAGGCATTATGCCTCTTCAACGGGCTTTTAAAATTGAGTTCTCAATGGTATCGAACGGGGGCCCGGCAACCCGGGCCCCCGTTGACAGCCCTATACATGACTGCAATCGAAGTAACGTCCTTCCGGAAAAACTCAGAGGCTGTCAAAGATACTGTGGTACCTCGCAAATATGAAGGACGAGTTTACCACTACAGGATAAACGAAGATTCCGACTGCATGGTATGGTTTGTGTTAGATTGTTGCCAAATGCTCTCTGTCTTATTTTATTTTATATATTTTATTGTATATGTAAAAGAGAGGTTGGAAAAGACCTGCTGGGTGCCCTCAGCACACCTGGACAAGAACAGTGGAAGCTGACCTTAATCCATTTAGCTTTGGGTTGCACATGACCTGGAGAAGAGCCCAGTATTGAGACAACATTGTGGAAAGTGCAACGCTTCGGATAGGAGCTCGCCATAGATGATGATGATGATAATACATTAAATTACTATTAAACCAAACTAAAAGTCTTCTGAACAACTATTTAGAGTTACCAAAAGATTGTTGTGCATGTACCTAACTTCTGAGTCTATCACACTTGATCTCAGTGAGCACTGTATTTGATTTTAGGTGACCAGGTTCGAATTTTGGACTACAACAAGACTGGAGAATGGGCCAACGTCGAAAACAAGACCAAGTTTATCGGCTGGGTTCCAAGCAACTACATCGCCCCTGTCAACAGCCTTGACAAGTTCTCCTGGTATCACGGCCCGGTTTCGAGGAATGCAGCCGAGTATTTGCTGAGCAGTGGCATCAACGGCAGCTTTCTTGTGCGCGAAAGTGAGAGCAGCCCAGGTCAAAGGTCGATTTCTGTGCGCTATGAAGGACGAGTTTACCACTACAGGATAAACGAAGATTCCGACAGCATGGTATGGTTTGTGATAGATTGTTGTCAAACACTGTCTTATTTTATTTACTCTTTTATTTAAACTCTTTTATTTATGCTACTTAATTGTAATTTAAGAAACTCTGATTGTCTTATTTAATCTTGAATAGAGTCAAAACGAATTTACTCAACTGAGTAAACATGCAAGTGATGATAACCTTATCCCATAACTTTTTTGTCAAACTATGAACACAACATTCTTCTTCTTCAGTGTTCTGCCCTTAGGCAGGTCCAGAAATGAAATGACATCATTCTTCTCTATTTTGTGTCTTTTCTTAATTTCTTTTTATCCTTATCTGTTTCCTTTATTCATCATCCAATCCAACATTATATTTTCTTGGTATTCCTGATGGTTTCTTCCCTTCAATTCTTCCTTCAAGCACTATCCTTAGGAATGAATTTCCACGTAATGTGTGGCCAATCCAGTTCATTTGTCTTCTCTTTATTGTGTTGACCACTGATCTCTTCTCGTGCACCATTTGCAATACCTAATTTTACCTATTCATTTATTTTATAATCCCTCCAGCTGATCTTGGCCAGTCTTCTCCATGGCCACATTTCAAGTTCCTCGAGCTTCTCCATTTCTGCCTTTCCAGTAGTCCATGTCTCCAATCCATATACAGCTGTCACGCTGTGTCATGCCTCATATGAGGCTTTTCACCATTCTGTTCACAGTGTTATATTGACTTTATTAATGTGGATATGTCACAGTTATGCATGGTATTCATAAGTGTAGACAATCATCACAGAGCTGGTGTATTATGATACGAGGGATTCAGATTACAATTCTTCAGCAATGCAATTTAAAAATGCTCAGTTAAAGTACAATCAGTTAACAGTGAATGATGGATATGAGTTTTAGATGACAATTTCAATGAAGTAATAGTGTGACTAGGGTGTTTTGTGATGGTGAAGACAAGTCACCAACCCTCAGGGCTAGTTTACAACAATTTTGTAAGCTGATCTCAGAGCTAGCTTAAGAAGCTGTTTTTCTTCATTAAAGTGGCTTATGTGTCTGGATTATTTAAATAAACTGAAGGTCCATCTTGACCTAAGTTGTAAAACAGAAGACAGGAAATTTCTGGAGTAGAAGGAGGGTAATTCGGTGAATGTGCCAGTCTGTATATTTGAAATACATGTACTGGTATACTTGCTACATAGAGCATTTTTGCAAGCAACTTAAAAGGCACTATATATTTAATGTCTTGATTCATACAAACTTACATACACATATGCAATGTTATACTTTAAATTATACATACATACACCAGTACATTCATACATACCTGTTCTGCTTTAATAATGAACATGCCGAAAGAAACCAGCTAATCAGTACATATAAGCCTGCTAAGCATATTTTGGTCATACTTTTTTAGTTGTATGTAACGGCTGAGCATCGGTTCAACACGCTGGCAGAACTCGTCCACTACCATTCCAAGCAGGCGGCCGGTCTCGTCACTAACCTTCAGTACCCAGTACCAAAGAAAAACAAGCCAACGGTGTTTGGTCTGAGTCCAGAGCCAGACAAGTGGGAGATAGAAAGAACAGAGATACAGATGAAACATCAGCTAGGTATCGTGCGATTTCCAGAAGTACTTGAAATCCGATATGTTGACATCTTCTTATGGACATCTTACATTGTATAGCACTGTAGAAGCAAGTTGCTGCTTACATTGCTGTAATTGCATTCCTTGCTCACCTGATGAACTTATGGCATGTTTAAGTTAGTATTATGTACGTACCTGTTTACTTAAATAACTGGTTTTAATATTTCATTGCTCTTTATGCTGCCATGTATTAACCTCTGAAGCTTAAGACAGGAGTTGAATTTCCATGGTGGTTTTAATTTGAATCATGTGACCATGGTGTCAGATGACCTGTAGATAGAAATTCTTTAACAATCTTAAATAAATTTGAACTTAATCTGGGTCTTGCATATTTGTGATTTATTTACTTGTTATTTAGTGGGTAAAGTACGTGATGTTTTTCTTAATTTGCATTTGTGTTTTGCTTTTTTCTAATAATTTTGCTGTCTTGTTTACAAAATATCATAGGCAGTGGTCAGTATGGTGATGTCTACGAAGGAGTTTGGTTATCACACAACAAAACTGTTGCTGTTAAAACGCTTAAGGTAGGTATGATGCTTTTTATACTTTTCATTTGGTTGTTTTGCCTGCAATACCATAAGTAATGTATTTATAGCCCACCTGTAAATTAAGCGACATGTGATTATTTGATAATAGAGCTCCTTCAGGTGCTGTTTTAGAAGAACTCTTGGAGTATGCTAGTGATCAAAGCTTCTAGGAAATTCCACACAGTTGGCATCTGTTTATGAGCTGCAGTAGAAAACAGTAAAAATGTGATTATCAATCAATCAGTCTGAATTTATATAGCACCCCTTGAAGATCCCTGCTCAGAAGCACTCCCGACGCATGCGAAGTGGAAAAAAGCAGTCTTCAGCAGGTGGTGAAACTGAGAACAGGCACCGTTTGGGATATAGCAATGGGAAGCCCGTTCCAGGTTGTTGGACCAACCACAGAGAAGGAATGGCTCTGCATTGTTGCAGAGCGGGCGAATGGGACCACCAAGTCACTATGGACAGGGAAGCACTGGGCAGAGCTCATGCTGAGATTGACATGCCATTGATTGATGGCATTAGATAATGCCATCTAATGCCATTTATGTGATGGCCCAACCTGATAAGCACCGCCACACCAAGGACGAGATTGTGCATGAGAGTTGTACTTGAAAACAACAGTCAAATGCAGCTGCCTAAGTAAGTACTGCACTAAATATCGATGTACATTTGCAGCGGTCATTGTTGTATTGCTGAGATACAAGTATGGCATCATGGTAGTTGTGGTATTTTCACAACCTACTCTAAAATCAATTTTTTTCTTACTGGTGATTGATTGATTTGCTGTTTTATTTTTCTTAAGTTCAATTTAAGGGTTAATTTTTTGGTGTGAAAGGTATAAAACACGGGATAAAACAGTTTATTTGGAAACTTTTTGTTCTAACAGGAAGACACTATGGACCTAAAGGATTTTCTCGAAGAAGCATCAATTATGAAAGAAATG
The DNA here is from genome assembly GCA_020284085.1 of Aporrectodea caliginosa. Classification (NCBI taxonomy): domain Eukaryota; kingdom Metazoa; phylum Annelida; class Clitellata; order Crassiclitellata; family Lumbricidae; genus Aporrectodea; species Aporrectodea caliginosa. The sequence continues at coordinate 48,181 of JACEVL010001095.1, forward strand.
AAGCACCCAAATCTAGTCCAACTTCTAGGTAAGTGTGTGAAAGTATGTGTAGACATCAAGATTAGAAAAGCATTTCAATTCACGTTATGCAAAATGTATGCACAGCAATCAAGCAGAATCCGTTAAGAACGTGTGAGTTAGACATTAGACCTTGGGGTGGCTTGAAGGACTTATGAGTAGGGTTCTGCGAGCCGGATTCCTCCTGTTGGTAACCAACCTAGTAGGAAAAGCAGATGACCAATTAGTCTCTGTAGTCCAATGAAATCCTTGCCAAGTTCTCCAATGGCTATGCCCAGGTCCTAAAACAACCACTTACTGCCTCCCCCTGCAGCCGAACCACTTCTCCCTTCCTCTGAAAGATTCTAAGAATTTTGTGTCAAGATTACTGTACAAGAATATCTACTGACTGCCTAAGGTCCTAGGATGGTTCCAACTACCTTTAATCAGTCCTAATGCCTAAATAGTCCTTCCAACGAACACTTAGGTACCTATTCCTAAACCGATATGTCAGGACAACATGATAATTTTAAGACCATGCTGAACTGAACCATAAGACAAGCTTCAAAGAATCTGGCCCTTATAACATGTTGCGTTATGCCAACACAGCTTTTGAATAAACAAATATACACTACAATTTGCATAACTGTTTTCGTCATCATTATTATTTATTACTTCCATATACATGTTGTATAGCACTCATCATTATAAACAATGCTGGTGTATTACTGTTTCTTGGTCGTATAGATGTTTGTTTTGTGTGTGTGCTGTAAGGTGTTTGCACTCGAGAACCACCATTTTACATAATAACTGAGTTTATGAGCCAAGGAAACCTTCTGGATTATCTGAGAAACAGGTTGTCTGAGGAGGAACTGGGACCTACGGTACTCTTCTACATGGCCACTCAGATTGCATCTGCCATGGCTTACCTGGAAGCAAAGAACTTCATACACAGGTAAGTCAGAGGCTTAGGCGATTGCAATTGGTTGCCCAGTGGCATCTCAAAATGTTGATTCAGAAGCTTGCACGGCCTCTATGTTAGAAACTGTACCTGAAATTATAGCATGACAAACACTTGGTTCAAGTGTTTCTGTTCAAAAAATAAATTATCTATGCCTGTAAAGGTCACTAGGGTAGCAAGTTTGATTGATGGCCATGTGTTCTGAGAATTTATTGGAATGATTTCAATGTAATGAAAATATGATGCTCTGTAGACTCACTGTTATTCATATGTAAAGCAGGTTACACAAGTGTCACCTTGTCACCTTGTGCTGTCGATTCGCTGAATCCTAGCGACTGCCATAGTCAGCCTTCTCCATGTGTTCCGATCTCTCGTCGCCTCTCTCAGTTCCGGAAGATTCATCCTCATTGTCTCGTGTATCTCCTCCATCCATCTCTTTCTTGGTCGTCCTCTTCCTCGTCTTCCCTCCCCACACGCCAGCATCATCTCCTTTTCCATGCCGTCCGCACGCATCACATGGCCAAAGTACATCATTTTCTGTCTCGCCGCTCTTTGCCTCAGTGTCATTTGTCCTCTTAGGTGTCCTATCTCTTCCAGTATATGTTCATTTGTTATCTTCTCAGTCCAGGAGACCCTCAGCATTCTCCTCCAAATCCACATTTCACATGCATCGATTTTCTTCTCTAGTGCTTTGGTTTTTGTCCATGTCTCGCACCCGTACAGCACCACTGGTATTATCATTGCTTTTACAATTCTTGTTTTCGTTTCTAGGCTCACCGCTTTATCTTTCCATATCTTTTCCAGTCCCTGCATTGCTCCTTTTCCCAGAGTAATTCTTCGTCGTATCTCTCTCTCGCATCCCCCCTCCCTATCTATCGTAGCTCCCAGAAAACAGAAGCTCGACACCACCTCAATCTCTTCTCCATCCACTTCGAAGCTTCTCCAACTCTCTGTGGTCATGACTTTAGTCTTTTTTATGTTGAAATACAGTCCTGCTTTCTCACTTTCAAGCCTTAATTTCCTGATGTTGTTTTTCAGTGTTTCTTTTTTCCCAGCCAACAATGTTGTGTCATCCGCATACCTTAAGTTGTTCACAACCTTTCCTGCTATCCTCACTCCTTCTGCCTCATCATCAAATCCTGCCTCTCTCATTATCCTTTCTGCGTATAGAATGAACAGGTACGGTGATAGTATACAACCCTGTCTGACTCCCTTCTTTATTTGGAAGCTTGCTGTTTCTCCGTGTTCCGTTCTCACCACTGCTATCTGGTTGGAATATAAGTTCTTGAGGAGAGTTATCAGATGCATAGGTATGCCCATTTCTCTCAAAGTCTTCCACATCAGGTCGTGGTTTACACAGTCAAATGCCTTGCTGTAATCTATAAAACATAAGTGGACCTCTTGGCCATATTCCCTCTGTCTTTCCATAATCCATCTCAGGTTTGCAATATGATCTCTTGTACCCCTCCCTTTCCTGAAGCCTGCTTGGCTTTTCGGCAATTCTCTCTCTATCCTGCTCTCCATTCTTTTGTGTATTATCTTGAGGAGTATCTTGCTTGTATGTGAGATCAGCGCTATAGTTCAGCGCTACACAGGCTACACAGCGCTACACATGCTACACAAGTGTAGCATGTGCTAAATTCTTGGTCACTTTTCTTTGAGGTTGTTATTTTTCCTATGAAGTTGACTCTTGTTAAATCCAGTTTGGCATTGAATCTGAGCCACAGAGATAAATCTGAATCGGAACTATGGAAAGTAAATCTGAATTGGAGCCATGGAAGCAAGACCTGTGATTGAGCTGTAAAAACTACAAGTTCATATTATTCTTTCAAGAGACTCCTACCCACCAGAGTCTGGCTTTCTGTCTCAGCTGAGGGTCTAGAGACTGGCCGGAATTTGAGTTGAGATTGACATGCCATTGATTGATGGCATTAACAAATGCGATCATACAAGTTATTATTTATTATGGTTATTATTACTGAATACTTGCATGTAAACTGGACCATAGTTTTAACATGCACTGTACATTCTGTTACAGCATTTATCCCAAACCAAACTCTGTTTTAGAAGACGATCTCTTTATGACAATGCCTTGTTTTACTGTAGTAAATGTTCTGGGTCCCAAAGGTAGAGTTCTTAGAGAATACTGAGTTCATGTTACAGTCTAGCAACCACACAGCACATGTAAATGTTCTGTTTGGTGCCAGGGACCTTGCAGCACGAAACTGTTTGGTCGGTGAAAACCACTTGGTGAAAGTGGCAGATTTCGGTCTGGCCCGCCTGATGAAAGATGAGACGTACACGGCCCATGCTGGAGCCAAGTTCCCCATAAAGTGGACGGCACCCGAGGGACTTGCCTACAACAGGTTTTCTACAAAGTCAGATGTCTGGGGTTTGTAATAATCTTGTGTTTGAACCATTTAAGTAAGTAAGTAAGTATGTACTTTATTGAGCCGTTGCAAACGCACTGTGGGATCATCGGATAAGAACAATGTTTTTTCCATTTATCGGTTATTTGTTTAATCACAAAATAATCGTAATATACAATTACAGAACAGATGTCTTCAGAGCTGCGAGAGAGTAAGGATAAAGTAAGAAGAAAGACCAGCAGCAAAGTCATTTGAATAACATTTGCATGATAAAACCACACTGGGTTAATGCATCAGCACATAGGATCTCATGGTTGTGGAAACGAGGACGAAGTGAGTAGGTAACATTCTTTATAGGAGGCAGTAGACAACCTAGGACATGGCTGGGGTTGTGAAGCATGGAAGAAAAAAGGGAGGAATCAGCATGGTCACAGAGGTCATCGAATGTCTCCTGGTTGGCAGGCAGAAGCGTGGGCTGTGCCATTCTACCATTCATACATGCAAACAAAATGTGTCAAAAGCTAGGATGTAGGTTTTGAAAGTTTTATTACTGATAGCCATTGTGGATTCTTTGTTTACCGTAATCATAAAAATTCAGTTGATATGCTGATTATAATATATATATTTCATGTCAATTGCTTTGACAAGTTTACATGAGTTACATATCATCAGGATGTTAACTTCAGTGTAAATAGTTTGTATGCTGGTAATGCCGTAGAAAAATTTATCTCTGCATGCATATGGAACAGTGTGATTTTCGTTAACGATAACGATAACGAAAATGTTCGTTAACGAAAATAAAATGACTTCGTTAACGATAACTATAACTATAACTAAAAAATATCATTAACTATAACTATAACTATAACGAAAATAACACTAACGAAAATTCATCTTTATTTTCGTTAATACAAAAAATAAAAATAGGAAGTGCAATATGGACGATTCGACATAAATGAGAACAAAAATTCGAAATTTTTATTGTGAAATTTGTCAGTTACTTTGGAAACTCGTGTATTCATGAAGCTGACTGTACCCATGCTTCAAAGGTTTTCATAGCTCTGAGTAAATTGTGAAACAGCGTATTAATACGCACAATTTTGCTTATAGACTTAATTATTGTAACTAAGTAGTAACTAAAATTAACTAAAATAAAAATCCATTAACTATAACTATAACTATAACTAAAAAATAATACTAACTATAACTATAACTATAACTAAAATAAAAATCATTAACTATAACTATAACTATAACTAAAATAAAATCTGTAAGGAAAATCACACTGATATGGAAGCAGCTTTGCTCACACGTTGCTGACAAGTTTTATCTAGTGTCAGCCTTAGGGAAGGTTTGAATTTATCAGCTGTGCATTTGTGTATATCTGTATTGATGTTCTGTGCACAGCTTTTGGAGTCCTGCTGTGGGAATTGGCCACTTACGGCCTGTCTCCGTATCCATCACTCGACCTGACAGAAGTGTATCATCTCCTGGAGAAAGGTTACCGGATGGAATGCCCTGCTGGCTGTCCAGACAACGTCTATCAACTTATGAGGCAGTGTAAGCACTGGATTTAACAGACAGTGGATGTGGTGATGTGAAGCTAGTGTCATAAATGATGCAGGAAGAAAGACCAAGAAACTATATGAAGAGTGGAAAACGGAGGGGATTAAAACTCACGAAGGATCGCAGCCTTGTCACTCTCAGTTGGCAGCTGCATTTAATATTAATAATATAAAAAAGCTGATGATTTATATTACTAGTATTTGCAGCTGAGTTGTAGACGTGATAAATATTTCTAAGTCATAGTTTTTATTGTGATTACTATTCATTACCTTCATCATCCTGGTGCCAGCCACTGGATAGTGATTGATGTGCATTGAAATGTTTTTCCATTTTCCTATTATTTGTAAGTCTATTGTTTCTCTCATGTTTCGACCAAATCTGATTATTTCTTATATTGTCTCTACTGACTCTACAGCACACTCTTGGTCATCTGTTGTTTCTCTTTCCTTTGAATCTTTCATGTAATGTATTGTGTTGAATTCATTCAGTTGACATTCTTTTCACTTGACAAAGATTTCACTTGACAAAGCCATCAAAGTCTTTACTGAACGACTTTGTCCAGGCAGAATTGTTTTGATGTCTAAGAGCTGTCTTATGTCATCATATCATGTGCATGTATGTTTTGTTTCTGCCTTCGGGTGTAATAAAGTACTGATATCCAATCTTCTGTAGCTTTGAAATTCCTGCAGTTTCCCTAGCCAGCTTATTTCTGCTGTACAGATTCTTTTCTCATTTTGTTTTTGCACTGTGGAACATTCTGAGCCATATATGAAAATGGGTTGTGTCATCGTCTCATATATTCGTGTCTCAGTTTTCTCTTTGTTTCCCTGCTTCTTTGAGTCCATGTTTTCAAGTGTTTGTGATTTTTGTCGAGTTCTCCTTCGCTGTTTCCGAATTTAATTTTGTGATTGCTATTAGTGGTATTTACAGAACAGTTGTAGCAGTAGTTTTAGTACTGATAAGTTTAGAGTATAAAGTAGAAGACTAGAAGTGTGAAGCATCAGCATAATGATAACTACACAGTTAGATTGCTCTGTATGATATTACTTGATTAATCCTATCAGTAGGTTCTGTGTTGTTTATAGGCTGGCAGTGGGAGCCACAAGATCGGCCATCGTTTCGAGACATACATAACGCCTTAGATAATATGTTCCCAAACTCTGATATCAACGAAGGTTGGTATTTTGCTTCTATTAAGAGAGTTTTTGTTTGTCATATTTGTCTTGCTTCTCTTAAGTTTTTCTTTCTGCTCATCCCATCTTATGTACCTAAAACATTTGACGAAAGTTTTTTATCCATTTTTGCCGTTTAAATGTTTCGGCAATTGTACCTTCAGTTAGTAATGTGTGTTAGGGCAACAAACATATATAAAGAGAAAGACATTTTAACTGTTTAATTGGTCCATGCTGAAATGTGCTGGATTTCCAAATTTCAACACAAAATCTGAATTTCTTCATCTGAAGCACTGTATAAAAGTTATAAAGAATTTTTGAGCCATGCATCTGTGAAGTAATGGTTATTGCTGAAAGTTGGTTCAGCCAAATAATCATTGAGCATTGTCATTCACAAAAAGTATCTGTGGAATGTTTTGATGGATTTGCATTTTACCCTATCTTTCTATATCCTGCTGTTGTTTTTCACATGACTGGAAGGCTGAATAATCGTGAATGTGTTACATTGCAGAAGTGGAAAGAGAACTTGAGAGAAATGGGGATGCGGAGCAAGGATCATTCTCTCGAAAAGCAACATCTGGCCCTGAGAAGATTGAACGAGCGCCTTCTGGAAAGGCAACGAGTAAGTTGTTGATATTTGCGAATGGTTATGCCTCTACTTAATATTAGTCGCTAAAGGTATCTGTGGGAAGCGTAACGTGTATATATGGCACAAGATTATAGCTGTATAAATATGCCTTTATGAAAAAATTCTTGTTTGGATACATCTGTTGATATATTTGACAATATGTTTACCTTTTATTAGTTGCTGGTTGATTTTCGTATTGTTGGATTGTTCTTGTTGTATGATCTGGTTTTACGTTTTGGCAAAACATTTTATTTTATCATAAATGTTGTATGGTGCTTTATCTCTTTAACGATGAGCTGCATTGGTTCTCATACATTTTAGTGCATGCTCATCGTTAAAGGGTTAACAACATTATGAATCCACTGGAAAACTCACTTAGGGGATTTGTTCTGTGTGCACAATGTTTCTTTGAGCTAAGATATAAAAACAGAACAATAAATATAGCAAATTATATGCCAGAGAGGGTTATTGTTCATCTTCTGGTCAGTATTGACCACATTCACTGCTTTAAAGTGAAGTGTCTATCTATGTACATACATACAAGTACTATTCATCGTGATGTTGCTGTTTGTGAATATGAAAGTCTTTTACTCACTTAATGCGTAGTGAATGAACATGTATTTACATTGTAAATATGTTTGTGCTTTTGATAACAGCCTCAAATGTAACGCCACCTTCAACAAGGCAAAACTTATCGGCCGCAATGGACACCGATCTGACTCTGAGTCAGGCGGCCAAATGCCTGGCACTGAAGGCAAGTCAGAAGAAGGCACCTCTGCCTCCAAAGCGGACGAGTTCGTTCAAGGACCAGATGCAACCACCGCCCGGTCATTTCAAGGACGTTTCAAGGTCTCAGCTGACGACAGCGGGAGACGAGTGGTGCCTAATTACGAGCATGACAGACTCCGTCGACATGTCAAACATTACCAACGAGTCACTTAGCGATCACCACCGGTCTCAAAGCAGCAGTGACGACCTCTTATCGACCCCCGCTAGTCAGTCACGAAATGGCAGTCTCGAGCGCATCCTCGAGCACTGTAAATCGCCGGCGAATTCGCCACGCTCTACTTCGCACGACCAATCGTATGGTCCAAACAGTCCAGCTCAGAGCAACGAGCAAAAGACGCCCGAAACAGACATATCGGACATGTCGCTGCCTCCTCCCCCGGCGGCTCTTCTCGAGGACTTCAGCCCGGATATGCCGAGGATTGCGCGTACAATGCCACCGTGTGCGATCGCAGATCAACAGCTGCTCAGCCAACTTCGCCAGAGCCTCAAGAAAACAACGACTAAAAAATCTAAACAAAAACGAGACGATAACGTAGACTCTGGACACTCGTCACCATGCGGTGGACTGAATGCATCGACGAGGGAGGCAGTGACGGGCTACCGAACCCTTCCGAGGGAATCCGGAAGTCGACAGGCGCAGCAGGATGAGCTGGTTCAGGCTCTTGTTCGGCGAACCTCCGATAATAACCGGTCGATTGGCTTTGGAAAGGTGACGTCTTCGGAAAATCGCCTGTCAGAAAGCTGCTCGAATCTGACGGAGATGGTGTTGCAGATGCCTACGCCGGAGGTGCGGCGTAAGGTGGAAGAGTGGCAGGCTGGTGTTGAACGCAGTCTTGGTGAGCTGGAGAGTCCATCGGTTAGCAGGGACGTAAACATGGAGGAAGGCCAGGCGTTCCGACCGGAGAGGTTGCGTTCGTCGCAGCGCAGGTTTGACTCTTCGGCGGCTCCGGGGCCACAGCTGTGCATTGCCAACTACATGATGAAGCCTGGAATGCAGAGAACAGCATCTCCAGTCTTGCCAGCGGTTTCAGACGATGTTCCAGCGCCACCCGTCCATCGGTTTGGTCGAAGTCATGACACAAGTCGGCAGGACGTGACCGAGTGTTCGAAGCCCGACAAAATGCCTCCACAGTCTGACAAACCGAAATGGAAATGGTCCAAGAGGAAACCAGTTCCCGATGACCATGACTCCAAGGTTCCCTGCTCATCAGCCATCCAGCCGCCTCCAGATAACAACCACCATCTGCCAACCACCAGTAGGCCGTCCACCTGGTTGGAGCGTGCTCCACCAGGTCCAGTTACTGGTGGAGTCCCCTGCCTCCCATCTGGTGGTGCTAGCGACGGAGTACGCCGACTGCATTCTACTCAGGGCTGTAAAGATAATCCGTATAGCGGCTCTGCAGAAGTATTTAGCCGACCTATGGATCCGGCAGCCGGCGTCGACTTCAAGCCACGAGCAAAGCCGCGAAAGAGCCTCGACACGCAGGCTAAGAACGTGGACAGGGCAGACACAGCGTTAGGTTTGTCTCTGAAGAAGGGAGACATTAAAAAGTTGGATCACGTCAAGCAGCGATCGCTCGAGAACGAGGCAGCCACTCAGGAATGTCCAAAGTCCCCCAAGTTGTTCTCGTCAAAAGTATTGAAGGACGGTGCTGCATCCGACGGTCAAAAACCACTTCCTCCCGGCATGAAACCAGTCCTGCCAGGTTTCAAGCCAACGCAGCCGGCGCCTTTGGTGGCCCCTCAGCAGCTGGCTACACGAGCATCACTGCATCACGTCAGCCCCGAGAAGGAGAAGGTCGAGGCAGCTGACACCGAGCCTGTTACCAAGGAGACAGTTGGCAAGATGACCCAGAGTCTTTCACTCAGCCTAGATTTGCTGAACTCGTCCGAAACGCGACATTCGTCGTCGGTCTTAATGCACCTCTCCGACGAGGTGAACACGCTGCACAGAGTCTGCTCCAGCTACGTCGAGTCCCTTCCACCGCACGGAAAGTTCCAGTTCCGGGAGATCTTGTCGCTGCTGGAAACGGTTGGCGAAGGCCTGAAAACAGGGTCTGGAGGCAGCACAAAGGAATACGACCGGCTTCTAGTCACATTACAGAATTGCTTGCGGGGAATTGAAGGAGCGCTGAAGCGATGAGTTGGACCTTGAAGTATGTGATTGGGTTGGACGCTTGTGTCAAGATAGCTTTTTTTCAAAATTGCTCTGGCTGTCTGGTCTTTACTTGCTGTTTTGATAAGCGCATTGGAACAGTGGCTTTGCTTCCGTGAAGTGGATGTCTTGGTGTTTTAAAAAGTCACAGGAGCATTTCACCGGGGCATTCGTTCGAAGAAATCCTTAGGATATGTTGACAGCTAACCATTTTCCTAACTGGATCATGACAATTTAAATCAGGTTTTCAGATGCTGTCTTTTTAATTGATTATGGAATTTTTGTCAGAATTGGTGTTTGAAGTTTAGGGTTTTGGTTGGCTGAATTTGCTGCAGTATCCCAGTTACATATCACAAAATTGTCTGCATGCAAAGATATAGACTGTGTTTTCCCCTGAAAAGACAATATTTTCTGCAAACTCTAAGAGCACTACATGTGTTACGCTTGGGCGATGACGTGTCTAAATCTTGTGAAAATCGTTATTGGTTCCGTTGAGAATGACTTCATGTCTGAAACTGCATCTTTCCGCTGTACAATGTATGTGGTTTGTGTTTGAATATGCTGTTGATTTGTATGAATGAGTTATTGTTTCTTTATTTGGCCACATTTTTATTTGTTTTGAGTTCCTTTTCAAATCTTGCAAAATTTCAAGCCAATTTTTTTACAAGATTACAAAAGAAAGTTTGCAAGTTAGCTTCCGTCGCTGTTGCAATGAACATAAATTGTTGCCACGTTAAATAAAAACTATTATCTTTCAGTCCAGCTCAAATGTGCGGTTTCCTGCTTAGAAGACATTGCAATGCTGGATATGGGACCACATTATGGTGTTGAATTGCTAGAAAGTAAGGTGGAAGAATCATGAGGCACAAGTAATGGTAGCAATGAATAGATGTCAATAGTTGTAAATAGATGTCAAAAGATGACTTTTAGATGTAAATTGAAGTTTATTTATTATTTAGCTGGAAGGAAATTAAGCTTCAAACCTAAATATAATGAGTGGCCTCCTCCATTAATTTATGTCATTCTTTTGGATTTGGGGATTTGACACATTAAAACTGATCAGTAGTGAAATGATTGTATGTATGTATATTCGTTTAATTTGCAAAACAGGCTGACACACCGCAACCTGGAACATGAAGACTAAGTACAATACTGTTGGATAAATGGAGAGAGCAAACAATGTTAGTTAATTGATGGCTTTGGGGACTCGATTGTTGCTCTTTAAAAACAGTGAGTGCTTGGGAATTGCTCAGTTCACTTAGTGATGATTGGTACCTTGTAACTTAAGTTAAAACAGTTGAATTTTCCAAGTGTCAGAAGGATGTCCTTACTTGTGCACAACAAACATCCTTTGAGGCTTCTTCCAGTGTTTGAAGAATGCTTGTCATGAAGTGGAAACAATGAGAGTAATTGAACAGCCAAGTGATCTTTTGTTACCCAGAAACTAGCAATGAATTCTTGATTTCAGTCAGTGTCATGCTAATTGTTATGACAGGACATGTGGGTGGCTGTAAGACTTGCTGGATTTTTTTAATTTGATTGTGTTTCATATTATATATGCATGATGTCTTTCATTGGCTGTCTTTCCCTCCGCTTATTCAGTATTTGCCTGTAATGTAGGCCTGGAGATGGGTTTGACGTTGGTTTTTATTGTCCCACTTTGGCTTCGGGGTTGGCTCCAGATTCTTTCAGTCCATGCATAAGGGTGAACTGCTTTACATGTTTGCTCATACCACCGTTGTGCACCGTTCAGTTAGGGTGGAATGGAATGTATCTGGTTGACATCTTGATCTCTGCCTTTGGATTGTAGGAGTGGCTACTAGAATGTTCTTCCTGAAAAGAAAACTCCTCTCTTACACCATACATTGGGTGTGTGTCTGAATACCACAGATAGCTCGAAGAGATGTATTCTATAATCACGTTACATAATTCCTATCACTGAAACTACAGAAGTAACTTGATAAAGATTTTAAATGTAAGGCGAGGTTAGGAACGAGCACGTTGAAGACGTTTCTGGATGGTGCTATTTCAGACACTCATTCCAAGAAGGCATTATTTAAATGTCTAGCTTCATTTACATATACGGTATACAAATGTGGCCATTCCTATGATTTGGCACCACACTTTGCTGTCTTCGGCCTTTCTCCATGCAGTCCAAAGCCATGTCCAGATCATGTTTATTTAAAATATTCTTGTCCACGTGGTTCTGGGTCTACCATGTGGCATCGTCCAGACCTTGGTAGCTCTAGTCATCACAGCTCAGAAGGTTCTCATGTAGTCTCCTAAGCTGAAGCTCATGTGTTGTGGCCTATTAATCACAGTTGACATTCTTGTACAACAGCAGAGACTGGTTTAGTTGCAGTAGTCCAAGTATATATATATACATACAGAGGTAAATAAACCAAAGTCGAGGTTCAGTATTACTTCACAATGCTTATTGGAAAGTATCCACATTGAAGCCCAGTGTTTTGACTTGTAATTGTATGTAGCTTGCGATGACTTCTGACATGAACTGGATTTTGACTTAGTGCGCCACAGATTAGAGCAATATTCTGTGACTCTGAATTCTGTGGTATGGATTATATCATGTGATGATGCTTTTTAGCTAAGCAGGTGTTATTTTTGTTTATTATTAGCAACAGTATTAATGTTGCTATTTTTGGTTTTAAAAACTTTCAATATAGTCATTACCAGGTTACCAGTATAGTTGCTGGTATTACTAGGTTGGCAGTCTAATTATTGCAAGGTTACTAGTGTTCTGTGCTGTGGCTTCATCAGCCATTAATGTCGACGATACTTTATTTGCCTTCAATTGTTGCTTACAATTATTATTATTATTATTGCAAACATCTTTGAAGCGCACAAATTAAATGAATCCAGAAAGAGATAATTACCCCAGGTACTCTGAAGTACAAATGTGATTATAGGTTTTAATTGGCATGTTATCACATTTTTCAGCAAAATTGGACGACTTAAGTCTAAAAATTGGTTGTAAAATTTGGTTGAGTGGATGCATGCAAAGTAATTCTGTTCAGCTTGACTGCAGAATCCATTATTGTAGGTTTGCCTCTAAGAGATACTATGAAAATGGTCTGCATGAATGAATGAATAATGTTATCCATTACTGCCTTAATTTATTTGTTTTTATAGCTACAACTCCCTGTTTCTTCTGTTCCCTAGTAAGCCAGGCTGCAGTGAAAGATTACTTAGTCATAAACTAATGGCCATCCAGCTCGTAATGGTATTTTGGAGTGAGTCGAAGTGTGGTCAACTTTATTGCATACATGCCTGTGTGAACTGCTGACTTAGAGTTGAGCCGACTTGAAGTCGTGTGCTGAGGCGGCGCATAGTCGAACAAACGTGGTTCTGTACATTGATAATGGACGTATCGATACAACTGCTACACTTGATCTGACTGTCATCCATTTCTCTCCGTGTGTCCGCTTCTTCTTCTTCTCTGTGGCGTTTAGCTTTTTCTTGTGCATGTCTAAGTGTGCAATTGTCAATTCACGTTCCGATGTTTCAGTGTCTTGTCGTGTTTTCTTGTGCACGTATTTGAGCCGAGACGATCGGTTGGAGTTTGATGGCTCCTTTAGAATTTTAGGATTTGTTACGGTTTCTCATAAGATGTAGTTAAATTGGTTGTGTTTAGCCAATTTAATTTTTAATTTATTTTATTGTATCCACTTCCAGATTCGGTTAACTAATGTCCGATGAGAGTTTATCATAAATGAAGAGCAGAGTTTTGCAAAGCTAAGAGTAAACTTATCGGTGATGACATGCGATTCAAATGTTGACAATGGATTGGTGATTTTGCCCATATGCATGCAGCCAACAACTGTAAGCACTGAATTCCACTGTCTCATGCTTACTATCATTTTCATTAATGTGAATTATTTTGACTGTAAGTGAAAGTGTAACAATAGGTAATTGCATTTAATAAACCAACTGATATGGTGTGCAATGTCTCATAATACATAACACTGCAATGCTGCTGGGATGTTGGTGACATCACCAAGTCGACACTCGAAAAATTACAACTGTTGGTTGATATAACTGATGTGGCGGTAAAAGCTAGACATAATGCTGCTCAAAAGCACAGTGCATGGCTGAAGTGTCTTTCAGCTTAAGCATGACACAGAGGAATGAAAAGCTCGGTTAGCACCAGATGACTTAGTATTTTGTACAGCTAGGCATTGCTTAACTTCATATGCTAATGATTTTGTAAGTGGCCGATACTATTCAATGGACTTCAGCAAAGAAAACAGTTGCCTCCTGTTGTGGGTTATAGGACTTTGGGTGATACGCTTCTGTTATAAGTGCACGTTTAGAAAATATCTGTTGATTTGCATGATGTGGATAGCCTGTCCATTGCTTTCATTCATAAACTACGGACGTATTTGCAACTTGTACATATAAAATATGTATAGCTTTCAGTGCAGAAAGGGTCTTGTGTACAACCATCGAAATGTTGAAACGTATAGTGACGTCATCATACGGTGTAGTCTTATATTCGCCGTGGCAAGCTTGTTATGGTAAAAAAAGGTATTATGTTATCCATGGTACAAATGTAATGAGATGAGGAGTGTTTTGGAGTTGAAAATGCGTCTGCTTAACTACAGCTTTCACGACAACTGCAGAGAATGATGCAACGCTGCTCAAAGTCAAGTAGTTTAATCGGAGTGGAATGCAGGCATGTCTATAGTGTCGGGACTGATGTATAGTGAATCTGCATGTTCACTTTTGTGTATTCTGTGGTCATCATGTTTCTCATTTGTGCTAAGGTTTGTGCTAAGGTGTCTTCTGTGTGTGTGTCTGTCTGTCCTCTTTGTCTTGTGCTATTTTCTAATGACTTGAAGCATATCTGTATATTCGTTTGCACTAGATAGCCAGCTCCAATTCTATTCTAAGTTATTTGTGTAACATTACAAAATGTTGCTTCTGGTTGCCAAAGAAATGTTAAATAAAAACTGTGTGTTTATATTGGTAAATGTTGACTTTTAAAACAGTTGAAAGCTCAAAGTAAGCATCATGAGGTTTTCGAGCGTAAATCTAGTTACAGTTGTACTGGTCTGTATAAAGACTTCATACATTTGTACAAAATTTACAAAGTTTGCATGAAACATTTGTGAAATCTTTACTCGAATGGTATTGAAAGTTCACGTGCACAGTGGGGTTTACCCGATTTGGAATCGATTAACAGTACTGGTTTGTTTCTGTGTATGGACAATATGTACTCTGTATTAAATGTTGATGTGTGTTATATGTTCATGTCTACTGATACGTTTGCATATCTTTTTAGGAGGATTATAACATGAAATGGTGGTGTGCTGTTCTTTATTTAAAGCTATCTGCATCATGTATACAGATATTCCTGCAGTTGACAATGACAGTGATCAGTGATGATACTTATCATATGCCCCATGATGCTCACTTCAGTAGATATTTAGTAGATGGTTGGAGGCCAAAGTGTTCACAGAGAACGTGTCAAGCCCCATCACAACGGGTGACTTCCCCTTGGCTCAGCTTGGGTTTGAGTGCTCTGATGAGCCCTCCCATGAGGCCGGACACAAAACACATGGACATGTCCTGTTCTTAGACACCTCACTAACCTTGTTGGATTTGCAAACTGCCTCCACCTTTGCTACCTCCAGTGTCCACTCAAAACTCAATTACTGCAATTCCCTCTTCCTCAACCTTGAATCCAGCCAAATTAAGTCTACAACTTATCCAAAACTCACTAGCCCTGACTGTCACTTGAACACCCAAGCATCATATCACTCTCATCCTCGAACAGGGATGTCATGTGGGAGAAGTGGGCAATTCCGCCCCCCCCCAAATTTAATGGAAAAATCAGAGAGGTGTTGTCGTTTTTTATTTTTTTTAAACAGGTATAGCACCAGGACTTGATCCCTAATCTAGGCCTACTTTATAGAAATAGCCTTTAAGTATTTCTCTATCTTTCTGTTACGTCGGCTACTATAGAAAGAACTTTTAGCTAATTTGAAATAATTAAAAATTGCTTGCAATCCACCATAACAGACGAACGCCTATCTGCATCGACTGGCATTAATATCGATCGAAAGGTAACTGGCTGAAAATACTGACTTCGATGCAACACTATCAATCGCTTTGCACCAGCACCGGCGCGATTGGCACTTGAGGTCCTAAAAACCTTACTTGAGGCCCCCAATATCCCAATAACTACCAAAAATACACTGCAAATGAGAAACGATCGAACGTCAAGTCTGTAACCAAGCTGTGTCACCGACAACATAAACAGCTAAGTCAACAAAGTAAGTATCAATACATGACATCACAAGTTCACAACTCGAGCTCATGTATCAGAACATCTTTTCTCGTCTCGCCTTCTTTTCCAGGAATCGCTCCAATTATCCAAACTTAGACAAACGTACAGCTATAGTCGATTAGAATCTATAGACCTAATCGATTAGGCATAGTTACCCATCTCTGCATCTCTGTTCTGTAGGAAGTCTTCATTTAATTGGCCTGTAGTTCACGTTCCAGCGTATCAGTTGCAAACTCTGGTGACTGAAGAGGCTGACGAGGTGAAGAGGTCGACGACGAAGACGACGGCGAAATCCGTCACAAGACCTCAGACGCGAGTCCCGCGGGGACCTCGAGCAGTAGGAGATATCATAGGCAGAAGGGAGGAGGAAAGGGAGCCTCGGACACGAGTCCCGGGGACTTCAGCAGAGGAGACCTCATAGACAGAAGGGAAGAGGTCGCATAGGCCTACACGATCAAACGAAAAGCCCATCCCGCTACTTTACAATACCAAACCACAACGCAGGTGATAATTAACGACCAGGAAGCAATTATAGCCATTGCGCCATCTTTTGCATAATCCGGTGCTTGGGTTTCAGAAACAACCAGTCACAAGCAGGGGCATAGTGAGCAGCTAAATTTGGAAACCCCTTAAAGGCTTGTGGCCCCAACCAGAGGTTCGACTGGGCCCTATATATAGGCCTAGGCCCTATACAGCAGCTCTGCCTTGCACTGATGAAGTTCGTAGAAAGCGACTGACGACTGACGATGTTTCCATGTTTTGAAAATATTGAGTTAACACTGTCTTGAATAATATTGTCTTGGGCCTTGTTTCTCGGTCTCGGTTCCCACTGTACTGTCTCGGTCTCGAAGTTTTAAGTCTCGCATACAAGTCTCAGTCTGGTTCATACAACGACTTCTAATCATACTGCGTACTTGTCAGTTAAATTAATAAAGAAGAATATTATTTTTTATATGGCGAATTGGCGATGATGTGGAGGAACCGAAAAAGTGCGGAATTCAGGAATCAGAAGGCAGATCGTTCCAGAGACGTGGTGCTGGTGCAGACTGCAGTAGGCCTACTGCAGTGTTGGATAAAAGCCGCGTCACAGAACCTTTAAAACGGGCAGCGGTGGTGAAGAATCTAACTCGATAAATTCATCTAAAAATGAGTAGAATCGAGGCCATACGTTCACAATGGGAAAACATGCACATTTACAATATTTTAAGCTGCACCGACTGTGCTTCATCTGACGCTCGAAAAATCTTGAGCAGCAGTAACCGCAGCCAAGGAGCATCGTGGGTAATATGAATGACGTCACTTTTTACTCTAATTTGAATATTCATGAGGCAGCCATTTTGAGCAAAGTTGTCTGTAATCGGGAGACAATAAAGAGAAGCTTTGGTCGGACGCCGTTTCTGCTCTAGTTTTAATTAATTACTGTTTTAAAATTTTAGTTGTCGACTTATCACCCACTGGGACGGACCGCTGTAAGTTCTCACAGAAAGCTATTGCGACGTTCGTTTGAACTCCTCGGCAGTTGCAGGACGACGCACAAACGAGGCATTAAATCTCCGAATCGGGTCTTGATTTTTATAGCGCCTTTTGTACAGTTTCTTAACGTTTTCAAGGAAAACCGAGGACTAAGCGTGGATTTAAGTTTGTTTCGTACTACGGTTTGTGTGTGTAGTGATCGTTTCGATCCAAACGATGCTGCAGTTTTTTATGATTGATTTTGGGATATTTGAGCTCGTGCTTCAGGGCTCTGACTAAGAAAGAAATCGCCGATTGTCTTGAGATGTTAAATACCTGTAGATAAAAGTTTAGTTCTTAATTAATGTTTATTTTTATGGCCTTTCCCTTTTTTGAATGACGAATTAAATCGAATGAGCTACAGCTGGTTAACTTTTTTATTTTCCTTCTGCTGTGATTAATATAGCCTGTCTAAAGATGGGCTTACCCAAATATCCAAAACCCAATTCCCTGAAAGGGGTGAAAATGCGAAATTGATAGAATTCTTTAAAAATGTTCTACTATGCTGTCAAATCCTGAAAACGGCAAACTTATAATATCGTGGGCTGAAGGATTATACAGTATCTTTGGGCATGCTGCGCGGACGCCGGATGGTACCAGGATTCTAATGACGACACTAACCCTAACCGACCCTCATGAGTCACGACGCCAGTAAACTTACGCACTATATCCTTCAGCCCCCAATTCTATCAGCTTGCCCTGAAAACTATTATGGAACATATTAAAAAATATCTCTGAGAGTTAGATTTGCAAACATGCTTTTGTTTTTACTTAGAAAATAGATTTCAGGGATCTGGCGGAAATTCTATTTTTAGGGATTGGGGTTTCAAGGATTTTTGCAATGCACCCATGAAGATGCAGCAAGCAACTCCGTGTGATTGTGTATTGCATACTGTTTTTTGTGTTTCATTCAATATACTTGCTTTACGTATATGTTTTCTTTATTGCGCTTTATTTAACAGTTTTTACTGTCACTGGCCAGATGCACAATGATTATTTGTTTATTTATTTGTTTTTCTTATATTTATATAGCACTGAGACAGTCTGCATTACAAGTCCTGACCAGTTAACCACTGAACCGCACAAGTTTTAATTGTTCAGTTATACCTGTGCTGAATTAAGGTTTTTAGCATCAAGGCCATCTACCTTTAACTTAATGCAGTTTCTTATTGTTTCCTGGGATATCAGCTAATGTCCTTTATATCTACCTTTGAGACCACTATTTGTCTAGGTCTTTGCATCTGCTAAACAAGCATCTAAAGCCCTCAGACAGCAAATTTGAGTGCTGTGAAAGTTAATCTGTTTCTGGTGTAGCTAGACATTCCGATTTGCATTGACAGTATTGTCTAACAAATAGTTTAATAAGTTTGCAAAGATCCTGGCATCTTGATACAGTTGAAGAGATTTTAAAAGACGTTAGCAGATCTATGGTAAAGGACATTCCCTACAGATCCATTGGTTTGTTGCACAAGGTGACTGGGTTTTTCCACCTGTCCAGACTTCCACATTGCAGTGTAGAATTTCACTGTGATTGATTCAGTTTTCTGGAATAGGTTGCCTAGCAACCTATGATGTGAGCTCCTTGGTGTTCCTTCACCTCTAATCCATAGGCACTTGAAACCGTTGTTCGATTGCAGTTTTTTGTTGTCGGGTCAGGAGCGCACCTCATGAGTCTCTTGCAGTGATGCTATATTATTACTATCATTATTATTTTAAAATAAATTTGTAACGTGTGCACGGTCACAACGAAATGTGAATCTGAGGCGCAGATAGTCAGCTGCCAAGAAAAGATGCAGTTAGATATCCAAGTGCTTGAAAGCCAAGGAGATATAGTGAGTCTTGAGCTGCTTTTTGAAGGAAGTGAATTTGAGCTACGGAGAGAGAGTGGTAGTCAATTCCCTGGGGCAAAGGCATGGAATGCATGCGAGCCCATAATTGTTCTGCATTGTGGCTCAGCAAAAAGACTCGTACTTGATAATTGCAGGCAACGATGATGGATGTAAGGAGTTAGTAGTGATTGAAGGAAAGGAGGTGTGCTGGTGCTGAGGACTTTGTAGATTTAATATGCTGAATTCAACAGGAAGCCTATGCTGCTGATGGAATAGGACTGAGGAACTTGGTTTGTAGTGGGGCACTGAGCACTGCACGAGATTAGGAGATTTGGAATGTGTTGTAGCATGTTGAGTTTGAGAGACTTGAAGTTCTTACCCAGGTAAGAAGCTAACCAGTTTAAGGCAGTCCCAGAGACACAGAAGCTTTTGGTGAGTCTTGAAAGGAGTAGCTGGTGGTCTATAGTATTTAAGGTTGCACTGAGGTCAAGGCTTGGTAAGAAGCAGGCTTTCCCATTGTCAGTAGATGAAGAGATGGTATCCAGTATAGAGGCGAGGGCAGTTTAAGTGGAATAGCCTTTACGATAAGCTGACTGATATGGACTAATGTTGGGCAAGGAAATGATGTACATCTTGATACGTGTGAGAAAGAGTTGTTTGAGGATCTTGAGAATGGTATTTAGGTTTCAGATAGGTCTGAAGTTAGAAAGGATTTTGATGTCCAGGTCAGGTTTTTAAGTATAGGCATGACTAAAGCAGATTTGAAGCATGATGGCAATGGAAAACACCCTTCAGCAAAAGACAGGTTGGCCAAGTGTGCAATAAGATGGGCGAAAACACCAGAACAAGAAAAAAGTGGTGTTGGTGTGAAGTCCACTGGGGATGATTTAGGGACGATGCCATGCCTTGAGAAGATTAAAAACCTCAAAGTAGGTGACAGATGGAATGTCATTAAAGGCAGTGCCAGAGAAGTCAGTCAGGGGGGGCCCGATAGCGCATTGGATAACATGCTGGCATGGAGAGCGAGAGGTACCGAGTTCGAGCCCCGTAGGGCGGATATGCTTTGTAGGCTGCTATTAGCGCCGTGTATTGCAGGCTGTCTGTTCTGTTAGTAGTTAAGATTTAAATTGCATAACATGTAAATGTCCAGCGCAGTGCGTTTGTCAGGCGCTTCAATAAAAAAAAAATTATTATTATTATTATAAGTCATTACGTACTTTGTGCCTCTGTGATTATAATGTTAATATATCTGGAGCTTCTTGTACTGTACATGGATGGTTTTATGTAGTCCAGGGCAATATTGCTATATGTTGCAAATATAATAATTTGCAGTATTGCATTTTCAGGTGGCAAATGCAAGATGTACATTATTGTCCGTATTAGTTAATTTCTATCTAGAAGCAGATCAAGAACCCAAGAGTCCCGATACATATAGTTGTCCATCTTTGCACATGTATGACTCTATTGTATTGTATTTAAAGATTTATAAAGAGCCTCTCACAGTGCACGCCAATCAGAGGTGCTCCCAGTGCGAAAGTCCCCGAGAATAAAGACAAGTTTTGAGGTAGCGAATAGATGTAGCGGGGCCACTGGATAGTATGGTGGTGTGAACTAAGGGGGGAATTTGATTCCATAGCAAAGGGTCAATACAGGCAAAGGCACGAGACTGGGCTATGGCCATTCTCACACGAGGAGCACGTGCCCAAATATGTGAATTGCATTTTCTCTGGATTCAGTTGGAGCACGTCAAGGTCTATACTTCTGTCTCAATGACCAATTCCTGTTGGACATATAATTGAATATCTGCCTAAATGCCTATGCCAAATTATCAGTGGCACAGCCGCATAATTGTCTTCCCAGTCCAGACAGGGAAGAAAAAAACAAAAATGTAGCCATATGAAGGGTAGACCAAGAGTGTCATTGGAGATGCTGAAGCAACTGGGCAACATTGTCTGTGGTCTTACCCTGTCCTTAAATATTGTGGTTTGACAACCTGACTCAGAAATGCTTCCTTTCCCAGATGCTATACAAATAAACGATGTTTTCACTAGATCTGGCTATTTAAGTTTTCATTTCCACCCTATGACTAGCCAGCCCTATGTTCCTCTGATATACAATAATTTCTCCCATTCAATTCTTTGCTTGTGTAGTATATATATTATTTTTGTTTGTTTGTTTGTTTGAATGTATTAATCTTGCCATGTACAGTGCTGTGTGTTTGCTAGTGCTCCTCAATAAAGAATATACTTACTTACTTATTGAAATGCTTTTAACATTTGACATATGACAATGCAGTTTGCTCTTTTAGGACAGTGCAGTATTGTCATTTGTGAGTTGCTGGATTTTTTTCTCAGTGTTTTAACTATGCTTGATGGCTCCTAAATGACCACACAATGTGGTTTTCTCAACATATTTAAACAGAAATAATTTCAATTGGTTAACTTTTTGTTTCTAGATATAACGGACCGTTCATAGGGTACGCAAGATTTTGTCAATGAGCACAGCACCAACATGTCAGAGCGCTCTGGGCTGGGAACTAAGGGGGAGAAAAACCAAGGCAAATTTAAAGGAATCGACATAAATAATATATACAAAGGAACAAGTGTAACTCAGCCAAAGTCTGCACCAGGTGAGTCATTTGGATGAGGCTGGTTGTCTGTGGTACCTTTGAACTAATTTTCATGTATATTGGATGCAAATTATGGATATGTTAACTCTTTGTATATTTTTTCGAACTGTGAGACTAGTATAGTTGATTTGTTCAATATTAAAGCACCTATTGCATTTTATAAAGGTTTAATAAACCGCTAATCAGATATTTATTGCTATTTTTGTTATCATGCCTCAAACATGGAATTATTGGAAGAGACATTCTTGGAAATCATGTTTTGCTTATTATAATTAGGATTTGAACATCACCTTTTTAAGATTTGCTGTGTTTAAATTGAAAACTGTGCTAAGGGAATCTTATTGAAGATTTTTCATATGTCAATGTTTGCTATTAAATGGACAAAGCTTCATTTGATGCAGCTTTGACCAAACCTCATTACTAGTCCAACAATGAGGCAGTAAAGAAAAGTTGGAATCAACAATTCTAGTTTTGTACTTTGCTAGACAGTCCTGTCAAAATAGACAGTTCAGTCCTACATCTCTACATTAACAATATGCTTAATGTGGCAGCTACCTTGCTTTCTTGAACCTGAAGCAATAAATTTATAAATACATTCTTTAAATAAATGTGTTAAGAAGATTATTTGAAGAGATGCATGTAACACCACTTCAACCAGCGAATTTTTCCTTGTTAAAGCCTAAATCTCTAGAAAGTTGACTTGATGTATTCAAGATGGATGCATACAAGAGGCTGTGGTTTGTGTCCTGGCCATGGTTAGAGCCAACCTGATGTGACAGGTTGCACTGATAAGCAAGATTAAAAGCAAGATAAGCCATAAGCTGTGCTTTGTAAGGTCATAAATAATTTTTTAAGCAGCTTCATTTATCTGTATTTGACAAGAAAGCTAAAAGAGTCTGTGCCTAAAAAATTGCTCTTGTATTATGTGCATTTATCACATGTAGTCGTCAAAGACCTTTTCCTTGTGTTGATTTGATAGGTCTTAGACATTACCTGTTTGTGGCATTTGTTCTTGTGTACACTTGCCATAGCTCACACTCTTTATATGCTGGGCAATGAAGGGCCACCAGTTAGCCAATGATAAAATGATACAACAAAAAGTCCTTCTAACATGCTCTGTTATAGCAGAAATTTTGATATAATGCAGTTGGGGTTATAAATTACAAATTTACTTCGGCACATTACAAAATGAGCATTATGACATGACCTTGTTTTAAGCTGATCCTTGAAACCGCTGCCAAAAAGCATTATAATGAGTTTCAAATGTAATAATTTGAGTAGGTGTGACTTCTCTGGCTTGCTTCTTCCAGAGACTAAGGTTCAATTGGTCTTTTTGTCTACAGTAAGAAATCAGCAACATGGTTTACAAGTCCTTGGTAAAGTGGCAAGCGTTCGACGCATGCCACCACCTGCCAATCTACCGAGTCTGAAAAGTGAAGCCGGCGGAAACGACCCGTTTATTAATTTAGTACCAGCAAATAGCACAGGTAATAAACAAGTTTGTATGGCATAATGTATCTAGGAATTTTATGATAGTATGACTTGATTTGGTGAATGCATTAGAACAAGTTTGCTGAGCACTGATTCTTAGGTTGTTTGTACAGACCATGTTTGGAAAATGACTGCACGAGGTGCAATGATCCTTGTTCTTTTTAGCTACTTATTCTACTGTTCTTTTTAGCCGTGCTGGATTTTGGAGCGCCTCTGAGTAACTTTGTTTGATATGAATGAGTGAATCCTTGTGTTAATTTGTTTAGTATATCTGAAGCATAATTGTTGTCATACAATGTTATGCTTTTAGAACTGGTGTTTTATAATGCTGTAAAATTAGTTTGTAGAGACAAGAATTTGACCATGGGTCTGCCTTTCTAATAGTGTTTGTTTTGAAGGAAGGTGTGCATTGTGCTTGATATGGGTGTCATTGTTGCCTGGATTGTAATCTGGGTGTCTAACCTGTGTTGGGTTGCCGATCAAGCTTTCTCGTAAACCTCTTCAAGTCTTTACCACTGATTTCTGATCTAATCTTGTCTATTATCTTGAATGAAACTTTCGTAAAAATGCTCAAGGCATTTTGTGAACAATTGGATCTGCTAAATTCTCCACTGTCATAACATCAAACATTTTAAAGATTAGCACAGACTGTTTAAGTTTTACTCAAAAGTGACCATAGGCTATGAAGAGGTGTTATCAAAGTTTTCAGATAAGGGTAAAGTTTTCAGATAAGGTAAAAGTTTTTAGATAAGGTTAAATGATGATTAACTGTTGATGAAATCGTCTTTGATGAGCACTGTAGCATTAGCAGTGCATTGAATGTTGTCGATGAAACGTGTACTGATACGTGCCGTGTTTTAGGATGGAAAGAGGAGAAAAGTGTCGAAAGTGGTGGAAGTCTCCCGAAATCGTCGCAGCCGTTGCCGGGCACAGGACAGTCACCGGAACCAGCAGCAGCACGACGTCTGGTAAAAAGTGGCACTTGTGACTGATGAGACTAGTGATTTGCAGTGAAGCATCAGCATAGAACTTTTGTACTATAGACCAGACTGGACATTCACATTATTATTATTATTATTAGTATCATCATCATCATCATAGTTCAGTCTGATGATGGCATTAGACAACAATGTGTTGAGCATATCCAGTCAGTTTGTTAATCAACATTTTGCTCTTTTGAAAGTAAGCATTTGACCAGTCAGCTATCATGTTGTATTTGCACAAATATTAATAGAACTTTGCAACATGGTTTTCAAGTAAACACACATGTAAATTTGTAACATCAGAACGGGGCCATCACCATTTCTGAATCTTGCAAAGTTTAAGACGCTGTGCCTACCGGTGTCTTGCTTAATATTGAAGCTCATAGGTTCTAGAGTATTGGATTATAATTATTAGTGTTATTATTATTACTGCACTTTTATTGAACACCACTATCTATTGACCCAGCATCAATCAGTGGTGCTGAGCAACTATGAGTGAAGAACTTGCTCAAGGTCCCTACACAGTAACTGTCTCAGGAGAGGTTCAAACCTGTACTCTCTGTTACAAGTCGAGCGCTCTAATCAATCGGCTACCATGTCCCACAGGAACTTCACAAGACTCTATTTTTCATAGACTCTGCAAGATATAGAAATGCATTTTTTAATTTGTGTTTCAAAAGGGCAGTAGATGCAGGTTATAATGGAATTGTTTGATTCTTGTTGCAGACACCACCAGATGGCGCTCATACGCCACAGACGCCTGGGGGCTCAAACGCGGGAGGGCTGTTGTGGAGCAGTATTACTTCAGGCGCAAGAAGGCAAGGTAGCTGCAACATTACCACTTTTAGGGCAGGGTGAATGGGTGATGGTTGAATGGTAACACGCTGGCACGAAGATCAGCAGGACGTGAGTTTGATTCCCGCTAGCCCCATAAGGTTGACACAGCATTCCACTCTGTAGAGGTAACTGGGGTGACTGTGTAAAATTAGCAACAAAACAGATTTGTGCCTTGCAGGCTGCCATAAATTCGACTCCTGTTAAACTTGTTATCATCTGTTACTACTATATCATGTAATCGTACTGTATACTTGTCGGTTTGTATTAATAAAATAATATTGTTATTGTTGTTAAGTGTATTGTTAACGTAGAGATGTAGAACTGAACTGTTTATTTTTGTACAAAAGTTTAGAGATGACTTTGGTATCTTTGTTTACATAGCTTGTAATGAACACCAATTATTTTAAGATAAATAAATTATAAATCCACATAATACGTTCTCATGTGTCAAGGTTATCAGAATAACAAACTTTCTAAGTTCTGATGAGCCCATCTTTCATTCTTGTAATATACTTTCTAAATCCTCTTGTTTAACCCTTTAATGATGAGAGTGTACTAAAAGTGACTAGGTACCAATGCAGCTAATCGTTAAAGTGTTAAAAGTAATTTATTTTGTTACTTTCTTAGCTACAGGTATTCTCTAGCAGTCAGATTTATTATGTTACACAAGCCATGGTTGTATTGTCATGGGCAAAATCTGATGCTAGAACTGTGAGAGTCCTTTTTGGTAACAGTTACACAACGTTAACAAGAAAGATGGAATTGTTGAACCTAGATTTCATGTCGGTAGCCTTCATTGTCTCATATGCTTATCAGAGAATGTTTTTGTTTGCTGTACAGAAGGTTTTCTCGATCAGAACTCGCCACATTTTCAAGAAGAGTTTCCTCAATTAGCCGCTGGTGGAGAAGAAAAGGCCCAAACATCAAAGAAGGAGGAAGAAAACAAAGAATTACAGTATGGGCCCGGGCCAAGTCTAAGGCCCCAAAGTAAGTTTGTGAAACTACTTCTCCTTATACTTCCTTACAATTGGGATTCTAGGATCCATGTTTCTGATGTATTTTATCCAAATTCATGTTATATTGATACCGTACATGTTATTAGGACATTCCAGGTAAGATGATCATACGTATATAGTGAGTATCTGAAGTGCTGCAACAGGGTGTCAAACCTTTTTTAATGTTCGGCCAGTGACAATATTTTCCAGCATGTGAGCAAAATTGGGGTAGGGATCTAGAAGGAGGCTCGGTGAGCCCGTTCCCAGAAAACTCTGCAAAACTAAATCTTAAATGGTGAATTTCTTAGCATACAGTCGAATTAGGCTTATAAATTCTTAATTTCGATCTTCATCATCAGTCAAGAACATTGCAGTATCTTTAGGCAAGACATTGCGGGCCGGAAAAACATAAGGAGTGCTGCAAAACGTGTTGTTTGGCATTTCCAGTTTAACTTTGTTGTTTGTTCGTCACTGAACGTATGTAGATATGGCCACAAGAAATGCAGTATTGTATAAATGCTAAACCTTCAGCACCATACTACAATGAGTTGATTTGTTTTAAAATGCTCTATGTCCTGATGATAATGATGATGATGTTTGCTTGTAGACATGGCGAGCTGGAGGGAGGGTGGATGCATTGGAGCTGTTGGAGCACAGCAGTCTCCGACCTCCCCCCAACCCCAGACACCCCTGGCCCAGCCCCCGCTGGGCCAGCCATCGACTGCAGATAGTACTGCCCATGAGAGCGGGGTTAAGCCGCCAGTGTCAGCCCACATGATGATGCAGCCAGGCATGAGACCTCCTCCGATGGCTGGAATGCACCCTCAACAGCCTCCTCAACGCATGGGACAAGTACCCATGATGCCTCCACATGCATACAGGACAATGATGATGCCACCATTTGTAAGTTTTTCATCACTTTACCATACTTATAGAGCTGTTGTCTTTAAATTGTAATAGGCCTTCTGTTCGCTGATTTTATTTAATAACTTACTTTTGTTGCAAAGCAATAACATAGGCCATCGGCATTCATAAGATAATCATCACATTGCTATTGTTGTAATGCTTCTGTTTTCAAATTATAATGGATCTTCTGTTCTTTAACTTCATTTGATGATGTACTTTCATTGCAAAACCTTTTTTGTTGTGAGTAATCTTTATTTTACCTAGTATATTTAAGTTTCATGTGATTTTGTGTATTATTTCTGTAAAAACTTTATTTGAACTGTCACAGTTACCTATTTTTCCATTGAACTATCTAGCTAAAAAAAATTGGGTTTATAATTTTGTTTCAATTTTTGCCGTATTGGTAATATGCTTTGGAAAATTAGTGAAGCTGAACAACTGAAAACAAGTATGAGTTTTTCTGTTACATGTCAAACATTAAAAGCGGCAATGTTTGTATTAGGTACAAGTTTTCATTTATTTATTAATGAGTCAAAGAAGTTAAATTTTGTAATGATATAGCGAAAACTATTCATCCATTTTGTTTGTTTCCATTTTCCAGGCATTCCGTCCTGGCTTTCCACCTCACTTTCCACAGAATTTCATGCATCCTGGTATGCAGCGACCATTTATGGGTTCTGATTTCAGGTAGACATTTGTTTACATTGTTTTATGTTTCTAACAGAGATCTTTTGATGTAACCAACTGATTAAAGCTGGTGCAAAATGCCTCTAATGTGCATTGTGCTGTACCTAATCTCTTCTAGACAGACTGTAGACCAGTGATGTCAAAGAGCAGGCCCGCGGGCCATTTCTGGCCCGCCGATGAATTTTGTCTGGCCCGTGACCCTGTGCCTAAAGACTACAAAATTTGAGAATAAAAGTTCGATTTTTTATTTTCACAGTCGATTCCAAATACCGTACACTTAATGGTAAGCTGTAAGGCTAAGATATTAGGTCTACCATTGCATACGATTTGATACGAGCATTTGAATTAAAACTTCAGCTGTGGGCTCAGTAGTGAAAGCCAAATTCTCAAGTACAGCAAGTAAGCCTACAGAAAGTGCAGGTGTTTTATCAGCAACTGCCCAGAGAAACTTTTCCTCATTTAAGAACACCACATGCTGCTCGAATGCTGTTTTTGTTTGCCAGCTCATACCTATGTGAGGAAAGATATTCAACGATGATGCTTGTTAAGACATAGCTGACAGTGATATTTTACTTCTCAAAATAATTCCTAATTCAGTTTTAATTCAGTTCTGTGTCCTTGAATTTTACTTCTAATTCTAATTTTACTTCGCAAATAATTTTACTTATCATTCCTATTTTAGCTGAAGGCAACATGAAACAAGACTACGTTATTGTTCACGGCAGTCAAATATTTTTATGTCGGTGGTCCTTGCAGTTATTGCAAGTTATTCCCGTTGTTTTGTGCGAATGCTTCCTACAAACAGGCTTCTCACTTCATCTTCAGTAGGGCCTATCTGTTTCAGCTAATATAAGTTCTAAATCTGTAGCTGTTGACAAACGTTTACGTAAAAATATCGGTTCGCTGACTGACTCAAATCTACATGCAAATCTCATAGTAGCGCTAGCTGTAGATATGCAGTCTGACATTCCTCCTCTCGTCAAAAGAAAAGTGTGAAGTTTTCAGTGCAACTCTTCCTAGGCATAATCAGTAATTTTTTTAAAGCAGACTGGAGAGACATTTTATTCAAATTTATATCATTATTTTTTTTATTGCGAGCTTACTATGCATTTGACAAGGACTTGTTTAAATTTTTAAATATCAGAATAAGATAAATTTGAGTTAGGCCTACTGATGACAATAGGCCTGCCTCTCAACTAGAATAGAATTGACTTTGGGCTGACTCAGTTTTATGTGATGTACGTGACTGATAATGAAGATCAAAATGAAGATTTTATAAGCCTAAATAATTTGATTAAGTATATGGTATGCTAAAAAATGCACCATTTAAGATTTAGTTTTGCAAAAATATCTCACCAAGCCCCTTCCCGATCCCTACCCCATTTTGCTCAGGAGCCTTCGACACCTTGGCCCGCCAATTGCTGGAAAGTATTGCCACTGGCCCGCCATCAAAAAAGGTTTGACACCCCTGCTGTAGGCCTATGTTGCTGGACTAGGATTCTGTTGTATACATCTGATCATTTTTTTATAGTTAAATAGCCTTGCAAGTACTTTTTAATTTACCTTTGCAGCCTATGAAGCTGTGGCTGCTGAGCTTGTACTTGGCTATCCTGCCACTATATAAAGTAAGGCGGTCCCCTCTGTCTATAATATTACTGAGATGTAACTTTACGTGCTACATACATCTGCGACGAGGGGTGAACTTTTATTTCCTTGGCTTGCTTGGCTACTAGACAACGCCCAGCTTTCTCAGTTGTAGGCCCCTCCATCTGGAATGATCTCCCGCCAGAGCTGTGTTCATTACTCCTGATCAACCCGGCTGGGTTTTGTAAGTCACTCAAGTCTTTTTTCTTTAGTCATGACTGGGCTTGGAGCACTCCTGAGTAGTTTTCTTGAAGGGGCGCTATATAAATTCTCAATGAATGAATGAATGGTTTGTTAAAATGCATTTGTTTTCTGTTCAGATTCCGAGGAATGCCGCCACCGCATCAGGTAGTTCCACAGTCAATGCGTCCTGAGATGGGCGATGAGTCGGGCCACGATCGTCCTCCAGTTGTTAAGGACCGTGATTTGGAGCAGTTTGACCGATTGGAGTTGACTGATAGTGCCTGGGCGCGACCAGCCATCGATATAGACTACAGTGAACGACTAGTCTTCAGCGATGAGGAAGATGGCACAACAAACACCAAAAGGTCTTTAGTTGCTTCTTGTTTTATCTTATCTGATCCAGTGTAAATTGGATACGTCCGTAGTGCTGTTATTAAAACACACGGGGCTTCAATCAGTGATCATTTTTATATTAAGACCAAATTGCAATCTTGATCTGTTACATTTTTCCAGTCAATCAGTAATCGTAATCGTAATCAAGCATTTATATAGCGCCACTCAAAAACAGAGGCGCTCCCAACCCAGGACAGTAGCTGTGACTTGGGGTTCACAGTGGCATCAAGGTGAGGATTTCTGATGATTGTACAGAAAATTTGTTTGAAACTTTAGAATTTGAGTTTTAGTGTATGTAGCAAACTGGCTGGCTGCTGTGGATGAGATTTTGTACTGGACTCGCTGTTCAGTGATTAGCCAGACTAAGATTTGCATCATCATATTGTATATCATCATCAGACATGCTGACTTGTTTTCTATTACTATCTGTTCACACAATGAAACAGAAAGAGAAAAATTCTTAAGTGCATGTGTGGTTGTTTGGGGCTTCATAGTTATTTGCAAGTGTGTTGGGGTTCAACGTTCAGCCTTGCCCCCACAGGGCCCACATGTTGTTTTATTTGAATATTGTGTCTTATAATTATTCATTTCAAACATTAGTATTTGTATACTCGTTTATTGGAGCATTAAGTTGTCAAACCGCAACTTAGTACAATGAAAGAGTGAGAGCTTCATTGTTTGATTCTGTCCTTGTCTTTCTGGTACAGCACGTGTTTGGATTGTGTCTTGCTTGCCTGTTACACTTCACTTTCAAAATAAGCAGTTTACGTGATCTGTCTGCATATTTCTAGTGATCGTGGTAAACTCTTGAGGTCAACAAGTGAGGGAGAACGAGAACGAAAGAGATCAAGTGAAACAGATCGTGATGAGAATCGCCAGAGGGTTGTCATCTCCAGAGACCACAAGGATAGGGACAGGATCAGAAATGATAGTGATTCTTACCCAGAACCCTTAAGGGAACGTCAAGACAAGCAGCTGCAGGTTAGCCCTTGTTCGCGTATTCTAGAAAACTGCTGAGGTTTCACTTGTGAATATTCATGGTGTTGCTTCTGTAGTACTTTTTCTGTTTTTAGCACTTCTTTATTTTATTAACTTTATTTTGTTAGTACCTCTTTTATCCTGCACTATGATAAAGTTAATGCACTATAATTTTGAGTGGAGGGACCTTACCTTGTGACGCTGCTGGTAAAGAAGTAGGAACAAGGTAAGTTTCATGGACAGAGTGTACATGTACATAGAAAACATTAATCAGGTGCTTGTTTTTTGCAAGAGCCTGCAATTTCAAAAGAAATCTAAAATTATCAAATAGATGAATTTAAGTGTTCATGTATGAACAGTTTTGACTGTACTGAATAAGAAATTATTTATTGGCAAGCAAGGTGATGAGGTAAAGTAACATTTGTTAACAGACACGTTCGTTTGGTACCTTTTTGGTGACACATGAAATTTTGCCTTCGTCCGAATATAAGTTATACCCAACTTCATATATTAAAAACTGTCTAAAATTTTGTGACTTCTACTCAAGTATTTACGGTTCCTTCTTCGTGTCTTATTGATGCTCATCAACCGCATTATTATGAGAAAACAGTTGATTTTATGTTGGTTTTTTATTGATGTTTTATTTGATTTTTGAGTGGATAGAGTTCTAAATACTTCTGAATAAAAGAAGCGTGTTGAAAAGTAACGCGATATGAAGGTTATGAATATTTTGCACTTTTCATCCTTACTGAATCTGTTGTGTGCCAATGACCAGAAATAGAGATTATAGGCGTAACCTCAAGTTTGAAAAAGTTTCTTTGGATGAGGCTATTCACTGCTTGCTCATGGTCTGAAATTAATTAAGAGTTACCTGCATTAGTTCATTGTGTAACTAACCAATAAGGATGATGCAGTCTTACATTATAATTTTTTCACTTTGTTTTAGCCTGGAGAAATGCGAGGCGGTTCATCCCCCGGAGGAATGCCTCCAAAGGAAGCATGGATGGCCCAGCCAGGAGCCCCTTACATTAGGTCTCCACAGCCGATGGATGTAAGTATACTGTTTGTGTTTTGATCAGCGTAATAAATGAAAAAGAAGGCTCTTCAACCATTGGATCTGATTCTTGAGATTCTATTGGAAGCAAATCTAAAGTTTTAAAGGACTGTATTCATTCTGTGATGCCCAAGAATTTTGCTGCATTAAGTGGTAATTTTTATAAGTCAGGGTTTGGGATGCTAGATTGCCATCGATGCTTCCTCATAGAGCTTCCTCAACTTGTAGATCAGGTTTGACTTGTTGACCTTCTGTTCACTTTACTGTGGGTTTAGTCATATGTAAAGTGCTATGGTTTATAGTAATAAGGTAAGTTTTTTTATCATGCACACCACTCAGTGGATGGCATTCCAAAACGTACACCCTAAGCCCTTAGGCTTTTAGTCAGGTTTACAGATTCTCTCACTGACTTACTGTCATATTGTGTCTTTGTAATGCTTTACGCCTGTATAGTTATATTGAATAATACTAACTGCTTCACTGACAATAGAATATTGAAACTGAATATGCTGCTTTGACTTGACAGCAGCGATCATGGCCTCAGGGTGGAATGGCATTTGACAAGCATGGGGCTCCTGTGGCATTTCATCATATGTCTCCTTTTGCACAAGTGAGCTCTTTTTAACGATGTGTGTACTGGTTAGTTAAGGTATTTCTAGGCTGAAAACATACAAATGGAAATTACTTAGGAAATATGCAGTTTGTTCATTTTACACCAGAAAGAATCGATTGACAGTTGACATATGAGTTAATTGGAGTAACATAATGTGAAGTGCGAGAACAACATATTATACAAAAATAACACAAAAGCAAAATAAAAGAAAAACAGTAACAAGTTCTAGCATGTTGTTTTGATGACATTGGGAGTCAGTTTCAGATTTACAATAGAATTCCATTGTCTTTGGGAATATCTTTGTTAAAGGTTTTTGTTACCTATTTTTTTGTTGTTGGTGGTAATGAAGTTTATTTTCTGCCTGTTTAAAACTTTTGAATCGGTTCTACAGAAACACTACCAGCCTGTCCAGGAAGAGCAATGTTGTTGCAATCATCTGTTGTGTCTTTGTCTACATGTGAAATTCAGTGTTTTCACAACCATCAGAACCATGCCACTGAGGACTAACAATTCAGCAAGATTTTTAGTGCTATATAAATGTCCAGAGACATATACATTTATATATACATATGTTCCTTCCCTTACCTCTGAGTATTGATTTTATGAGTGAAAATGAATACTCTACATATATAGTGTAATGTACCATGATGTAATGTAAAATATCACCATTCCACTTGCCACAAGAAAGCTGTGTTGGAGAAACCATCAGTGCTACATAAGCACACCTAGTCTGGCTTGGTACAGGTCACGTTTAAGGATCATTTTACAAGTTACCCTGCACATTCTGGACTGTGTTTACATCGTTAGTAATGTAAAGAAATTGCTGTTGCAGAGACCTGGCTTCCATCCTTCCAAGATGGGTGTTGGTGGGCAGAGAGGAAGTGGAATTGATGCGGACGATGACGAGGTGTGGAGACAGCGTCGGAAGCAGCAGAATGACGACATGGCTGCTGCAATTGAACGAGCACGACAAAGGCGCCAGGAGGAGGAGAGACGGATGAAGGAAGAGCAGCTGGCAGCTGCCAAAGAAAAACTCAGACAGCTGGATGAGAAGCTGGCTAAAAAGGAGGACAAGGTATGGTAGTTGTTAATAAGGGAATGAGGGATACTTTATCAGTTGTTTCACACATCAGTATTACTTCAGATTGTATTGTGAAACAAGAAAAGGTAGCCATTATTTACCAGTATGTTGCGGACTTTTGTGTCACTCATACTTGACTGAATAGGTGCTGTAATAAGTAAAATATGTTATTACAACTTTGATCATCTTCTTTAGCCATTTGTCTCTTTTCAATGCGTTTCCTGTCATAGATTACAAGATTTTGCCTATTTTTCCATTTTTAAGGTAATGAGACATCTCTATTTTGGCTGTTGGTGGTCAGAGAGGAAGACCTCTCTGTTCCACCAGGACTCTGCATTAAAAGGGCAAAGTGGCTACAAAATTACTGCATTATATATCTATTGTACTGGAGATCGCTTAGTGAAAAAGAATAGTGACCAGTGACCTTCTCTGCCAAGGCCAAAAATTGAAGTTGTGGCACTTTATAGGCTAAGGAATTGAAATCGCTTAACTGCATTGTAATAACTGCTTCTTGGGGATAGCTACAGTGGACTGATTTTCCTATGGGGTTTTCTTTTTCTGCCGATGTGCCTGATTAGTCTGTCATGATTTGTTTAAATTTCTTGTTCCAGAGTAAACAAGAATCGTCAAGTGAACCTACTGAAGGCTCTGAAGGGCCAGCAGTCACTGGTCAGGAAAATGCTGACAGAAGCCGGACAGCTACAGATGTAAAAGGCGCTGGTGCTTCTTCGGTAACTACTACTTTGCTGGTACACTGTTCTTTTAACCTGTTAGCATTTGTATGTATTGGGTTACATGTAGCTTGGTATTTATATTGAATCATGTCTTGAAAAAGATTTTAAGTTCATTTACTTGCTAGGACTGAATCGTGATTGTGCAAGATTTTGTTTTGTATGCCATTTACCATTGGTGTGTTAAATTGTCTGATCATCTTTATAGTGATCATGACAATCATGGTAATAATAGGCTTCCTGGGAAGTGTTTCTTTGCAGGTAGAAAAAAGAATTATAATCATTTTGTCGTTTATTTGTTAAAACACTGAAGAAGTTTATAAATTGAGTGAGTTGTAAATCTTTTATAATTTAAATTTTTTATGTTAGAATCTGTACTGTTTTATTATAAGCATATGTTTATATGGTTGAAAATAACAAGAGACATTGTTTTAATTAGCTGTTTGTTGTCGATCTGTGCTTCCGATTAGGAAAATGTTGTTGCCCTGTCAAAGATCCTGCAGGCTTTGTAGTATCATACATCTGTAGAATACATTTGTAGAATGGTGCTCACTGAGACATGTAATAGATTTACTATTACCTTACATGTATTCTTAACCTGTTAGATATTTGTATAAAAGAACATTAAATTTGGAAATAGATATAATTGGTGCTAATTAATGATGTCATTGTAGTCTGCAGGGCCTGGCAAGGGAGCAACTCGGCTGCCACCGCGCTTCCAGAAATCTCCTTCGTACCACTCTGGTGATGAACCTGGTTCCCTGACCGAGAAGGACAATGATGCCCCCGCTGGTTCTGAGCTTACCTCGAGCTGTTCCTCACTGGAACAACCTTCACATACTCTTCGATCATCACCCCTTCAGGGGCACAGTCAGCCAGGCGGCAACATGCAGGTTCAGAAGCAGGGCCATCCAGGGTCCCCACATGGAGGCTCTTCACAACAGCAGCAACAACAGCAGCAGCAGCATCCGATACATGGGGTTCCTCGAATGCCTGGCATGGGCTACTGGCCGTACGACCCTAGATGGGCTCCAATGGCCCATTCTTTCATGATGGATCCACGTATGGGACCAAGGACCCCATTCGACCCTGCAACCGGTGAGTTAATCATTACCTCAGCTGGTGCTCTTTACAAGTCATTTTCCTAAATTCTGTGAGTTTTGCTAGGAGATTTTGCTGAAAGTTAGATTCTGAATTGTGTGTTAGTTGTAAACTTTATAGAATTAAACGAGCTTTGCTCTTCGTAATCTTTCCACTGTCTTCCGTTGGTTTTGTGATGCACATGACCGTATGCGGGTAGTATTCTTGTGCCATTTTTGTGTGACAACTCCTTTTCCACTGTTATAAAGTCTCAGTTTTTGTATTTTCTCTACTAAGTTCTTATGGAACTGAGCACGGAAAATTTGAATTGAATTTAAATACAAGTAAATTTTTGCTTTATAAAAGTTTATACTTTTCAAAATACGGACATAAGTCATTTGAAGTAGTCATCTTTGATCATCAGGAATTCGTAATAATATACTAATACTACTGCTAATAATAATTCTAATAATTATAATTGTGTTTTATAAGTTTGCGGAGTTTAAATATAATAGTAATAATAAATATGGCACTTAGTTGCTTGGTTATGTAATGCTTTTTTTTTCATGTGCTGTGAACATGAATTCCTGAAATGTTTTGTAACTTCATCTGCTTTATTTAAAATATTCCAATGCCTTGGCATATTCTGACAAATGTAGGTTAATTAACTGATGATTAATTTCTGAACTAGAGGCTGCTTTTTTGGGCAGTTGATGCCTTCGCATTATTAGTGACTTGCTTTGTTAACATCCGAGATGAGTCGTTGCGTGATAGGGACATTTTTTATTTCATGAGGCATGCCCATGCATATGCCAATGAGATGGCCCATTAAAGAAAAGGAGGATGGAGGTCCGGAGGCAGAACAGAAGGGTCCCGAGTACTATTATAACAGAAGAGCCTGGTCTGAGCAACGGTCTTTTTTGTCAATGCAAGGTAACTGAACGAAATGGTCATTGCCATTGGTGTTGTCTCTGTAATATCGTACCTGTGTCGTAGCTGGTTTTGGTTGACTGCATGCTCAGAGGATTTTTATTTTTTTCATATATTTGCCATGTATTTAAGAGCCGGTTACACCAATGTGAATCAGATCTTATTGCAAGCAATGTTTTTGAATTTCGTGTTGTTAATTAAATTTTACATCATTGAGGATAGCAATGCTTCTGTGAAGTTTGGTTCTATATTATAGGTTTAGATAAGCAGCTAGCTAATTGATCGAGCTTTGGGTGTCCAGTTCATGAATTGCTACAGTTGTGTTTGCTAAAATATCAAGCAACCATAAGACCAAGACTTTGAGGACTATGGGAACATGCAGTGAATGGAGCATTACCCTACCTTGCATTACAAAGTGATGGTTGCCAACTTACATAAATATCAATTACAAACCAAACAGAATTTTTTTTATGGGCATGCACCTTTTTTAAAGGCAGACAATTTTCTAAAAAATCATTGCTTGTTATAGATTTTTACTTTGTTATGAATACATGTATATTTAATTGCTTAGATTCTCAAAAAGTTACTTAGGCTAAATTTTCCAGCGTTTTGGGTTTTGATCATAAAAATTATCTTCATTTACTTTAAATGGTTATTCTGCAATATTTCATTTGAATAAAATTAATAGTACCTCATTTTCTGGGGCAAGTGAATCTGCAAATGGCGTGCGATTGACGTATGACCCCTGAGCTACCCATAAAATCTTAGGGCGGCCCTCTGTTGAAAAAGTTGCCCATTCCTGTTCTACGTTTATCAAAGCAAATTAATTGCATAGACAGCTTGGAACATTCTGGCTGCTTAGTAGGGCATAACCGAAATCCGGATTGGTATACCGATTTTGCTGGAGTTTGGACTATCCGGAATTTTCCGGATCCGGAATGTCTAATCTGCCGATTAATAGCAGTTGCCTTTTTGATGGTTTCGCACGCAGGTCATTAGTTGGATAGCTGATGACGGTGGTGGCTTGCCGTTATCAGCTATAGTGACTGCCTTCATCAGACAGTTCAAGGAGCTCTTAATAGATACATTGATCACATGAAGGGAGGAGCGCTGGACCTCAACAACCCTGAAAGCTTCGGCAAAGGTGTGAAACGTTTGATCCTGGGGTGGGTTATTAAGACCTCCTTGGACAGTTACAGTATAGAGTACATGTACCGTAATTGACCCACATGCAAAGACATGAATAAGCCCATGAAGAATGGAGTGGCATCATCATGATAGGCGGGTGCGGGCACCGAAGACAACCTGTCACAGATTCAGTATCAGTGCTTATGGCAAACAGATACTGATCTTCTGGGCCAAGCTGTGTCCGGGGGCTGGCCAAATCATCTCAGGCCTAATCTAAAATTGTGGCTGACCCCTCCTCTGGGAGTGATGAATTCAAGCCCGAAGGAGAGAGAGAGACTCCCGTTACATTGGCCTTTGATGTCCGTCTATCTGGTCAGATTACAATCTTTATTACTAATCAGACTCAGAATCAGCAAATAATGACCTATACTATCAGGTTATGCCCTCCTGCTTAGCCATTTCAATTTTCACCTGTGGACAGGAAGTAACTCCACCTGTCCAGTGGTCTGTCTTAGCTGCGCTATGGTCCATATAAGCAGGTGACGTAACATTGTTGTGTATCACATACCTTCCATTTAGTATCTGTCATTCACACTGTTCCTATAGCTTGCTTGAAATTCCTTTAAGTTGTAAAAACATTAAATGGCTGGGCACGTCTGGAAAATAAGATTTACTTGAATTACATTATAGTATGCAGGCTCCATGATAGTAGTAGTAATAGTTTCAGTTTAATGACACTGTGTGATTACAAAGATCATTAGCGTCGCCCTCCTCCTTCATCCAGGCTTGGGACTGGCACTGTCAGAAAGCGAACAGTGGCGGAGTTGCTCCATCTCTGTTGTTAAATGCCAGTACATTTAGCCAGTTTTACACAGTACATGTGAACTACTCTTATGTGCATCACTCAGTTAAATGCATAGGTTCAAGGCAGTCCCGGAGCTATGAATTTTAAGCGGTGTTGACTGTATAAGAATTTTGATTTTTGACATTTGTTGCACTTTTACCAAATTTACTAATGCCTAAAAATTTTATGAATTCTATGGATAAATCGCATTTCAGCCGATTTGTTTAAACTTTACGAACAGTTGGCAACTGTGCTTGTGGGTGTGTGAAATATGCGTACTATTGCTTGTGTGATGAAACTGCGCTTTCCTGTTTTCATCTTTGTTATCATCCGTTTTTGTGAACAAAAGGATTCGTTATCTATTTTGGTGCAGCTGGCTCTAATTGCTTGTGGAAACTGCACTTTCTTGTTATCATCTTTGTTATCATCCGTTTTGTGAACAATAGAATTTGTTGTGTATTTAGGTGCAGCTGGCTCTAATTGCTTGTCAAATAACTAACCTTAAGTGAATGTATGTGTATAAATACTAGCACTGAAAATAGAAATAAGTTCTTTGGACATGTGTCTGCATTCAGTGCTACAACCAGCTGAGGTTTTTTTTATTAAAATAAATAGAGGCAGCATGCAAAGAAGGCACACTGTGTCTGCATAGTTTGAATTTTGCTTTTCAGTTATATGTATATATTTGAATATTTTTTTGAAATTGCTTCTGAGGTTTAGATTATTAGATTGCATTAGAAATATTAGCGTAACTGATTTCAGTCGAAGTATGGTGGCAGTATGTTCTAAATGGGTTTCTGACTACATTCCTATTGAAATATATTTCCTTTTTGGTTATGTGTTGTTAATGCATGTATTCAGTTTGGGGCTAGTAAAGGGGCTTTTAAAATCTGTTGTTTAATTTATTGTTTTCACCGGATCTATATATCTAGCCATAACAGTAAAATGCTTATCTTTAAATTCCAGATGGTTGTGGGTTTAAATGCTGCTTTAGTCGCTTGAGAATAGCTAATTGCTGGGTAGATCGATTTCATATTTTCAGTTGTAGCTAGCTGTGGTTGAGTCATGCTCTCATATGAGTTTTAAGTGTTTTGTTTCTTTTGAGTGCTTCATTTGGCATTGGAAAATACTGCTTTTGCATGGTTTTGATGTGATTTAATAATTCACAAAGTATATGGTTTTGGCTTTTCAAGCACAGCATAATGTATTACTAATTGAATATTTACATCTTTATTTTTACCATATTCCTGACATCACATTAGAAGTATGTCACTCTAATATTGTGCAATTTTTATATTGAACTGCACAGTGTTATAAGGACCATCGGGTAATTTGAGACATTTGCGTAACACTTTTGCTCAGTGATGACTGGTGGCTGTCACATCAAAGTGGAAAGTGTCAGTAAATTAGAATTTGGACACAATTTCTGATTTAGGGATTCGTCATATCACTTTATAATGAGTGTGTTTATTTTAGTCCTATTTGAGTGTGTATTTTATTTTATCAAAAAGAATTGTTTATGTGCAGTTACTGCAGTAACATAATTTTCATGAGGATTTTTATATTTGTACTTATACCTTATTTGATCTGGAACACTTACATTTCATCATATTTTTGTTAAATTTTCATATGTGAAGATCCCTCATCTTCAAGGCCAAATTTTCATCATATTCTAGCATTTTTTTTTATAGATTTTTGAATGATTGATAATGCATGGACCCATTCACCATGCTTTGGAGGGTTTGACTCTGATTTCATCGTGTTAAATTACCAACTTGTGCTGATTTATCTTGTCCTTTGAGGGAAGATTGTCCAGTTTTCTATTGCTGTACTGTGATGTATGAACTTTATTTACCTGTACTCAGTGTATACAAAATCTTGATAGAAGGAAGAAAGGAAGCTATTTTCTGGATTTTGGATGTAATTCCAGAGTTTTTATCATATGGAAAGAACCATGTTTTACTTAGCTTATTTTTACATTTATTACACCCTTCTGTCAGCTGCATTCTTTGTACCTGTAGTGCTAGTTGGACAGTATTTCCTCTTAAATGCATCTGCTATGCATTAGCTGTGTGTTTACCCAATGCAGGGTCCTGTCCTCTTTGTATTGTTAGCTGTGTTACAGTTATAAATTACATTACAATTACATTACTAGTTTATTAGTTTCTTTATTACTGGTTCCTGGGTTAGGGATGGCTTCTGAATGTTTCTTACATTAGGCTGAATGAAAGGATTGAAGGTCACAACCAAGGGGCTTAACTATAATGGTATTAGAAGTACACACAGACAAGAGAGTGAATAGGTAGTATAAGTACATATGAATTTTGGATTTTGTTTAGGTGGTGAAGAGCACATGATGAGGGGATCTGGAATGCCACCTCCCTTTTACGGATATCAGATGGAGATGGACCAGAGAGGATATATGGAACACATGGACAAGAGGTTTCTATGCTTTCCTTACTTTTTGCAATCACAGGATTACTGCAGATTTCTGTTCGATGCTTGTCTTGTATGATGAATCAAGCTAGAGAATTATATGGAATCTTAACAAATTATTTTCTTACTTAATGTTGTTATCTTGGCAAAGCCTAAAGCTGACATGTTTTCAATTTGTCCAGGTACAATAAATGAATGATCACAATTTAACAAATGAATACATAAACACACAAGGAGAACAGTGGATCTTTGATTGTGTTGTTTTGTGGTACATTCTGATTATTTCCTTTTACAGTGTCTTTATGTTTGCTACCGTTGCTGAGACTGCTTAAAATTCTATCTGGTGAGATTTGAACTGCACTGCTTCCACTGGGTGCGTGGATTTCATCAGTTTCCATCATCTACCATTTAGGCTCAGCCAAATACTTTGCCCTGTGTTGCAGTCTTACAAATTCTGTTCTGCTGACAGAAGCTGTGAATAATAGCAGAGAGATGCTACCAGAGATTAAAATTAGAGTGGACATGATAATTATGGCAACGTGCATAATTATAATTATTAATCTTTTGTTTTTAGGGAAAGGAGCCAGATGA
Source organism: Aporrectodea caliginosa (assembly GCA_020284085.1). NCBI lineage: Eukaryota > Metazoa > Annelida > Clitellata > Crassiclitellata > Lumbricidae > Aporrectodea > Aporrectodea caliginosa. Next base: position 89,683 of record JACEVL010001095.1, read on the forward strand.
TGCAGTATGCTGGCTATGGGTTTAGAGAAGAGAAAGAACCAAGAGACGGGGATGCAGGCTCATCTGATGGAGAGCTGACTGCAGCTCAACACAGAGGAGGAGGAGGCTACCGCCGTTGTGCATCAGAAGCCAACAGCTCAAAAGACTATGATGATGAAACTGTGAACAGGCATGGGTCGTTTTCTTCCAAGAATTCTGATCGTGGGTCTGGGATTTCAGTTCATAGAGAGCTACCACTAGAAGAGCACGTCTCTGCTCAACCAGAATCCGCAAACAAACCCTTTGTTCGCTCGAAGGAGGCTTCCAGCAAACAGGACAGGTAAAACTGGTTCTTTAATGCTAAATACGGTTATCCAATTTCTAGTATGCTGATATTGTGTATATGATTACTTTTGGTTCCAGTAGAAGAGAATTGAATATAAATGTCATTTCTGAAGTATTATTTATGATAGGTGATTTTTGTGGTGTTTTAATCATTTGATTTTTAAGTGTGGTGTTCTTGGAAAGTATTGCCTTTTGTGTTATTGCACTGGAGATATAGAAGAAATGACTGATGAACCTGTTTGCCATATGACAGACTTTCTAGTTGTTATCAGAAGTTTGATTATAATCAGATGCTGTAAGATAGGAAAGGTTCATGAAGTCTACATACATATGGTGCAGGGTTGAGGGATATTTCAGCTGAGAGGAGGAATGCAAACAATACAGTAGTTTTCTAGCAGAATGATTCACAGAATAGATGTTGTCTTGATTTGAAGGATATTTCAGCTGAAATGCAAACACTACAATAGCTATCGAACAGAATGATTCATTCATAAAAGTGCACATAACTTGACAGTGTTATGAATGGTTGGGGAGTAGAACTTGGAAATGGAGAGGAAGGCGGATGGTTTAACAGTTACCTACCATGTGTTGAGTCTGACATATTTTAGAAATAAAACAGAAATAAACAAAATACTTCAGCCGTACTTTTGAAATAGTTTGCACTCACTGACTTTTGAAGCATTTTGCATTACTTTGGAAAGACTTGCCCCTTTTCAATATTAGATATGCTGTTAATGATGCTGATAGAACTGTGTAATTTATGGTACATATTTGCTGTAATAGTGTTGAGAAGGCTGATCTGAGAAAGACGGGCAGCAAGGACGACACAGAGGAACCGAGCAAGGCGGATGACGGCAGGAAGAGCAAACAGGAGAAGCAGATGCGGAATTCCGAGAGAAAGGAGTCACAGAAGCAAAGCGAAAAGCAGACGGAACACCCATCATATCGACAGAAAAACAGCTCTCGCCGCTATCACGACAAAGACTCTCGCGAATATCGTCAGAAATCTGACTCCCCCTGTGATCCTCATCCGAGTAAGTGAATTAATTATCCTTGTTGAATACGTAAATTAATCAGCGTTATTTGAGTGCCATAAATAAGTACCTGGGAATAAGTTGACAAATTTTGGACAGCTTTTACAGTTTTGAAAGTCAAAGTTTGGAGGGTGCATTATACGAGGTAAAGTGAAGAACGCGAGATACATCCACCAGAGCTTACATGACCCATGCATCGGAAAATGGTGGAGAGTGCATGACACTTCATCGGGAGACCACACAGCAAGTCATTGAAGAAGAGAATTGCTGTTATAAAGCAAATGGTGTTACAAAGATTAAGTTTTTAGCAGAGTGAAAGAAATATTTGCTTAACATACTTGAAAAATATATGGTCGAATAAAATAGGTTGTATTAAATAAATAAACCATTCTGGCTACCATTTATTTTTCTCTTTGATTGGGTGTATTGCTTTCTGGGTGAGCGCCTCTAAAATGGTTCATCCTACTAGGGACACTTTACAAATGCTTGGATACCTAAGGCAAACTCTCTATCGTAAAACATTTGTCATAGGATGACTTTATACTTAATTTTTTTATATTTGATGATCTTTACCAAAATGCGGTTAGCAGTTGGTTTTTCAATAAAGGATATACTTACTTACTTACTTACTTACAATACAACACATGAATACAATATTCAAGGCTGCGTCATTTGATTTTATGGTGCAGAATATTTCTGCACTACTACCATAAATTCACGTTTGGCAATATGGATGAAATGCCAGTGACCTTTTACCTGCTTGGGAATTGGACTGTAAATGATATGGGAAAGTGCTGTTCTGATAAGAAATACTGACCATGAATGAATGCATTTCACTGTGGTCTGTAACTTTCTAGCGACTCTAACAAAATGTAAGCCAGTGGTTATTTTTAAGTGAAAGACCTGACCAAACTGAATAATGTTTTCAAGAGGCATCATTTTGAAAGCTTATGGGTGTTTTTATGTAGGTGGAATGAAGGATTGGTTGGAATGCATGTGGAGCACATTGTCAGGTGCACTGTGCTGGAAAAGAGACCCGCTAGTGTGAAACATGTAGTTAGAGCACAGGGTAAACACAGATATACCTGTGTGAAATTGCATTTGGGTTGATGTCTCTGCTACTACCTTTGGACATTATGGATGAAGAAGCTGTTGAAAGACTGTTCATAAATATTGGATGGAGTGGATGGTAGAGGGCTTGGCAACATTAACCAAAGGTGGGAGCATGAAGAAACCTCATTTGCCTTTGGGTTGTGAATGGGTGAAGCTCACCTGGGACAGTTGTGTGACATGGTGGCTGATAGGGGAGCACTTGGTCTCTAACAAGGAGCATACGGGTTTGAGCCTCGCCCAAGGCAAGTTCTTTCACTCACAATTGCCCTGTGCCATCAATGTTCATATGGTTGCGTGGTCTTGTGAACTTTGGAAGGAGGGCAATATCAAATACAGTTGTATTGTATTGTAAATACAGTTGTGTTGTATGATTTGGCCAGAATAACGGTAGAGCATTCGTTTTGGATATGCGGCATTATTTATGCCTTGGACTGTTCGCCAGACCAAGCCATTTATGAACCATCACGTAACTCAGAGGACTCAGAAATCAGTGATGACAGTGGTGACACTGACATTTATGCACTTGACCAATAATTTACCAAAGAGACTATTCCAAGTGTGTATGGTTGATTTTGTTTATTTTTATGTTTATTTATATTTTGTTTATTGTTTTGTTTATATGTTTATTTTGATGCTAGATGACCACAGGTCGAGCTGTCCGCCACCAATATCTGCTCAGCAAATACAGCAGAACGTACTGCCAAGCAGCAGTTACACCTCCTTGAAACGCACTCACTCGAACATATCCAACAGCTCGGCGAATTCTAGCGAAAGAAAGACGGATTCTCCAAATATAACGGCCAGGTTCAGCACAGTAGTTGAGCCTCAAAAGACCCTGAGTCGGGTGAGCTTATTCTCTGCCGAGCATTGGGCAATGTAGTAAATGCATTCGTTGTTCTGTAGCCTTTGATTTAGCTGAAATTATCCCCAATCCCATAGGCTCTGTTTTTCTAGTTGTATCTTGTCTTTAGCCAATGCCCTTTGAGCCTTTTCCTATTGCTTTGAGACTGTATTCCTCCTCTAAGCCTTGAGCTTTTTTCTTCATTAGTCTAGTCTTTGTCCTGTGAGAAATTGACCATATTGTATTTTATAGTGCCTTTGCTTTTCCCTTTGTCTTTTAGAGAGAAACTCCATCTCTACAGTATTTACAACAAGTTTACTGTTAATTACAACTTCTGAGTAAACTTTTCATCATATGCTCATTCTGCCAAGTCTTTTATATACGCTGCCTCGTATTCACTTTTGGCCTAGTCTTTCTTTAAACATGTCTTGATTTGTGGATAGCATGTATTTGTGTTCCCATGTGGATTGTTTTAACGGCACTATTCAAGCTGCACAATATTCTTAATTGCATTTATTATTTTTGGTTAGGAGTCACTGAAGTCCAGCACTGAACTAGAAGTCAAGACTAATGCATCACCCGCTATCAGAGAGGTGAAGGAAGTTGAGACAACCCGACTGGAAAAGCCAAATGCTGCCGAAAATGAGCCAGCTGAAGACAAGTCAAAGTCGGACAAAGGAGAAATAAAAGGCGCCAGCCAACAAGAAATGCCGGCACCAGCTGGAAATGAGAAAACTGAGTTACCCAAAGCGGAAAAGGGAGGAGACCGACCTCCGAGCAAGAAACTCAAAGACGGATCAAAACGACCATATCCAAGACGGAAGGAGGATCATCCGGACCTGGAGAGAAGCAGGACCGACCTGGAGAGAAGCAGGACCGGCCAGGGGAGCAGAGAATTTGTACGTGGAGGACGAGGAAAGGCATTTGGATATGGCCGTGGACGTAGCGGAGGTGGAGGAGGAGGAGGGCGTGAACATGGAGGCGCATATAACCAAGGCTACGACGGACCCTACGACATCGAGGCAGAAAGGTTTGAGATGGGTGGCAATGATAATGAACTGAAAAACGTGGAGTATGATGAGCCTCTGGGTGGTGGCAAGCAGTTTCATTCAGATGGACGTTGGCGCAACAGCCAGAACAAGCCTCCAGGAAAAGAGAGCGGATCTAGGAGTAAGGATAAGCCACGAGGCCAGCGCGGAGGTGGACGTTTTTCTGAGGACAAAGCTGGCCAGGAACCGGCCCTACAGGGCCATGAAAAACCCGTAGATGTCAGGCCCAAGCCAGCAAAGCCTTCTGATGAGAAGGAGGCAGCGGGCACGGTGGGTGTGGAGGCAGAGAAGGACTTGGCCAAGCAGGAACTGAATGCAAAGAGCTCTGTGGTTAAAGATTCTGATTTGTCATCGAAGAAAGAGCCAACACGACAGGGCGAAGGTACGCGGCTTAGATAGTTTCTGTGCTATTTTCTTCACCTGTTCTTTTATCGCTTAGACTGATGATAATTGATATGATTGCTGTAACTACGTGCTGCTGTATTGTAGTCTGGAAACTGCTGATGATGTGTAGGGGCATCTAGATGAATATACTAGATTGTATATGTATAATATGTATTCAGATTTCTTGAATCTAGGTTTTAAGGATATAGGAATAGATGGAGAATTTCCTACATTATTTGATTGATATGATTGCTGATATTTATTTATGCTAATGCACAATTTGTTGTGACTAGGATCTAATCGTAACCAGTCAAGACGAGGAGGAGGTGGTGGTGGAGGAGGTGGTGGTGGTGGAGGAGGTGGTGGTGGTGGAGGCAGTGGTGGTGGTGGAGGAGGTGGTAGTGGTGGTGGTGGTTTCCCTGACCAACCTCGCTCTGGTAGAGGAGGCCAAGGTCCCAAGGCAGAGAACCAGCAAATAAGAGGAAATGCAGACAACAACCGGCCAAACTACACCAACAACCGACCAAAGTATGTAATTCCTATTGTGGTCTACACAGTTTGTTGTTAACTAAGCAATACAGGCACTGAATATAATGTTTTGGGTTAATATTATATAATTTGTATTATGTCTGCATTTACATGAAATGACTTTTCGATAATAAGTGTGAATCGGTGGCACTAAGTAATTATGCATGAAGGGAGTGCTCAACATCCTTACGTATGACTGCCTTATGACAGGCTTAAACCCTAAGTTTCCGTGTTCACAAGAAAGCACTTGGCTTATCATCCACTGCATCACAAAGTCATTGTTGATGTTAGTAACACACACATGGAATTAATGTGTCTGGAGAGTTGGTTTCCATGATTCTGCCAACTGTTCTGGTCCATTCCAGGCTTTCCATTTAGCATTAAGTTTTTAACCAGAAGCAGTACAGCACAGTTTTCAATGTGGGATTGAAGGTTTCAGTGTACTGAACACAAACAGAGAGATTCTGCCAAGCACTGATGTTAAGAAATGTAATCAGGGTCTTTTATATAGTGCTTCCATTGGCACAGTACAGTCAAATCTGAACTGATCTGGAGCACTAGAATAATGCTAATACCATTTATAATTCATCTTACCATGACCAGTGATTATTGGAAAATGGTGACAGCCCAGGGTCTAAGAGGCCATGAAATGTAAAATGTAAATGCTATCACTGAGGAGACTTAATAGCAATGAAAGCTTTGACACAGTACAGGGGACTGCAAAAACAGTGAGCTATTGGAAAGTTGCTAGCTGTGGCAATCAGAATAATCATCTTATTAAAACCATTCTTTTAATTTCAGTAGAGAAGAATCGAGATACGACCGCAATGGCCCAACTCCTCCGAGATTTGCGAATAACGACGGCAGACACGGCGGTCCTTACGGCTACGGGGACAGGCGACACAGAGGCAGTAGCGGCCGAGGTCAGAATCGCATCAACCCTCCTGGCACCGGTCGGCCCTATAAGGACCAATCGAGTAAGAAGGTTCCATCGGCCGAGTACAATGAGGAGTGGGAAACAGCGTCTGAAGGCAGCGATAACCTGAGCTGTGGAATCCACCAGAAGAAGGATCCACCGAGCCGCGAGATTCAACAAACCGCTGACAAGCAGGAGTCAAAGAAGAGTTTCTCCAATCAGAGGCGTGGCCCTCGACGACGCGGTAACCACGGCGGTGACCCACCCAATAATACATCCGGTCGACTGCAGGATGGTGGTGCTGGTGTGATGAACGATCGAGAGTGTGGCCCGGAGAAGGGCTCTGATCCTCCTCATCGAAGGCCCAACGACAGGCAGGATAGTGTTGAGAAGAGCACCAACAATAAGCCAAGCGGATCGAATGGTGCTGTGCAAGCTGTGTACAGACTCGATCAAGTCGTTTACAATGATCCGCTGTCGATCCAAAGAGCGATGTCGTCAGCTGCCAGAAGGTTAATTGTCCATTTTGAAATCTTTTTTCTTTGGTATATTCTCTTTTTTCTACCTTTTAGTGTAGGTTGGTTGATTTTGTAGGACTTCGTTTTCCTCTATTTATTGCTCTTCTTTATTGTGTAATGTATAGGTTGTTGAATTTATGTGATTTGTTGTCAGTGACTATGCAGTGCCCTTCTGGGGTTTGGCTAGGATAACCCTTTATTGTAGCTTATGTATCATTTTGTGCAGGAGTGGAACTATAAAGGTTTAAAGTTATGATCTGTGATGTTTTAAATGCTCCTTGGAGTAGCAATGTCAGTGCAGATAAGATGTAGGTTTTATAGTTCATATGTTTGCCAGTCTTTACGCTGAAGGAGTGAGTGTTGAATAATTCTTAATAGCTTTTGTGTAAAGGTTGCTGTATGAATGTTCTCATAAGAACTGGGTAGAACAAAGGTAAACCATGACAAGTTGTTTGAAAAGAGTAACGATGTTGAAATTTACTATATGGCATTGAAAGGTTCAAGAAAGATAATGTGGTTGTTGAGATGTGGATGTACTTGCATCTGTGGGTCTGGTTGTAGTTGGACTTATACTTATCCTGTAATAATTTGTCAGTTTTATTAAATGTTTATGTTCTAATCTTTTGTCAGATTTATTTATATTTTGTCGTTGGTTTTGACAGATGTAACTGGAACTTCATGGGTGATATGAAATCGGACAGTGAGAAGCTGATTGATTTCTGTCAAGGTAGGTCTGCTAATATTGTACACATATTTTCAAGTAGTGAGATATCTGCTGAAAACTTTTGCGCTGAATATGAATATGATGGCTGTAAGGTGTTGCTATTCAGAGAAGTAACATTGGTTTGAATGTATTGCCAAATTTAAAAAATACCTTAGGAGTGAAGGATTTAACTGAAGAGGATGGTCATAATATGAAGCAAGGCTTGGTTAATTATGTTACAAATTAACTGTAACAGAGTGGTTGGTAGCTTGGCTTTATGCTTCTTGAGTCCCAGGTTCATCTCACAAAGATCGTTTTGTCAAACAGTAAAAGCGGCAATGACCATAATTTTAGTTATGAATGTATCCTTTACTTTCAATACTTACATGCACTGGTTTTGAGCTGCACTGTTTTATGTTTGCTAGATCATGTGACAGCTGTATTCATGTAACAGATAGTTTCTGAGTGCTGAATCATTATGGTCATCAGGGTTTGGTGATTTCCAACCAGATACCATGTCCATGTAGAAATGTAGGAAATTCAATGCAAACTTGAGAAATAACTCTGAAATGTTGACTTGGACACAGCAGCAGTCAGAATGTATGAGAATAAGACTTACGAAGCAAATTTGATACACGAGGAACTGATCTATCAAAGTGAACATGGCACATAAACAGTGGCCATCTTGGCTGCCAAACACCTAGCAAGAGAAGTGTAGCAGAGTTCATTTGACCTTCATTGTAAACTGTCAGGGCTAATAGATTTGATCAGTTCTCTGTTTTTACCTGGTTACCATGATAAAATGACTTGTGCATTGGGATTTGTGTTACACATATTTGAGTCCATTAGTGGCTCTTAGAGAAATTGCTAGAAATAAGTTAATTGGTTTTTGGAAGTACCAACGGAATTTCACAGATGTTTTGTCAGAGGAAACATCCTAGAATAAAGAGACAATTGTTGTAAATGTTTGGCATGATTAGTGATTTATACTAGCCTTTGAGATTGCATTGTGTTTGTTGTTGGTTATGTTTGACTGAAGACACAATGAGCGACATAACATCTCTGTGGAGATCAGATGAGAAGGAGTATCAGAGGAACGGTTTCTCCAGGAACGATCTAATCTTTTCCGCAAACCAATTTAAGGTAGGTGCTGTATGACAGTCATTTGCAGTGAACTCTTGCATTAGCTTGCCATGCTAGAGTTGTAACCTTGCAAGACTTTTCACAGCAGAAAGTCACAACAGTGTAAAGGCTATCTTCCTACAGTGGGAAAGTAAGAGAGGAGCTTAGTTTAATGTCTTAGACACTTTTAACTGGCAGGTGATAAATCCCAGTATCGTAGATTGGCCCTGCACTGTGGAACCAGCTTCCTCCTTTGACATGTTCCTGTTTATTAACTGGTGGGCCAAGTGCCTCTTTTCGTTGTCTGGTTGGAGTCGCTTTTTTTTTTTTCATTTTCATTTCATTTCAGATATTTATATAGCGCCCTGTCAAGATTTCTATTCAGAGGCGCTCACGACTACAGCGCGGACACTGAAACGGAGTTTCACTTTATTAGCGCATGAGCAATTGCAGTGAAGGACTTGCCCAGGGTCCCAACGGCGGCTTGAGGTAAGATTCGAACCTGCAACCTCCGGCTGCAAGGCACCAAATATACCCCTTGAGGTGGATTCGAACCCGCAACCCTCCGGCTGCAAGGCACCGAACATACCTCTACACCACCGTGCCCCACAATCTCTCGCACTGGGAGCACTGTGAGAGGCGCTATATAAATTGATAGATACAATACAATACAATATAAGGCCAGTGCATTGCAGGACGTGCTATTTACTCTCTAACTGATGTTTTGTGATGGAGGCATATGCACGGGGTTGCTAGTCGGGAGTTGCTTGGCAGATTACAGACCAACTGATAAGACCACTGTGTTATACAGCAGTGTAGGAAGTGTTGACTAAAGAAATAATAGACAGGTGTTGTTTGCACTGTATGATAGCAATTATGATAATTTTTGTTCAAAGGATAGTGTACTGTTTCTCACTGTTTTTCTTTTAACATTTAGTACCGGCAAAAATTTTGGATGATCGAGAGTAGAATGGAGAACTAGTAACTTATTGTGAATACATGTATTTATTTGACCTTTTGACCCATAGGTGATAAGTCCATAAGAGTAGCACCAATTCAGATAAACTTGATTCAGAGGAATGTTTAAATATCTTTTAAGCTCATTACTGACTGTTCTTGCAGCAGTGTTTAGTTTAGTCTAAGTGAACCGAGATCTAATGGATATTAAAATTGTCTTTATAGAAAAACAAGATGCATGGATACAAGCAGCAGCTACCTCCGCGATTGGCTCGTCTTCACAGCCTCAAGAAACAACAGCAGCTTGATGAGGATTGGCAGAGACGAGATCACGATGGTACTTAGATAACAGTTGATCCAACTGATCTTGCTGTTTTAGGATCTACTTGTGCTTAACTGGTTATGCATCTCAACAGCTGCTTAACTGGTTATGCATCTCAACATTCCTTAGAGATTTCTGCACTAATGTCCCACCGAGCAATGCAACTGTTCCCATTAGTTTGGCAATACCTCTGTGCAGCATGGGAACTTTTCTGTCATTGTCTTATCACTTAGGATCAAGCATCGCAGAAACTTTGAATTCTGTTGAATTTTCCGTGACTGTTGTTCAGCCAATTACTTTTCTAACACTTTTTGAAGTGTTGCGATAGCACCACTTTGACTACAGTTACTGTAATGCCATGTAATCTTGATATTGCTGTAGATAATATGACATTACTGTAGTCACACCAGCTGTGTTTCATTTAAGTTTTGTGCTCAGATTGTGGAATGCTGAGATAATTTTTCTGTGGAGGAAGATTGAGAACACTTGTTCCTGTTTTTAGGTTGGTTGCCTCGAAGTCTGTGTAATCCTCCAGTTACTATGTCTGCACTGGCCTTGGCTGTGGATGTGCACATGTACAGCGGGGAGAGACACGACAGTGGGGTTGATATGAGTGAGCCCCCAAATTCACTTGTGTCCAGCTGTCGGAGTTCACCCTGCAATGGTGAAGATATTCTCTATCGAAAGGTGAGTTTGATTGCCATAAAATGAAATAAAATTCTGGCCATGATTTTGAAGCATCTCTGTCGGAATTAGAGCTCAGCTACTTGTCTTGCGGAAGAGAAGAGCTTTACCTTTAACCAATGCCAAGAGGCAGCAATGGGTGGGAAGTGTTTATGATATTGTTTCCTTAGCCTTAGAATGTAAATAAAAGATATACTTACTTACTTACTTACTTAAGAGTCGGTGACAGTCTTTTCCCTTGTCATCTGTCTTCCTACCAACAGTGTACACTGTACAGCCAATGTGCACATTTTAAAGCTTAGTTTGCTGGAGAGCACAAGTGAAACAACAAAAGTCTAAATATTCTGTCCAGGCAGGAATGTGAACTCCCAACATGTCACTAACCACTGGATTATCACGCACCCTCACCTGGAAATGGGCTTAAACCTGATTACCAGAAAGACATAGATCTCTCAACCAACAGACAAATATCTGTCTATCTGTGACAGTTTATGCTCAGTGAAATATGTTCCAATGCATCAGCAGCAGTGTTTTTTAAGTTTCAATTTCAGTTTCAGTTTTAGTTAGCTTAAATAACACTGATCAACAGCAGTTTGTTGTCATCATCCTGTTACAGATGAACCACCAATCGTCCTGCCTGGACTTCACGTTTGAAGATGATGCCAGTTGTGTGGCAGAGAGCACACGTGTGGATGATGATGGCACGTCTTTTGATGCGAGTTCAGCTGTAGAGGAAGAGGACATGCGATGTTACATGTCACGTGCAACAGACGATCTTGGCCTGAAGATAACGTCTGTGAGAAATGTCTGGAATTCTGATTTTGCAGCAAACTCTGAAAAGGAGTAAGTGCTGCAAATATTTCTAACAGTATCAGTATTTTACTACTTTTTCTTCACTAGTGTCTGAGTTCACGTAGAAGTTTCAATTTAATAACCCTGTCTTTATGTGTTTGCACTTATACTTCTGAGCGTCCATGTAACACAATTATGACAACAATTCTGTTGTATCATGGTCAGGACATAGATCCCAGTTATAGTTTAGATTTGGAGAATTAACTCATTAGACACAACCTTGTTATGAAAGCAGTTCTTAATATGGCTGCCAAAGATGGTGTTTTATGGAGGTTCCAAATGTTATGCACAGTCAGTAAATCTGCATCTGAAGCATGAATCTAGTTGTTATAAAATCTTTTGGGTTTAGCACAAACATAACAAACTGCAGTGTTGCTTGATGGCTTTAACTTTCATGATGCCACACTTTTAAATTTTACTCTTGTTGCCCAGATTTTGCACCCAGTGACCACTTCATCTTCAAAATCGGCCCTAATTTCATTGGTTGGCGAAATGTTGAAAATAGTTTGCAATATATGTTTGAGAAGTTTTATATTCCCATTCAAACTAAGAATAACATAAGTTGATTATTGCTGAGCATGTTGTTTGTTTTTGATCATTTGCAGTCAGAAATTGACTAAAGAGAAAATGAGTTATGATGTGCTGTCTGAATGCTTGGCTGGTGGCCAGCCCCATCCTCGAGACTGGTCTTATGACCAGCTGGAGTCTGTAAGCGCCCATGCGCGTTCCCATCAGTCAAGAGGCAGCCATTCGGTCTCGGAAGAGAACTCCTCGTGCGCCTCTTCACCTGCGATTGGCGTATGTACCAGTACTCTTGACTTGTTCCTGTTATGCAGATCATTCATAGTGCAACTTGTTGAAGTCCTCTTTGTAATCTTTACTACTATTTCAGTCATATTTATATTTTTAAGAGTTTTGTTTAATTTGAAATTTTGGGATTGTACATTGTGTTGCTTTGTGGACTGTAGGAATATTTGATTTTTATACTGATTGGAAGATTGATTTGATTTGTGGATTCATTATTGTGTTAAATCCTTATTGATTGGCTGGTATTTTCTTTGCAGCCTTTGGACGGTGAAAAGGCAGAAGTGCGTTCCAGTTTGCAGCGAGATGGTGTGCGTAGTTCTTTGCCGTTGAGGGGAGATTACGGTGGTCGACTGTTTCCATCGTCCTATTCTGACTACGCCTCGTTCAGCTCTGACGTTTGGAAGAAGAGCCCAAGCGAATGCCGTGAGTGTGTTTGATAAGATTCATTTGGAAAATTATGCCTTCCTCATGAATTTTGCATGGACATGTTGACTTCTTTTCACTGTGGGGGGGATGGTTGTTGGCTATCCATTTTTGCTGCTGGTGATATCTTTACAGCTGAAGAGTAGTTTGAAAACTATCCTCTGTATTGCTAGATCTTCTGAGTAAATGTCCAGAGGGTCAACTAAGGCAGTGCTCTGTTGCATTATATGAACCTAACGATGTAAGTTGCAATCAGCTTTCTGCTGTGTCTTCATTGAACTTTGTGTGGTATTTAATCCTAATACTGTGAGATATACCTGTGATTTGCTGCAGACAGTTTACATCGAATTTCGTAATTTATCAGCTGCTGATTGATAAGATTGTGTCTAAAACCTGAAATTGTTTTAACCACTTCTGAGCGGTTCACCCTACGAGAGGCGCTTTACAAATGCTTAAATACGATACGATAGTCTTATTTCCGTTGACAGCAGCTGATACTGAGAGGTCTGGATTTGTGCTGCCGCCAAAGTTTGGTCCACTGATTAGCGTCTTATCGAGACCTGAGAACCCGAGCATTGCACCAGTCTCACGCAGTACTGGACCGGCTGCTAGGTCGGGAGTCATTGGTTCACATCGTGGACAGCAAAGGTGAGCATAATTTTGGTGACACTAAGAATCCATGTGAAATCCTTCTTTTGTTTCATTCAGCTGTATTGTCAAGCGATCCATTGTGAAACAGGCACCTACATTCCATTTATTGAGCCAGGCTGAAAATAATGTTTTTCCAGCTCACTTACTTGGTTTAGGATACAACTGGACTATTATACTGTGTTTATCAACAAGAGATGTACAACTGGTTGTGTGAAGGATTCCGCATGCACATGGGTTTGACCACTGAATGCATATTAAGGTAGAGTAGCATTCCTTTTTGTCAGTCATATCAGCAGTCAGTTTTTATGGCCATGCAACTTACTTTCTATTTTCATGATGTTTTTAAACAGAATGATTTTCAAAATGCGAAATTCATGATTGGTGTTATATGAAACATTGGAGGCTGTTGCTGGTGCTTTGATGGCTGGTGTGTGTTAAGGAAGCAAAATGGCACTGTTATTCTTTTGTCTCTAGACTAGCATGCACTGTTTGTTACAGAAATGCCGTGATCTCTAGCAGAAGCCTGCTGTCATCCCCTGTTCTAGGACAGGCTGCCAGCCCTGGTCGACCGGCTGGCACGCAAGTAAGAAACAGATCAACATGTGCCTTACATATTGAACATCTACACTGTTTAGAAATTTGCTCTACTAGATGTGGCATCCTGCATTGCTTTTGGCCCACCAGTAGATCTACTAAGGTCATGTTTAAAGTAATACTTTGTCTAACAATAACTTGTTCTCAAACCATGTTACCTGCAAATAACAACTACGGTATAACTACAAAGTAACAGATAAACAAATCCTTTACCTCACCTTCCATTGTGCACTATTTGCTGTGATTGATTGTTACTTTAGGTTAAATTACCAAATCCTTATGAAAGAACTTTTGAGCCTTCATCTGCTCTCATTCTGTCAAATGCTGAAACCATTTTGTTTGTTAGTGGATTTCTGTTTGATCTGCAGAGAAGTTTTTTTGAAGTGATGTTATAAAAATTTCTAAAGGTCACTTAATGTTATATAATGTAAACAGATACTTAACACCTGATTATTTTGCATTACATTATCTCAGCTATTGTAGCAACTTAACAATTTCTGCCTGACTGAATGATGCATTTTGGTTTCTGTGTTCTTTTAAACTTTACATTTGTATGTTGTAAAGGGTGGTGCTTGCCCACAACTGGACACAGTCAGCTCCGAGAACTCGCATGCGACTGACGGCACAGGCTTTGTTTTCCTGCCGAGATCCGGCATCAGTAACGAAAGACAACACATACAACAAAGCGAAGAACACAAAGGAAAGACTGACAATGAGCTGATGAAGAAGAAGGAGACAGATGAGAAGAGTGACAAGAAAAAGGACTAACAATTATAAATACAAGGAGTTTTAGAAAAACACTGGATGGCATCTATTGCCACAGACAACTCAAATCCCGCCAGTTGTACTGGAACATTGGATTCTAATGGATTTTACTATTGGACGCTTTTGTGCCGTTGATAAAACAGACGTTTACTGTATTTTGAGGACTGTTGAGGAGGACAATAATGTTTGAGACTCTTTGGCCGGGGTTGTCATGTTACTTAACTGAACATTGGTGACGTTTCTCTTCTGCTTTTCTGAATCCCGAGTAGCCTAAAATGTTAGGTGCATGCAACTTTGGACATCTTGATGCGTTCGCTGGGCTCGCTGTTGCTGGCCTGGCTGGTTTGTTGACTATAGGTGTGTTAGGCGTTATCAGCTTGACTGGTTTGGTGATGGTGAAAGCGGTATAAGATGTTTCTGCGAAGATTTGAGTTGGCGCTCTGATGCATTCATGTCCGTGTGTCGTAAATTGTGTTTAACAACTTTCGATGTAGCATGATCAAAGGCTGTACATGACTGTGTGTACGTGTCTCTGTGTTTCGAATATTACTACTATCCAATAGCGAAACATTG
The DNA here is from genome assembly GCA_020284085.1 of Aporrectodea caliginosa. Taxonomy (NCBI): domain Eukaryota; kingdom Metazoa; phylum Annelida; class Clitellata; order Crassiclitellata; family Lumbricidae; genus Aporrectodea; species Aporrectodea caliginosa. The sequence goes on from JACEVL010001095.1 coordinate 104,843, forward strand.
GTGTTGCGCGAATCGCCGTAGTCAAACATTTTCATGCTGCACATTCTAGAGTGCTGCAGTGGAACTCTGAATAATGTTGGCTTAGTTTTGTGATGACACTGTTAGGCCGTTATGTGCGCTGATAATAATAATAAGAATAAGAATAATAGTAATACGGTGCGTTTGATTGGTCATATCTGTGTCCATGCTCAGGCCGACATGTCTACTGGTTGCATTTGAGGTTCATGTATATAAATAGAATTATTTATATGCTGCTACAGTTTTACTTCCATTTATTTACATATTTTCATGTATTATGCATAAACGCAAGTACATATAATAAAGGTTCACCAACAATACATAATATATTACTGTATGTTACTATTTTAGTCTCCCTTTGCCTTCTGCACATACATATATATACATGCATCTGTGTGTATATATATAAAATATACAGTTTTTATAAATGAATTGCAATATATGTTAACATCTATACATATTTAAATATGTATGCATTATATGTACATATATATGTATATAGGCTGGCTTATGAAATGAACTGTCTTCTTTGATTTTCAGGGCGTCAAATTTCTGCTGAGATTGTCCTCTTAAAATTGTTATTAGTTTGCTTTTTTCTCCAGTTTCAGAATATGGTGCATTGTTGCAGCTTTAAACTGGCGACTGATTTTATTCTGGTGTTTAGCTCTCTTGTGCACTGTAATTTCAGTTATTTTGGTGAGTAGGCCCCAAATTATTCCCTGTAGTTAACGTCGTCTCTTGTATGGCATTGTTTTCACCATACCACCACCACTCGCCTCGATCTGGACAATATCCACAAGAAACTGAATGAAAACCAAGGAGCTTATGTTTTGTTTAGTATTTAGTATTGTCAATCATACTGAATTGCACGAACTCGCTGCTTTCGTATGATAGTCGTCATTAATTTAATAGACTTGTGTTGTAGCTATTGTAATACTGGTTGATTAAAAATTAAAAAGAATTGTGTGGTCCTTTTGACATTGAGGTAGTTTCTGTTTAAAGATGAGCTGCTTATGGTTTTGCTTATGATTTTAGTACACGCTCGTCGTTAAAGGGTTAATGACACTGACTTGACAGTAATGATTAACATCTCCCTGCTCCTTTATCCAGGCTCATGGCTGTGACCTCCAGAAAATGGCTTTGGCAGAGTTTTGATATGGAGATTTGTTTCATTTAATTTTAAAACCTAAGCATGGTATTAAGTTTCTCTAAACTATTGGAATTCAATAGTGCTTTTCCAATGGTTTATGGCTGGACCCCGGTGCTGGAATACCATTCCACCTTCTATACGTTCGGAAAACCACCTTGGAGTCATTTAAGTCTAGACTTGAGTCATACTACTTCGAAAAATCGTATCTCTCACTTAGTGCTGTGTTGTCTTCTTCTCAAGTCAACAAATTTTAGGCAGTTTTTGACCCCCTCCCCCCTTGTCAACAACTGTCAAACATTGACGGACCCCTAAAAATTATGTCAACAATCCCAGAACCCCCTACAAAAAAGAAACACAATGGCTCAATACATGTAGAATCATTTTTTCAAATTGTTTTACACTAAAAATGCAATCTCGAATTTCAAAATATATGAGTTTAGTTTATTACCAGCTTTTTAGTAGTATTAAACATTAAGCACTTTATACATTTTTAGCATTACTTAATGTTTTCGCTACCATTTTGAAGGGTCTGTGTTGATTCATTGGAAAAAAATTTGTTGACGTCAGGTTTTTACCGAACCCCCCCCCTTGTCAACAACTGTCAAACTTTTCCAAAACCCTCCCCCTATTTTGTTGACATAATTAATGGACGACCCCTAAAAGTCAACACAATTGTAATGGCATACATATGCATATCATAAATCGCCATTCATCATCATCGTCATCATCATCATGATGTTTGGTTGCGATTTTTATTGAAGCAAGCATCAATCAATCCATCCATACTTTGTTGATCACCATATACTAACACATAGAAAAACATATCAATTGGTGGTTATACTGTATATAAGGTTATAAGATTTAGGTATTACAGGTATTTATTACTGAGATGTGTTTGATGCCATCTTGTTGATGAGTTAAGTTTGCCAAGTAGTTGTAAACATTTGAACCTGTGAAATATTTATCATAAGTTTTGGAATAGTAATTTCACTGCTGTTAGGTTTTACTTAAAGTTTTTAAGGTTCACATTTGCAATGCGCTAGATCTATAACCCTATCTTTGATACCTGTTAAAAATGAAAATGTCGATGAAACGTGCTTTTCTCAGAGGTTGTAAAGCATACATATACTGTATTGAGTCAAACAACGCCAGTCATCTGGCTCTATTTTCAAAATGCATATTTTAGCCAAAGGTTCAAAGGTTTACTGATAAAGCAGTACTAGTTAGTAGAAATGATGGCTCTCCTGAATAGTATGTTTCTAGCTTAATCATGCAATAGCTGAAGGTGAGTATACTGTGTTTAAGGTAAAGGCACACACAGTTTCCTTGTAATATTCATCTGTTTTTACCTAGCTGTAGTAATTCGTTGGGTATTAACTTGTTTCTCTTCTGCAGTGCTCCTAGTGATAAAGTTTTGAAACATGGATCTGGTATCAGTTTGATCACAGAATAGATAAAGCTATGCTTTATCTATTCTGTGGTGAAACTGACTCAACAATCTAGGTCTTACAGATTTAATTTTATATAGTGCTGTAATTTGATGATATCCCTCAGGGTGTTGTTGAGAATTTTTCTAGATGGGCATTTACATTACAGGCTGGTTATCACTGGAAAGGAGTAAGAAATTCTTCAGCACAAAAGTTACAGACTGTCAATATTATAACAGCTTTAAAGAAGAAGCTAGGACGGATGAGCTGTTAAGTGCTGTGTTACAGCGCTATAGAAATCGTATTCGGCATCATCATGGTTATCTTGCAGCGGTCCTAACAAATTGTATGTCATCTTAACCACGTGAAAGCTCTATAAATTATGGTAGTAGATTTCGTTTATTAAAAATACTAAGTTGACATACCGCAACTTCTTTACATGGGATAATGATAATTACGCCTGTGCCCGTACTATGGCAGTGCAAGTCCAAAACCTGGAGAAAGGGGAGGGCGACGCTAATCATGTTTGTTATGACACAGCGTCGTTAAACAGCAACTAACCAACTATTCTGTTATATTATTTTGTACGCGTATTTCGTCGAGTCGTACTGCGACGCTTACCGCTCATGGATATCAGGGAATCAGTATACGACTAAATATGGCGGCTTACATGAGGCAAATTTGTACACTTGCATACAACAAATTTCCTGATTGTAGTCGAATTGCTGTATACAGAGTGCCGACAGTTCAGGTAAAACTTCAAAGTGGTTTTTTAAAAGAAAGTTTAATTGAAACAAGAAAGTACAGAAGAATCGTTGGAGTCGACAGCAAATCGGTCTCCACACGCCGGTTCTTGCATCAAGGCTATGCCGAGGTTAAATGTAAATTTATGGGTTTTTATATAGCGACCGTACGTCGACCGCTTCATTCTGCCATCAATTGATCGTGCAGGATCCTTGACCACCACTGCCCGTTTGAATGGACGAAGTTGTTGGTCCACCCTTGGAGATTGCAGAATAGTGGTTTTCCATATTCATTTTGAGAAGTGTCGAAAACTCGATTGTTTTATGTAGGTGACAGTTTAACCCTAATAATCAACAGCCTTGATGTTAAGCTGTTGGGTTTGATGCGACCCTCACGACGCTTAACCTGACCCTAACCGACCCTCACGACGCCATTACTGCTAAACTTCTTCCATTGAACTAGGCTGATTATAATACATTCTCCCCTCGAATATGGGTGTCATTATTCGGGACCCCTAAAGCGCAAGTTTACCGTTTTATGTAGGTGACAGTTTAACCTTAATATCAACAGCCTTGATGTTAGCCTGTTGGTTTTGATGCTATTTAAATGGTGATTAGTGTATTTGGACCCCTTCCAGTAGTCAACTTAAGGCCAAACTATTCATAACCTGTAAGACGGACTCCAATAAAAGCTGAATGAATTTAAATATATCCTCTTGTCAACTGTGTAAGGTTCGGCAACTTTTATGGACAGAACAAGCAAGTACTTATTTAGAACTAGAGGAGTATGGTTGTTGCTTTACCATGCCAGCTTTGTTTAAAGCGTTTAAGACCCAATGTTTAACTAAAATGCTGAAGAAACTGCTTTCCTCTATACAGTTCTTAAATTAGAGTGAATGTGCAGTTACTAGTGGACAATGCTCATAAGTTCAGATGTCTTCATTTTTGTGCGTGATGTTTAGTTGGCACTGTCAACAAATGCCTCTCAAGTCAGGTCAGTGCATCTGAGTGCATGGTATCAGAAGGAGAAAAAGGCCAAGGAGGAGGAGGCGGAAGATGAGTCAGAAGAAAAAAAAGCAGTTGATGAATCCAAGAAACGACCGGTCATTGATGCTCAGACAAGCATTCGATACATGAACAGCAAAGGTGACAAATTATAAATGTAATAAGATGCACGCCTTTTGGAATGTGTCTTTGCCCAATTGTAGCATTGTGACTGGCTTTCACGACTATTTTTGAGATTGTCCTGGCATTTCATATTAAGTTAGACTTTGCAGTTTAATAGGCATTGTGCTTCTTGTTTTTCCACTGTATCTTAGAATATTTTGAAACTTGTTCTCAGTTGATGAGCCAAATTCTTAAGATGTTCAGTTGTTGGATTGCTACCATACTGTATCTGTGTCCATTGGTTAGATTGTGAAGATATTAAGTACTGTGCTTCACGTAGAGACTTTAGAAGCTAATACTGAGAATTATAGTTGATTTAAGTGCATAGCAATTTTAGTACCAACAAATACACACAATGAATGCAGGATACTTTATTTGCACCAACTTTTTGTGCCGTGTTGATCTGATTGCCCATGCCACTAAAATTTGCAGGCCTCATCAAGTGGTTAAAATAAGTCAGTTTATTTAAAAATAAAAATCCCAATTTATGTTGATTGTCTGAAGACTGTATAGTGTTAGGAAGATTCTAACAGTTTGATTGGAGAAGTAATGAATTATAAGAGAATTGAAATGTGTAGATAGAAGACCTGTTGTAATCTTAAGTTGAGGTCTGTGCACATGGAAATGTTGTCTGTGCTTGTCATTTCCGAGATGAGTTTTCATATTTAAGAGCTTTACAGACAGTGCTGTAGAAATGTCAAAATGCATCTTGTCTTGATTCTTACACTTGACAGTCATGTTCGCTGGGCCCATATATCTGGCCACCATTGGCACAGAGTGTGGCTAAAGAATATGGTTGTTGGAGTATGAAAGAAATGTTCAGGGATGGACATGTTGAATGTTAGTTTGCAAAATCCTGTTTATTCTGGGTTTTTTCTATCAACAGCTTATAAACTTACTTATGGTGATGCGCTAGTCTGGGAACCCTACAGGCGCAATCACAAAGGTGCCATACCTCCTGAGAAGACGCGAAAGACTTGTATTGTACGTATACTTTAAAAAGTTTGATGACTTTTGTAGTTTTATTTATTTCAAGGAAGCTTAATGACCTTGAATGACCCAGAATTTAGTGTCAATATTTTTCCCAGATGTAGCTCTCGTCAAGTCAACAGAAGAAAAAAGTTCATCCAAATCGGACTCTTCGTTCATTTTTTTGTGACAAAAGAGTAAAATTGACAATGGACCCAAGTCCCGAGGCTGAGCACAAACTGGAGCTGCACTTAAAAGCATTCTGTTATTATGCAGCTAGAAATAATTGAACAAACGTTTTGGCCAAACACAATTAGTAGGTAGCAGCAAAAGTAGGACATTCGAAAATATTTCAGAAGTGGATCTGATTGCTAAAAATTGTAGTTTTTCCATTTTTATAGTGCATTTACTAATAGTAGACGTTAAAATTTATTTAGCACAACCACTTTTGATTCAAGAAGGTTTTTGGCTAATATCAATAAACTATTCAGAGCACTATTTGGGTCCGAAATGAATTAAGTACAAATATTCTACAACTCTAGTTAGTTGGCAACTTAATTTTATTAGCCTTATTATGTAAGGGCAGGTGGCCAGTCCTCTCCCTTGCTTGATATGGAACAACAGGCTGGTGACAAACTTTCATTCAAGAAAATGGTTGTATTTGTTAATAAATACCACATTTACAAATTGTAATGCTTATTTTGAAAATTTGTGATATTACAGAAGTTTATGCCTTGTGTTTTCAGTTGCAAGATAATAGATATATATTGTATGTTAATTGTTGTATTATCATGATTCAAGCTGTTTAATTTGTATTGTCTTTCAGAGAGGTGGCGTTATAGCCACTGGAAACCCATGTCCAATTTGTCGAGATGAATACCTGGTCTTGCATCCCGAGGTTAGTAGTTGATGCTAAAAATTTTGTTGCTAGTTATAAGCAGTTTATATGAAAATTATTTTAGGTTTAATTTTAAGTGTTTAACATATGGGTATATTGATGTACTTGTATTGTCTGTGTTAACAATAAACTTTCAGATATATGCATATTGTGTAATCGGCATATTTCTACAATGTAGTCTTAAAATTTAAATCTAGAAATTTCTGCAATGTACAAACTGTAGAATATATTGTGTGATGTAATGGAATAGTTTTAAATATTACAGTTGTTTATTGTGCCATTTTTGCAACTTTCTTAAAACAATTAGTGTTTAATATTTGAACAAGACTACCATATATAGCTATTTTTAGGCTTTTAGCAGAGAATGGTAAAAATAATAGAGACATGGTAATGGGTTGTGGGACAAGGTAGGCAGTTGGTTGAGCACTCGCCTTGAGATGGTTACTCTGTAGAGACCTTGAGCATGTCCTTCACTCACAATTGCACAAGACAATCGATTGATGCTTAGTCATTAGATAGTGGCACTTAATGTGTTGTAATAATAATAATAATAATAACAGAAGGTGTTGGTTTCAATTTCTAATGTGTCACTACTTTCAGAATGTTAAGCTCTTACAGCAGTTCATCTCTCCATACACTGGGCAACTTATATCATACCAGAAAACAGGTGAATTTCCAACACTGTATATGCTGTTGTCTTCGACAATAGTTTCATTGTTATTCTATTTTGCTATTCTATGCATTGTTCAATTATGTCTTGTATTAATAAAAATTGTGTGTAGCTTTGCCAAGAAACATTTATTTAGCACCTATTTACAAGGTAGGCTGTAGGTTCATGATCTTATTTGTCTCACTTGGCCATTGTTTTGTTTTGAGACAGTTGCCTGCAATAATTGTAATTAATAACTGATGGTGCACCAAACAAACCAAGCCCTGATCAGGTCAATATCAAGAAGATCAGTCCACTTGGCATAGAGGCAGCCTATGGTAGATAGGCAATTTGGAAAGGTAAGTCTTGAGTTGAGAAAAATATCATAAGTGACTGAGCAGAAGAGACAGATAATAATAATAATAATATTACTTTTATTCTGACACAAGTTGACATGGCCGCAGCCAGGGCCGTTTTAAGATCGTCGTAGGCCTAGGCACTCTTGCATTCATAAGCCCCAACTGCCCGTTCTTATTAAAAGCGAGTTAATGCGGGAAACAGTGATGGGTAACTAATTAATTAGAAATTAATTAATTAGCTAATTAATTAGATTGGTAGCTAAATTCTAATTCTAATTAATTAGTAAAAAAAAGTTGCAAATTCTAATTAAAATACTAATTAAAAGTTGTCTAAATCTAATTAAAATTCCATAATTAGCTTCATAGTTACCTTGTCTACATATTTCTTGACTTACTATTTGCTCGATGCTTCCATGTAACTAATAAACATCAACCAATTTACTTGAGTTTTTAGTTTTTTATGATATCTTTCAAGGAAGAATTCCTTTTGTTATGAGATGTGTTTATGAAAAATTTCAGTAGAGCCTACATAAAAGAATCCAACAGTAAAGTAAAATTAATTGGAAAGTGTCTGTTTTAGCAATTAGGCTACATTCCAAGCTTCTAGTAAGAAAATAATATGAGATTTCTCAGCGTTTTCCAGCTGCATCTGAAACATTATGTTGTAAGAATTTGCTTTTGCAAGATTTGTTACAAATGAGCAAAGAAACAGGCTCGAAGACTCATGATAATTCCAATGTGAAAGTCCGATCTCAAATAAATATAAATATGTTCCACAGTAATAAGAAGAAACTGGATAAAGATCATTGAAATTTGAGTTTCATCATAATCTGAAATATTTGCTAATAGATTGAACGCTTAACTGGCAAAAGAAATTTTTGGGGTCGTTTGTATTCTGACGCCAGCAACTAATTCTAGTTAATTAGTTCAGCGTTAATTCTAATTCTAATTAATTAGTTATCCCAAAAATGGTAATGCTAATCCTAATTATGAAATTCGAAGTAATGCTAATTCTAATTAATTTGTTAAGAAATCTTAATTACCCATCACTGGCGGGCAAATGACATTTGAAGACGTTATAAGTGATCTTGCTAATGCAAATTAAGAGCCGTAATTTAAAAGTTCACATAGTTTATATTATGCTGTTACACAGCGTAACTTAACTTTTTATTAATAAGCATAAAAGTTAACTTGTTTCAGTACAATTATAAAAATTATTAAAGTAGAATTTGAAATTTCTTTCATTTTCGTGTCAAATTCAACCATTAAAATTATTTTTTCAATATCTGATTTTCAGACTTCAAGTGGGCCCCTAGAAATGTTCGTAGGCCCTAGGCACAGTGCCTACTGTGCCTAGTGGATAAAACGGCCCTAGCCGCAGCTCGTTTACAAACATTTAAGTTTAATGAGAGAATTCCAAAATCTAGTAGGTCCAACAACAAAAAAGCTTGTTCACCGACAATAGTTCCAGTTGAAGGTATGACCAGAGAAAGATAATCATATGACCTGGTTGAAAAATGAGTAACTGAACACCTACATGTATATTGCCAATGTAAACATGCAAAAGGTGTCATAATCATTTAATGGTGGTCATACACAGTAAAACTGATATCAGTCTAAAACTGTATACTTTGCGAATTGTAATTTCTTTTTGCCAATTTATTCTCAATATTTGTGTAGCATATCTAATGCCAGTGACTAATCCTTTTCATGTGGTGTTAGGTGTGGTGTTGTTAAGCATATATAGAATGCTGTTTCAATCAGCTGCTCAAGTCATAACTTTTGTACTGCTGCTTTTTGGACAGGCATAACCGTTCAAGCAGTTTCTTCTGTACATGTTTTCTTTTTAATTCCAAGATATTTGTTTTCCATCCTCTACCCTTCCCTATTCTAGATATGGCACTATTCCAGGCTCATTATTCTACATCTATGTCATACCAAAGTTATTCAGTTACCCATCTTGCTCAAACCCCTTCAAGAAATGCCTCAACACTTGCTATTTCTCATTGGCCTTCAAACATCTAGATTTCTAACCATTTCCCTTGGTGACTGACTAACCATACATCCAGTTCGCATTTGTGTGTGACTTTGCATGCATTAAAATGTTTATAATAAGCTTACGAAAACTCCATGGCCATGAACAAATACACATAAGGAAAAGTCTCTGTTTTGCTTTAGATTCAAGATCTGGGTAGTTATACCATTTCAGTTTAATTTTACTCTAACATCATTGTAGGTGTATGTCAGATGCAACATAAAAACCTGCTAGTAGCAGTTCAGCAGGCCTGGGATCATGGTACGTATGTTATATGATGCTTTAATATTGATGCTTTAATATTGATGCATGCATTAAAAATGTTTATAATAATCTTACGAAAACTCCATGGCCATGAACAAATACACATAAGGAAAAGTCTCTGTTTTGCTTTACTTGCTGGCCTTTCTTGGGGATCTGGGGGACTAGATCAGTTCTACGCTCGGCTGCTTAACATTACGACTTCCTAAGTTCTCTCCTGTCTCTGCATACATACGTGATGTGTTGCACTGGCTGCCTATGTCTCAGCGGATCTCATAACCGCACTGCTGCTGTAGTTTCTCGCTGCGTTCTTGGCTGTGCTCCATCTTACTTGCGTGATGGTGTGTGCAGCTATATGCATGCTTTACGACGAGGGGTGAGCTCCTAGTTCCACGGGCACGCTTGGCTATCAAGCAGCGCCGTGCTTTTTAGGTTTTGCTTCCACCTGGAATGACCTGTTAACTGCGCTTTACTTGTGAGCCAACCGGAAGTCCCTCAAGTCTTTTTTCTCGTGGCTGGGCGGGAGCCCTGAGTAATTTGAAAGCTATATAAAACTGAATGAATGAATGAATGAATGAACATGTAGAATAAATAAAGATTGTTCGGTTTGCTTCTGCCTTCATGTCAAATGACTTAGGAAAGGCTCAGACCCATAATTTCAAAGCTCAACCGGTCTGCCAACATGTAAAATCTAGACAGTATTATCTAAATATACATAAACACCCCAATATACTTTTCAAACATGAACTGTAGGCATTATAATCTTGATTAATTTATTTCCCTAATCTTGGTATGCTTCATTTTTAGGCTACATAGACATGCCAGTTCCATTCCGAAAATACGACTACCAAGAGTACTATCCAAACATGAAATCTCAGGAGGAGCAAGTTTAAGTACTTTCAAGAACTGTTTACAAAAAAGACACTACTATAACTTATAATAACAAGCACAATTTCTTGAACTTCATAAACTGGCTTGTCAACAATAGAATGGAAGTTCTGTAAGCAAGGTTACATTTTTATTCAAATTTTGATACCATCTTCTGTTATTTATACCTGTAAACGAAAACTCAGTCACATCTTTGTTAAGTTTTATTTTGCCTTCCAGCGAATGTGCATGCAAATTAGTTGTCAGAATTATTGATCATACACGTTAATCTGATTAACAATAACAACTTTGAATTATTGCATCTAGAGTTTGTGGGACGTAAGTCTGATTCATAGTGGCAATTTGAAATATGGAAAGCGGTGAATCTTCAAGATACCTGCAGAGTTGAGCGAAATACCATTGCAGATAGATAGCATTACCACTGTCTACTCACCACATTACTGCAATAAGAGTTCATAGACTACCATTTGTGACTGATGAATCCACTTACCGGTAGTAATGTGTTGAAAACATGAACAGGAAGCATTGTAGTAATCATCACATTGCACGGGCATATTTAGTAGGTGGTCGTTTTACAGTTTCAACCCCCAAAATAAATGCATTAATTACTGTTATAAAACCTAAAAATGTAGAAAAATACAACCATGCCCAATGGAAAACCCCCACCGAAAACTAAAAACCCCATGAAATTGTTTCCTGGCTATGCCCCTGTCACATTGAAACATAATGCAATGATTGAAAATGCCTGCTTATGCAGACTTGAATGCCAGAACTGCAATTACTGTGCTAACCAATACAACTCTGCTTGATGCGTGACTAAGGATGGCTAAGCTGGTGGCATGCAGGTTATGATTTAAGCCACCACTGCCATATTCAACAGGAAAATCCCATTCATAATCTCCACAGTATCCAGGAAGACCCGGCTTGGCAGGAATACCACGTCTGTTAAAAAAAACATAACATTTAAGTAGCACTTTATGCATAAATTACCAAGAAAATTGCATGACTAACCAAACTGCTAAAGTACAAGTTTTGAGTCAGTCATGTTTTGCAGTTATGCCAGTAAATTAAAATGGACTGTCTTAGATTTTATTTAAAATCGTCATCCTATATACCAGTACATGTATTCGGAAGTAAATTTGGAAGGTGACAAAGTTTTGTAAAGGCTTACCTTATCATTCGACATCGCTGTTGGTCCAACCGAAACTGTGCTGTATTGACGTCGGTTACATTTTTTGCACTCCACAGCCGTTCTGCAACTGCGGATGCTCTTGGCCTAACATTGTTCACCAAGAGACGTAAAGACAATGATTGCTACTACCATTTTTACCATCAGTAGCAGCATTACAACTGGTACTCTGTAAGTCTGGAATGTAGATCCCAGCTCTAGATGTGACTGTTATATAGATCTTTCATTAATTATGGATATTATGTATAATATGCATCTGTACGTAGTGAGTACTCTACTCTCCTTTGCATATCAAATGTGATGATAAGTTTTGTTGTTGACGTCTATGTTTGTGGAAGACTGCCAGCACAGAACTTCTCCAGCTAAACCATCATTTGCATGGACCTGTCATTCTTTTATAGCTATACACTAAGTTTGAAGTTCTAAAAGTTAGTTCAGTTAGGCTAGTAAGAAGTGCTTGTGTGAGATATGGACATACATAAACCATAAGGCTTCTAAAAGCAGCATTATTATAATAATAAGATTTATATAGCACCTTAGCACAGCCAAGGCCAAACAAAAGGGCGTTATATGCAAGTTAAAAAATCAACAACAATCGTATACTTTAAAAGATGTCTTGAGTTGTGATTTGAATGTCTCCAGAGATTAAACATTCTTCACATGGTCAGGAAGACTGTTTCATGCATTTGGTCCAGTGACAGAAGGAATTGTAAGGATATTATAAGGATAGTCAGCACAGTACATGTAATTTTCTTTTTGTGTAGTGCCAGATCAAGAAAAACTTTAGTCTGTAATAATCACAGAATTTAGAATTGCACAATGAAATGGATAATACATATTATTTAAAGTTTTATTTAAATACATATTTAATGAGTGCATGTTTATTTCAAGAGACAGAGAGAGAGAGAGAGAGAGAGACTGATGTTACATGAAATTACATGTACATGGTGATGATATAACTGAAATGTACCATAGAACCGATAATATGTTGGAAGAGTCGATGTATTCAGACCAAGCACACGCTTCTCCGCCTATCATCAGTTGCTGAAGTGTAGCATTGTCTACAATAGCAGAGTGATTCTTCTTCAAATGCTAGCAATCAAATTTAAGCCAATCATGCTATCAGTGCAAAGACCAATTTCCTCTACATCTGCCATGTACCTGTAATGTAGTTTTAGCTGCAGAATAAAACCATTAAAAACCAGCCAACAGTAACTATCGATGAATGAATTCTTGTAACTAGCTGCGTAATGACAGCTAGAGTAGATCAATAAACGAAAAAATACAATACTTGTTACCTGTGGGTGTGTGACACACTGACACAGCTAAATATGTCCAGCTACATCCAAGATACAGTGTAACAATTCTGATGCACCAAATGCACTTTCACTGACCTCAGCATATGTGATTTTGCTTCTGACAGGTTAGTGAAGTTGTAGTAATTTAAGTGCTTTTGATTATGTGGTTGTTGGCACCATGTGCTTAGCTTTTAAGTAGCACTTTAGAAATTCTTAAGTTTATGATTATTGTGTGTAATTTTGACCAGTTTTTAACTCGGACTGTAGTCTGAAAGTTTAAACAGCTTGTCATCTTAGACTTTAGCCTACCTATGAACTGCGTTGCTTGGTATCTTAGATAAGCCTACCTGTTGAAGTGGTTGGCGCCTTTGATAAAAAAATACCTCGGATATGAATGATAGGTACCATAGATAAGCCTACCTCTAGATTTAGTTTCTCGGATGAGTTTACCTGTGTAGTTGATTGGCATCTTAGATAAGAATACCTGTGAAGTTGGTTGGTTCCACTTGGTAGTAGGTCTTCCAGTCTTGACCATAGCTGATGAAGTTCAGATACCAGGGTGCAGACAATATCATTGAATAATTCTTGACTGCAGTGGCCAGTGCATAGCCGTGCCACGTTTCAAACTGGCCCATTCCACCATTTGATATATCCTTCCAAATCTCCACAACAGTGTTCTTATTATTAACCTACACAAATGAAATATTTAATAATATTTATTATTTACCAGGTACATGACGTTTATAGAAACAGAAGTGTTAACACAAACAGCATCATTACTGAACTAGTAGTAGTATAAGTACACAATACTCAATCAACATTTGGATATATAATTATAATGTGACAGTGTAAATGCCCATGAGCATAAAAAGCTTATAGAGGTTCAGAAGCCATTCCATTAGAGGCCATCCATTTAGTATGCACGCAGAAATCCAAAACAGTTGGCCACTCCTATCCTCCCGGTACGCATGTGTACATTTTTACATACCCTCGCCTGCGTATGTACGCTTGTTGCACCCTGCCCCCGAATCCAATAGAATGGTCTATATTTGATACATGCTGAATTTTTGCTGATATTATTAATCAAGGATTAATAAATGTCAGCATGTTAAAAAGATAGCCCACCACCGTTCTCTGTGGCATACAAGTTACACCTCTCGAGCAGGACTAGTACTTGTCTGATAGCTTCATTTGAACAATGCCAATAATAGACAGATTATTATCGAGGTTGCTGTTTTCTCAACGTGTCATTAGCTAGGCGGTGACACGCGATCCGCCGTTGGAGGTACCAGCCATGAGGGGCAGGGAGGAAGGGAGGGAAGGGGCAGGAGAGGAAGGGGGGGAAGGGGCGGGGAGTATATGTTATGGTCATTTTTACCGTATTAAGATGGGCAAACGTCTAGTTACAAATAAAAATTAACGAATAAGATCTAAGCAGCAATGAAGACATTCTTGATTCCTTCTAATGAGCGAACTGACCGTCACATTTTTGTCAACTGGTTCCTGCCAGATGATGTTTTGCACTGGCCTTTGAAGTCGTCCGACGATATCTAGAAGTCGCCTGATGTAGTATTCTTCCACTTGCAGTATCTCAGTCAGATTGTTCACCCTCATCCATTCGCTAATATTAGGATTTGACTCCCTGAACAAACACACACACACAGAGATCCAGGCAACTATTCGCTTTCTCAGATACCAGTTACAATATGAGAGAGCATACATATTACACACCCATCCCTTGTGCATTTGACCATTGCCTTCTAGATACTGTATATAGAAGGCAATGATTAGACACTGGCACTTTAGAAGTTATTAGACTAGGAACGATAAAACAACTCCATTCTGAAACAGTTTGAAAATTATTAAGGAAGTAATCTGCATTACTATGTATGTATGTATGAGCACTTGTTATAGCGCCCCTTCAAGATTTCTACTCAGAGGCGCTCCTGACTACAGCGCGGACACTGAATCAGAGTTTCACGCCAAAGCGCATGAGCGATTGCGAGTGAAGGACTTGCCCAGGGTCCCTACGTGGCGGCTTGAGGTGGATTCGAACCCGCAACCCTTCGGCTGCAAGGCACCGAACATACCCCTACACCACATGACACTCTTCTGAAAGTTTGAAACTTATTAAGGAAGTAAGTAATCTGCATTACTATATGACTAGTGTTGGTCATGACATGTACCAACTCAAAGTTCTGAAGTAAGAGTAAACCTAACCTTAACACTTTAATGACAAGCTGCATTGGTTTCCCAAATTCCCAGTCGCTTTTAGTACAATTGTCGTTAAAGTGTTAAATACTTGAGTAAAGTACTCTGATTTTACTTCAGTACAGCTAAAAAGCATTCTTCGAAAAATACTCTAAAAGTAAAAAGTACTGAGTGTATATACATACACTGTTAGTATATGTTATTAGTACTTCACTTACTGAGCTGCACTGTGGATGATAAATGTCCCATCTTGAAACTTATCTCTGATTTAAATTCAGCAACACTTGAAGCCATTAATTCAGCTTATCAGCTGGCTACTTTTTGTAACTGCAAATTATTATTAGATCGTTCACAATAAATTACAGAAAAAAATATTCATTATTGAACAACAAATTATGTGCTGTATATTCAGATATACACAAGCACTAATAATTAATCAAAAGTTATACCAAACTAAGACTTCTGACTAACCAGCATGAATAATAAACCTCGTCCATTCCAAGATGTACAAAAGTGTCTGGAAATTTCTGGACTATCTCGGCATAAAGATTCTCCAGAAATTCGTAAGTGCTCTCCAGGATTGGGTTGAGGATTTCCTGTGGGCCATGGTTGGGGTAGTTTGGTACATTTGGTCCACCGGCAGTTCCATTTCCCCAGCAGGGGGTTAGAAGTACTACAAAGGTAAGGTAACAATAATAATGATGATAATAATGACAGCATTTTTGTGAGGTACTTGAGTAAGCTATAGTAAGTGTCCACATACATACTTACATACAAATAATAATACATGTTTCAATCAATAACAGTCACAAAAGTCGTGTAATAAATATTTAGCCTTGGATCACTTCAGTTCCAACACTGATAAATATGGTAATAGGACATATAAAGCAATGCAACTGCCAAGCAGTGGCGTAGCCAGACCTAAATTTAAGAGGAGGCAAACTTCACAAACTTCAGACACCAGTGCATATTTTTCTCAATGACCTTTTCTTAGCCATTTTTAAATTCCGATAATCAGTGTTTAATTAATCTACTCCCCTTGCTGTGGGAGGGGAAAAGTTGACGACGGGGGGGGTAGTAACAAGACTTTTCCAAGAATTTTCGAGGGGGGGGTAGTAACAAGACTTTTTCAAGACTTTTCGAGGGGGGTAGAAACAAGACAAGACTTTTCGAGGGGGGGTAGCTTTGTCTTTTTAAACTCAAATTCAAGAGGAGGCAAATTCACAGATCATTAACAAATTCCTGGTCATTTCAATTGAAACTCCACTATATAGAAAACCAAGAGGAGGCAACTGCCTCCTCCTGCCTTCATGTAGCTACGCCTATGCTGACAAGAACCTGGTTGCTATGATATGCTTGGTGATTCAGTCCAGCTTAACCCATTAATGACAAGCATGTACTAAAATGCATGGGAACCAATGCAGCTTGTCGTTACAGGGTTAAAGACACTAAAATGCTGAAACAGAAGTTACTACATATGGCTGATTAAACACTAAGACTGAACAGTTCAAGAACATGGATGCTCTCCAGTAAGACTTACAGGGAAATGCCCTTCCCCAGCTCCAGGTATGTCCGGGTGTGTCAAACTCTGGGATAACACGAATGCCTCGTAGTCGAGCCTCGGCTATAACTCTGGTCACGTTCTCTTGGCTGTATACATGGTATGGAGTATAGGCACCCTAGAGCACCAACAGCATTCAATGTAAGTGATGGTGTAACACTATAAATAAAGCTTTGAAATGACAAAACTGACTGAATGCAAGATGACAACTATTGGTTATAGAAAAGGATAAAACAGTGCAGTTACTTATAAACCGTCTGTTTGTAATGCATATGCACCTGTCAGAATAACACTACAGTATGTAGTGTTATTTGCATCCGACAGTATGCAACCGACAGTATGCACTTGTCAGATGCTAAAATAACACTATAATACATGTATGTAAGTATTTTTATCTGATGGTATGCATCTGGCAGTAAGCAAGCATCTGCACTAGTCAGATGTAAATAACACTATGGAGTGTTATTTACTTTTGACAAGTCTCTATGTAGTACAGAATAAAGAGTGGTGTCAGTTTTCATCAACGAGTATAAGGAATGTTAGGGAATATTGTGCTTTAAAATATCAGGAAAGGTTTATATGTTTCCAGTAATTAAACTTAATAAAGTAACTACTGAAAATCTTTGGTGTTGACAGGATGTAGAGAGTAGTAGTGATCAAACAAACCAGGACATTATCACAGTTTGCTTTGTAAAACACCCTTATTAGCTGTTGAAAGCAGAACCTTAAGATTTGGCATGCTGTAGTAAGTAAGGTATTCATTGAATCAAATCAGGACATCATCACAGTCTAGTTGATAAAACACCCTGATTAGCAAATTATTTGTTGATTTGTTGATGTTTACTACAAGCAAGTAGCTAATAAATGATTTATAGCAGAAAATTGAAATAAACATAAAAATAGAGAACACTTACATGGGTTGACATATTAGGGAATGTTGTGCTCTCATAGGGAAATGACTGATCATCCACAATGTGCCAGTGGAGAACATTAAATTTATCCCATGACATAGCATCCTACAAAACCAATCATGTATGACAACTATATTAAAATTAAGTTGTTTCAGGCAAGGTAAGAAGAAGAAGAGGAAAGAAAAACAGTCACCTGAGCTAACCTCGAGATCTTAATGTAGTCATGGATATGAATTATTGGTGACTTATGTTCTAAGCCTTGCCATGTGAGGATAGTTGAACAGACATCTCCCTCACCAACCGCACCTCCCACTGACAGTCTACGGTCGTTGGTCAGAGTGTGATGGGGTGAAACATCTTTTGAAACATCGTTCAGCCCTGGTGGTGATTTAAAACTCTGACATCGCAGTTGACAATCCATGGACCTAACCACTATACTCTCGTGCACAGGCAACTAATTATTTACCACATGCCTTGAAAGGTTTTTAAAATGTACTACATTTACTGTCTTGACAAATACATAGTCCTGTTATCAATGACAAGTCTTCGGGGCATTGTCCAAAACTGAAGTAGGCCTACATTTCGGCTAAAGCACAAGCATAGTAACAGCAGTCCAAAAAAGAGGACAGCTATTCCTTATCAGTTACCAGTACAATGGCATGTCAATGCATTATTCATCTTACACAAAGACCAATTAATTAAACAAGCAACAATTATAATCATAAATCATACAATGAACCTTTTATTATTATCATTGTTGTTACTTTTAGGCTATTACTAGGGCTGTTAACAATTAAATTTTTAATAGTGAACTATTTAAGAATTAACATTTATAAGTTAATTGTGATTACTGGTAAATGTATTCCCCAAGAAGTAATGACAAATACAAAATTAACATTATTCATTGTTCATCTTTTAATAGTATTATTAATATTTATTGGCAGTTAGTAGTCACTTAGCAGTTATTTTTTCATATTAGTAGTCTTGTTTGGTTTTTTCAGTTCAAACGTCTTTCTTCAACCAATTTATGTAAACAAACCGGCATGTTAACACTCCTAGGTTCTAATGAGCAATGTGTTTTGTCGACAATATAATCACAAGGGCTATAATACCGGGCACCTTATAGAATATAACAAGAGGTGTTCGATTAACTGTTAAAAATAAATTTGCTAAAATTAATTAACGATTAATCGATTAATTAACTTCCACAGCCCTAATTATTACACATTTATTACTATCTAATCACCACACATCAATCGATGGCGCTGAGCAATAGTGAGTGAAGGACTTTCTGAAGGTCCCTATACAGTTACTGTCTTGGAGGACGCTCGAATCTATCGCCACATTATACGGTGCTACATGAAAACACAATGGTATTTATATGATGAGAATTTTGAGATCCAGTCGTAAGTCTTCGTAGGTTAGCTTTGATCAGATTACAGACTTACTAGTATGTTGATAATGGTATTGACAGGATAGAAATGCCTGGCTGTGTCTATCATCAAACCACGATGACTGAAGCGGGGAAAATCGGTAATAGACGTGTAGTTTAGGCAATACTGCAACAAAAACACAATAACTTCAATAACAGCCAGAATATTAATTTGCTACTTTTAATAGTGTATTACATACAGAGCAGCCAAGCTGTCTGATTATTTTATATTTTGTTAATAATAGATCATCATTGATTCAACAAAGCTCACTGCTAGATCTGCTAATAGTTTCCAATGTCATTCTGCAGAAGTTGCCACAGCAGAGAAGGCTGCATGATTCACTGGCAGTCTACAGTCCATCATTTTAAGGAACAATGCTTCAATGTGTGTACAGTATATGTTTATGTATTGATGCATGTATGAGAACATCTATACAACACTCACAAAGAACCTCTCCTTGGCTTTAAGTCCCCTAGATTCTGGCCTAGCACGGAAACAGATAAAAAACCTGGCTATTGCAGACTTGATTTGATATAGCGCCAGTGAATAAGACCGTCTCCCGACATGGCTTTTGTGTGGCACTGAGAAATTTAAGATTTACACTACATACATTACATAGAACCTCACATATAGTTCACATGTTCTGTAGTTGTTAGTTTAAACCAGTCACTGAATGCCGCTACCGATGTCTGGTTGCAAAGCATTACAATACATCGTGTATTTTCCAGTTGGACAAATTATTTAACACATGTATTTTATTATGATAAATTGTAAGCACAAAAAACCATTGTAAAAACATAAATTATAATATTGTTTAATATACCTTCTTGTCCTCTGTCAGGTAAATGAGCTGGCTAAAGGTCTCTAATCCTAAATTAATAAACATTACAATCAATTAGAAATCAAAATGCTAAGTTACAAAAGAAAATTCTTGTGTTTTAATGGTTTGAATTGTTAACTGCCAAGCGCAGTTTTGTACCACTGAACATATTATAGTAAACCGTCAATATAGATTTTACACACATATTATACACACAATAATGCCAAAAAACAAATTATAGTTTTCTCAGCAGACACCAGTGACTAAATCACTGTCTCTATTTCACATATAAATCACAGGTAGATTATCCTTGAAACAATCAACTATATATAAGTTAGGCAAAGACCTATAACCTATATTTATTTAAATATAAATTAACAGATAATTTATATTTAAATAAATATAAATAAATACACATGTTCATTTACCAATTGGATATCATCAGTGCTTCTCCTGCAGCTTATGATTCTCAACTACGACTTCCCTCAAAGTGACCATCAGTTGATGCCTTGTGCATTCATTAGATTAGATTAGATTAAATAAGGTTACTGTGCACTAGATTAGATTAGATTAGATTAAAGAAGAATGTCAACCTCTTAGAGCTCCCCAGACTGTTTTAGCTTGCAAGGTTGCAGTTGATTGACCATTGATCGTCAGTGAATCTTGAGAAAACAGACAACGACATAATCAATGAAAGATTCAGTAAATTACTGAGCATCCATCTACCTATATTTTGATAGGTAAATGAAATGTAGCGAACTGGTTTCTGACCGCTAACACACAAGTCCTAAACGCAAACAACAGTCGATTATTATTATTTTGGTCAGTTGCCAGGCGAAGAGCAGTTAGAGACCCAGATGTTTGAAAGCCAATGAAAAATAGTGAGTTTTGAGGCATTTTTGAAGAAAGAAACAGAGTTCGAGCATTGGAGAACATTGGTAGTTGTGAGATAATGACTTGCAGATCATTTCCTAATCAAACCCATTGATTCATTTACATCATACTGGTAGAAGGCAAAGAATTTTTATAATGCAGCTTTTTCAAAGAAGGAACCATAGCAATAGGAAGCAAAATAAGTCAGATCTGTGGTAAGAAAAGGATATGCAAAATAGGTTGAAAGACAAAGCAAAGAAAGGCAAAGTAGGATAAAGCAAAGGTAATACATGATGAAGCATGTACCTAAGCATGTATGTACTGGGTATGTATCAAGACACTTACAGTAAGAGTACCTCAACAAGCAAGGGTAAAATATGGCAAGGTAAGGGTTGTAGTCTTGTAGATTCAATTAGATACTTACAGGATTCGTCATCACCAAGGGCCGGGTAGGAGGAGCAGTTGACGTCAACAACAGAGACACTGAGCTCCTGCAGCGGAGTGAGGCCTGGGTTGGGAATGCCGTTCTTGTCCAGTTGGATAAAGTGGCTGTAGCGGACAAACGCCCCATCTATGACATCACAGCTGACGAGGTTAGAGGTGAAGCTGAACCCGGATGTTGGGTCTATGGTCATCTGTTGATCGGAGGGGGTCCATTGCTGGGGCAGTGGCCATGTTGCCCCAGGGTCAGCGACTTCACCCTGCATTCATTCAAAGACATATTTATTTCATTGTCAAAACATTCCAGATTTCATCATTTCATCAAAAGCAGCAGGACTTAAACAGTATAATAAAAACACCAACCAACATCACTATGATCATCATCACTAGGCCTATGATCATTGATCATCATCCCCAATGTTACCTTCACTATCATCCTTATCATCATCAGCAACAAAAAACTTCTTCATCACCATTGACATCATCTACATCATCAGTCATGGTTATAAATTAATTATCATCATAAGAACTTGTGTGTGTGTGTGAGCCAAGTAGGCTCTGTATGTAGACGGTAGACCTCCATCTAACACCAGAATTTTGGGGAGGGGCAAATTGCCCCTCTGCCCTGCACCCTCCTATGCCTTTGCTGCCATTTAAAGTGTGCACTTGTATACCCATACATCTAATATCAACACAACATGTAAAATGACATGAAATATTACTTCAAGAGGTAGACGAACTGCAATCCATGTTATAAATCCATCAATCTCGGAAATTTTAAATGAAATCTGAATTAAGAATATAGTGGAACAAAGCCAAAAAATGAAATCCTTCATTGTACATACAAAACAGCTTATTGTTCAAACTGGAATGACTACTATATGAGACAGACTATCTGCTTAGCCCAGAACTTGTTCTCCAATTGACCTATACGGTTTTGGCCCTTTGAGTTCTACCAAGTACCAATCTAGATCGATAAGAGAAAGATAATGTGTATACTGAGACAGACAGAACCGACACCAGCAGACAGACAGACATGTATAGTTGTATACAGATAGACATACAGACAGACTGATGTATATGTAAGAAATCTTCTGTGTGGCGCTGAGAGATGGCAAGCTGAATGGTAACTGTTTAACGACGCTGTGTCATCATAACGAAGACGATTGGCATCATCCTCCTCCTTTCTCCAGGCTTGGGACTAGCACTGCCGGAGTACGGACAGTGGCGGAGTTTCAATTAAACTGTAGGCAATAAACTTATATTCACAGGCATCTGTTCGGCCTTTAAGTGGAACAGCTAACAACAACGCAACGCTCTTGAATTGTTCGAAATTGCTTTACTTAGTACAACAGTTGTTACTTATAACATAAAAAATCTTTCCCACCATCCTTAACTAAATAAAATTTTCATCTGAACTTTTAATGCGCGATAAGTTTTAATACACGTATGCACAAACGGTATTTTCCAATAATATTAGTTTCAGATAATACAAAAACCGGTTTACTCGACATAATGGTTGTCGGTTTGCTTCAGTTAATAATTTATCTTTGGTTAAAATTTTGCAGCAACCATATAGTATAGATGCAAGCTGCAACGGTTAGTAAGTAGATTTTGAACTGGATTATAAGACGAGGTGGTTGCGCGAAACGGGGTTCGAGAGTATTCTTCCTCTTCCGGAAGTTTTTATTACTGTGCGCGAAAGGGTTGAGAGTATTCTGCCTCTTCCGGAAGTTTCGTAGGAAAAACATCCAAAGATAATCATTTTGTCGTTGCAAATGGATGATGGACTATGATTATAGTATGGATGTGTTTGATTCTTCGGACGAGGACCTTTTCTTTCCAAGTTCTTCATACTTCAGCTCAGTAGACAACTTGGCTTCGGCGGATCTCGGCAGACCAAGTCTGCGTCGCAACTGCAGGGTCCTTCTGCCCACTTCAGACACTGGTAGTAATACTATTATATTATTATCATTATCATTATTATTATTTTTTTAATTTTTCAATGCCCCGAGGTATACAGGATCCCTCAGGGACTTGAATATTATCTAGTGTAGAGAAGATAATGTCCGGAGAGGCGCTATTCTTCTGTCTCCTGGCAGGCGAAAGTGCCCGTTTATTTTTATCATTATTTATTATTATTATTAAAAAATTTTTTAACGCGCACATAGTCACACAGAAATGCTACAATAAAGCATTTAATTTAATAAGTAGCATTTTTTAAATTTGTGAATGGATGCATATCCATTTAGAAGTTAACAGCAATGAAAATCACAGAGTAGCCAAATTAGTATTGTAATTGTATTGTATTTGAACACTTGTTATAGCGCCCCTTCCAGATTCCCATTCAGAGGCGCTCCCGACTACTGCGCGGACGCTGAATCGGAGTTTCACGCCGAAGCGCATGAGCAATTGCAGTGAAGGACTTGCCCAGGGTCCCTACGCGGCGGCTTTTTGAGGTGGATTCGAACCCGCAACCCTCCAGCTGCAAGGCACCGAACATACCCCTACACCACTGCGCCCCAGTTGTATTGTGTGGTATTGTATTGTACTCCACGTTTATATTGCGACCGAGCCACCCGCAGTAAAGATCCGAGAAATTAATCTCTGATAATCCGACCCGACCGGGAATCGAACCCGGGCCGCCGGCGTGGCGAGCGGGCTACCAACCCACTCGGCCACTCAGGACCTCTGGATAGCAGTTCAAAGTGGTTTAATAGTTCAGTTAAAACGAAAAGTTCATTTGACAGTAAATTATAATCACGATATTGTATAGTGCCTGTTGAAGAGAAACGTCACAGAGGCACTCCTGACCTGGTGCACATGACCACAATGAAAGAACGGTTTTAAAGCGCTTCTGTTATGGCCCACCAGCGACCAATCATTTCTTAAACAATGACTGCCCTACAGTAGGAAAGAACAGAGTGTTGTGAACTATGCACATAAACTCTCCAATTAATACTAAGTAATCAACTATAAACAAGCACGATGAAGGTAATCCTCAAGATTGGGGGGCCCGATAGCGCATTGGATAACACA
Source organism: Aporrectodea caliginosa (assembly GCA_020284085.1). Lineage (NCBI taxonomy): Eukaryota > Metazoa > Annelida > Clitellata > Crassiclitellata > Lumbricidae > Aporrectodea > Aporrectodea caliginosa. Next base: position 129,183 of record JACEVL010001095.1, read on the forward strand.
CTGGCATAGAGAGCGAGAGGTACCGAGATCGAGACCCGTAGGCGGACATGCTTTGTAGGCTGCTATTAGTGCCGTGTATTGCAGGCTGTCTGTTCTGTTAGTAGTTAAGATTTATGTCTTCTGTCATTTGTGTTCTTGTGAATTGTTTCAATTGCATAACTGTACACTGTAACCGGTTGCGGTTTGTCAACCGGATTGTTTCAATAAAGAATATTATATATAAGAATATTGATTGCTGATGCCCTACTTGTAAACAATATGGCCACGGCAGACCGAGAGATTAGATCGCTACAAGATACCTGAAAGACTGTCTGCTTAGATAGTCTGCCAAGATGATATGAGGGTACACACCCTTATAACGGATCATGTTGGGTGACTGCCTAGATCCGGTATTAAATCACAATCATTTTGTCCTGTAACTACATTGCATTGTGGCCCTTTACAGTAATCAGACACTGTTCTCTGGTGGCATGCTACAGTGCAGTGCTTTCACATCAGACAGTTTACATCTTTGAGCTTTCTGGCCACATCAAAAGTCTTATACTTCTAAAGTCCTAATGTTTAACTGGATAGCACAAATTGGTTACTCTGAGTGGGGAAACACATTTTATATCTTTCATATTTGTTCATCTTTCTTAACTGCAGATCATATTCCAGGGTAGTCCTACTCTGTTTCTAAGTGTATACATAAGTCACCTTGTTAATAAAAAATTATGACTTATAGTCCAGAAAATATGGAAACACAAAGTGTTTATACTTTTGTTGGTATGATCAGTAAATTAAGAAATTGGATACCATGTAGTCACACAGGCATTAAGACCATAAACTTTATGCGTTGTTACGTAGATAATAAGTGCAGATCCTCCTGCACGAGGCTCGATATTATCTCAGATATATAGACCTAGGTTTTACCAGTATTCTGATGGGTAATAGCAAATAATGCAGATAGCAGTTGAATGATACTATAAAGCAGGAAGTCTCCTTTTGTAGGCTTGTATGTGCATAGTAAGTAAATATAGTAAGTAAATAAGTAGTAATTAATAGCTTGACAACAACATTGCATAATTTTTGTGCATAAAATGCATAAACCAGTACTAAACCAATGAAGTCTCATGACTCTCATCCATGATTAACTGATGCTTCCATGTTCATTTTGTGATAAAGTTGCTGAGTTGAAAGTTTACGGAGAAAAACCACAGGCTGTGCAAGGAATATTTGCAACTTAGTAAAAACCTTCATTTCCTATGCTCATTTCTGTATTTAAAAGTGTTACATTTTTAATTTCTGTTATGGTATGAGTTAGAGCAAGCCATTTACGAAATAATGCTTAGCACTTTCCTAATCATTCATTTGTGCAAAGTTGTCTCCTAGTCTGCCTGTTGGTTAAACCCCAGCTGGTGACTCCTACTTCAACCAACATCCTGAATCTGAACAACTTATTTTTTTATTTGATGCCTGACTGGTTTGGTTTCATCTATAAAGAATGTAGCTGTGTAAAAGTACCTTAATATTATTTTATACCCAATTTTCTTGTGTGCATTTGTCTGAACTCCCTGACCTGACATGGCCCCTCCATTTTCCTACGGATATCCTTGGTAGGTAACCCCTGAGGCCCAAATGGTTTACATTTCTGTTAGTAAATGATGAATCTACATTCAGATGAACCTTTAAGATAACTGCATCATGATATTTAATTTTCCAAAAGCTCCTTTTTTCAAACATTTCCATTTAATCTTTAGCTATTTAGTTTTACAATGACTCATTTTCTCCTAGTCTAAAGTGAGTTTTGCCATTCAGCTTTGATGAATAATTTTAATTAATCATAGTCGAGGAGTGAACTCATCCTGAAATGCATTGAATGAATCTGAACAACTTATTTTTTGATTTGATGCATGTCTGGTTTGGTTTCATCTATTTAGTTCCACGGGCTCGCTTGGCTACTAGACACCACCGAGCTTTGAGTTGTAGGCCTTCCATCTGAACAAGCTGGGTTTTATAAGTCACTCAAGTCTTTTGTCGTGGCTGGGCTGGGAGCGCTCCTGAGTAGGTTTTTTGAAGGCACGATATATAAATTGTCAGAATGAATGAACAGTAATAGTAGTTTTCATTGTAGTTACAAGAATGATGATGATGATAATATTAGTAATAGTGAAAATGATAGTAACAAATAATGAAGAATTGTAACTAAATAATTACTGGTATGTTTTTGGTTATTATGGTGTGTTTGTTATTATTACTAATGCCCATTATCTAACAGAGCACTTAGTCTTGACTACCTTTCTGTATAAGGTGTGTATGTATCTGGGCTTTGTATACTGCATTTTAAGGACCTCTGAAAAGCACTATGAGCATGGCTGCCTTATGGATCTAAATATGTGCAGCTTAAATAAGACAAGAATGTAACTTGAACTACATTATTATTTATATTAAACAAATTTGTAACGCGCACGTGGTCATGTCGAAATGTGAATCTGAGGCGCGGATAGTCAGTTGCCAGGTGAAGGTGCAGTTAGATATCCAAGTGCTTGAAAGCCAAGGAAAATTAGTGAGTTTTGAACTGCTTTTTGAAGGAAGAAAGTGAATTTGAGCTATAATGAAGAGAGTGGCCATTGATTCCATTCCTTGGGGGCAGAGGCATGGAATGCACGAGAGCCCATAGCTGTTCTGCATTGTGGCTCAGCTAAAAGACCCATACTTGAAGATCGCAGGCAACAAGGAGGGATGTAAAAAGTTAGTTTTGATTGAAAGTAGGAAGTGTGCTGGTGCTGAGGGCTTTGTAGGTCAAACAGGCCAGTTTAAATTTTATTATGACTACTTGGCTGAAGAGTGAATGAAAAATGCAAAACCCAGGCACAGAAGTGAGAGGCAAATGTCTTAGCACTCTGCCACTGTGCCTTCTGATGTGTTTTGCACCGGATGATGAATGAAGACAGAGTTCACAATCCTTGTGCGTTTTCTTGTCTTGTAGTTGATTGTATCAACGACATTATGTCGCTGTTGACAGGCGAGAACAGCAATGACTCCATCGAAGTCGACCTGGACGACAGTTCAAGTCACAGGGGAGCCCTCCAACAGCCACAGAGTCTGCTCAACCTCGCCTCAAAGGTTGCCGCCAAGCACTGCAGCTGTTCGGTCCTCGAAGTTCAGAAGCCACCGCTCGATGAATCCCTTCTGCAGAAGGTTAGCCCAACATATCTAATGTTATGGTAGATATCGGTAGCTAAAGTTAATAATAGCTGTAGTGTCATGGTATTTGTAATGGGTTTGGTCAGTGGTGGACTGGTTGTGGTACATATATATTCGTTTATCTCTAGATTGACACACCGCAACCCATTGCAGAAAGCAATATTGTCAGTTAAAAGGAAAAATGGAAATAATTAATAGTTTTTAAATATCTGTTCCAGCAAGGGGTGACTTTGTCAATGGGGCAACATCAAACTCTTAAATAAGATCCTCGAGATGTAATTTTTGTCATCTTTAAGCAGCAAGAGAAAGTCATGGGTCTCTGTTGAAAAAATGGTGTTGTAGTAGGAGTAAGAGGATTATGGTGGTTTTGATGATGAAAACAATGGTATAGTCTTCTTATTGCATCAGGTGGCGTACTGGGCATTTCCCCAGGACCTGCGTCGTGTGCGTGCCTATGCCTACCTGACTGATCGTCTCGTCAGTTGGCGCCGAGGTAACAGCCTTGTTAAAGATGAAAAGATCAAAGAAATGTCGCAAGTTGGTAAGGAATGGTCTTTGTTGTGCTTTGATTAATCAGTTAGTTTAGAGAAAGCTGGTGTTTCATTTTTACTGCCTTGTGATACTCGTTGGTGTCTGTTGCTGAATTTCTGGGATGAGATAAGTTTGCCAATCCTGCTTCTGCTAGTTGCTTTTGCTAGGTCCAGACTAACATGGGGCCAGTGTTTTGTTTGATTTCTGTTTTGCCTGACCCATAGGATTCTTACTGGGCTTCTACAGTTGATTGATTGATTGATTGATGGATTGATTGATTGATTGATTGATTGATTGATACCATAGATTATGGCTTTGATTACTGTTTCACTTCAAGCAACCAACAATTGATGCCTCCTGTACTATTTTGAAAGTGCTTTAGGAGTCATGAGACTCTTTGTATTAGATCGCTAAATTGTAATTTTTTTCTGGCACAGGTTTTATGGCCACTGCCTACATTGCCAAGCACAGCGCCATCTGTGATTCAAGGACCAACAGTGAGATTCGCGTGTCGCTGATGTTCGAGAAGCAGAAGATCATCAGCAGCTCATGTTCCGAATGCAAGAACGAAGTCTGGTGCGAGCACGTGATTGCAGCTGTCGTCCACCGCATCAAGAACCCACATCTGGTCAGCTCATAATGACTTTCAATAGGGACCATAGTGTAATTTGTAATGGGATGAGGGAACTTCTCCTCACTATTCTGACTATCTCTACACTGGAATTCATTCTCCTTTTCCTGTCATTGACTGTTAATACAAATCAAAGAGGGCCATGGCACCATTTGTGAGAGTCTGAGAGATGGTTGAGACCATCCATTCCCTAGAATTTGTGCTTCCTGTTCTTCTGGTTGGCTGAGGATGAGGTTTTTGTTTGAAGGTATGCTTGGCTGAAATCGGTGGCTGATTGGTTAGAGCAGTCGGCCTGTAACGTGAAGAGTACGGGTTTGATCCTCGTCCAAGGCGGTTACTGTGTAAGGACCGTGAGCAAGTCCTTCACGCACTTGTAATTGCTCTGCAATATAATTGCATTTCATTCATTCATTCATTTAGGATATTTATATAGCGCCCTTCAAGATTTCTACTCAGAGGCGCTCCCGACTACAGCGCGGACACTGAATCGGAGTTTCACGCCGAAGCGCATGAGCAATTGCGAGTGAAGGACTTGCCCAGGGTCCCTCACGCGGCGGCTTGAGGTAGATTCAAACCTGCAACCCTCCGGCTGCAAGGCACCAAATATACCCCTTGAGGTGGATTCGAACCCGCAACCCTCCGGTTGCAAGGCACCGAACATACCTCTACACCACCACGCCCCCACGATCTTTTGCATTTGCACCATTGAGGCGTGTGCACTTCTGAACTTTGGAAGAAGGGCAATGTATAAAATGCAGTTGTATTATATTGTATTGTCATCTGATTGTCTTTGTCTGGTCATACCTAAATCAAGAACTGTTCTCGGTGAACGAGCTTTTTCAGTATCTGGACCTACTTTTTGGAACTCTCTTCCTGTGTCTGTACGCTGTGCTCAGTCGCTTGTGTCATTTCGTTCTCGGCTGAAAACTTACCTCTTTCAAATTGCTTATCCACCTTAGGCTGCCTCTCTGTCTCTTACGGACTGATCTTCTGGATGTTGACCTGATTACGGCTTGATTTTGGTGTGCCATCGGTTGATGCCTTGTGCATTAGACAGTTGCAATAATTGCTAATTACATTACATTACATTACATTACATTATTGAGGGCTATTTGATGAATGGTTATAGTTAGGGACAACTGGAAAGGCCTAATGAGAATAAGTAAATGAGAAGAGGACAGGGATGAGCGCAAGATGATGATTGGATGACAAGGACAGCAGGCCTGTTTGGCTCAACCATACATGAGAAAAAATCCTGTTATGCGAAGGCATTTTATGCTTAACGTGTGATCAGTGCCTTTGTGGTCAAGTATTGCACCAAAAGATAAGAAATGCCCTGCAGACAAAAGCCTCTTTGGTGAAGATTGTGTTTTCAAAGAAAGCATTGTTTTCACGGAGTTGATGTAAGAAGTGTAAAATGCTGAGAAAGCAACAGAAATGAATAAGAGACAGACAGACAAACAGAGAGAAAGAAAGAGAGAGAGACAGATAGCCAATTGACTAGAGTACAACTCGACTGAAAGAAAAAAACATATAGCTTGTCTAAAAGGAGAGAGGGATCACACTCTGACAAGTGACTCCTTCAAATGCATGCTTTGCAGACCTATTGTTTGTTGAATTTGTTGACCAAATGACTATCAATTATGAAATTATTCATTAATTAATTCTCTAATTGTGTGTTTGATTCGTTAATTGATTCTGAATCAGTTCCTCTGTATGGTGTTGCCGTGTCTTCTCAGACTTCCCTCTTTGCTTCAAACTGGGCATTCCCTAGAACTTGGCACGCACACAGACTTTGTGTAATAGCAACCATTGACTTACAACATGAGCATTATTACAGTGACATTGTAGAATTTCTTAGGGTATTTTCATTATTATTCCCGAATTATAATATCTTAATCTGTATTTGATTTGATTGGTCGAGTCTTTACTTTGATTGATATTTTGATTGATTCATTGGTGTTGCTGGTATGTATTAGGTTCGTGTGCATGCGCCCATGACTGAATCGTTATCGAATCTTGATCGCTATCAACTTCAGAAGCTGCTTCAGTATGCCGTCAATGAAGACCCAGCCGGTGTTCTGGGGAAGATTTTTAAGCACATAGGTAGCAATTACCAAACCAATTTCACTTTAACTATCCAGATAAATTAAAATGTTAAGTGAAATTTACTTCAGACTTGTTACAGGGCAGTTATGGTTTTTTAGGCATTCTGTAAATTGACAAGACCTGTACAAATTTAGGGTTCTTTGTTTCCTGACTTTCTTCATTTAATGTCTTTTTCCTGCACAAAGTTTTAGAGTTTCTTTAGTTTGTGTTTTATTCTACTAAAAGGTTTTTAGTCTTTCATATCTGTTGTTGAAACTTAATCTCGTCTTCGTGAAAGGCTTTAAAAGTTGTTTTGCATTTATATCTTTATCTCTTTACAAAATGTGATTGGAAATTTATATTGCGTTACTTAAAGAGAAAATCCTCAGAGGTGCTCGTAGGGGAGGTTTGATCTCTGTTTCTTTGTCGTTTGTACTTCCAAGGGTTTAGAAGTTTGACTTTAAATCTTTGACTGTTAGTCTTTCTTCTTTCATTCATGTGTATTTCATTCATTGATTACAACAATTTATATAGTGCCCTTTCAAGGTATCTACTCAGAGTTGCTTCCGACCCAGCCCCTAGCTGAAAAGAACGGTCTCAAGATTGCAGTAGAACATAAAAATCCAAGATGGCTAAATAAAGAGTTTTTTTGTGAAGAAGAAGTAAAACCCAGAGCCGAGTCGTTGTTAACACACAGAGAGCACCACCTAACGATCTCTAATGATATTTTTAAAATTTCAGATGAGATCAGGGATACAAATTCGGAGAAGAATCTGACGCAGGGTGCCCCTGACCCGACTTTTGGAGGCCTGCAGGGTGGAGACAAGTCGCAATGGGAACTGTCTCTTGAACTTCTTGATAAGCGTCTAATTGCTGATCTCGACTCCATGGTTCGATCTGGGTCTTATTACAGCTATGCGGAAGGACGAAACCAGTAAGTGTGTCATCAATTCATATGGGCACTTTTCCAGTGGAATTCCTGTCATTTTATGACTTTTGGACCCAATTAATTGCCTTCATTGGCCCTGCACTATGGAACCAGCTTCCTCCTTTGACACGTTCCTGTTCATTAACTGGTGGGCCAAGTGCCTCTTTTCATTGTCTCAGGACCTCTTTCTTTTCTCTGGGTCTCTCACACTGTGAGCGCCTCTGATTGGTGTGCACTGCGAGAGGCGCTATATAAATTGATAGATACAATACAAGTCAAAGACTTGGCAGTTTTATGTTGTGTCTTAAGATATGTTTATTTACGATGTTTTAATAGTTATCACTATCATCAGTGGTGTGTCTCTCCCTGGAGCATTTCCATGACTCTGCTGACCATCCCAGTTTTGAGCTCATCTCCAGGGTGTGTAGTTCAGTGGGTGAAGATCTCCCTCCGCTGCATTGTCCTTTCAACTTGTTTCTTCCAGTTCCTTGAGGGAGTCAGAAATCAAAACCTAGGAGTGCTATGGTGTGGTCCTCCTGATTTCCATTGCACCGTGTGAAGTGCCGAAACATCCTGAGTCTGCTATTTCAATCATCTCTTAGGCCGGTGTCTGTTTGTGTGCCCAGGTGTTTCTGGTAGTGTGCAGAGAAATTGGAGTTCACAAGATTCTCCAAGGGCACCATATACAATGACATATGTAAAAAGAAGTTTATATAGCGCCCCTTCAGAGGTGCTCTAATACATATGACATATGAATGATATATTTTGAGTTCTACAGGGACTTTTTCTGGCCTTAGTTATGTGAGATGCTATAATGATTACTAATACAACAGTAATATGATAATGATAATTATTAGTTCTAAGTAATATACACCAGACCCTACTTGCGACATGTTTTTATACAAAACCAGTTTGGATTATAATATGTTCAGGAACAGGTATGCTAACTGAATTTGGTATTGTAATGGGATCTTGTTATATACTGCAACTGTTATAAGGGGTTAATTGATGATGTTTATAACTTAACTAACAGACTTGTTTTGTGTCTGGCAGAGAGTATTATCCTGACAATTACGATGTAGCCATGAAGATGCAGTCCAAGTTCTTTACTTACATCACTCCGATCCTTGAATTAGCCAGACAGGAGGAGTACATGGCTGCAGCTGAAGTTATGAAGCACGTTGCAAATACCGTTATTCATAGTAAGCTAACTGCATTCGCTCTCTAGCTAACTGCATTCTCTCTCATTCTTTTTATGCATGGCAGGCTAACATAGAAGAAGAAGAAGAGCAGTCCCTTAAGAAGGCAGTCTTGGATATGCAGTGTTCATTCATTCATTTTGAGAATTTATATAGCACCTCTTCAAGGGGACTGCTTAGAGGTGCTCCCAACCCCAGCACTGCCAAATAAAACTGTCTTAAGATGAGAGAGGATTGTCTTAAAAGGGGTTTTAGAAAGGAAGCGGAGTGCCAATGGGAGGCCATTCCAGATCAAGGGCTTACCACCAAGAAGGCATGACAGTGTCAACGACTTCATTTTGTTAGTCTTAGCATGTGAGGACAGGTGGCTTTCCTCTCCCTCACCGTCTGACCTTCCTACCGACAGTGTATGGTCAGTGTACACGTTATAGCGGAGTTGGCTAGGAGCATATGTGGAGCAGAAATCTCAACAAATTTCTGCCATAGCAGGGATTGAATCTTGGTTGACAGTCCCGCATGCTAGCCACTAGACTCTTGCACACCCCACAGGCTAACGTAATGTAGAGTAAATGCACATTTAAAATTGATGATTGCTATGTTGGCATAATCTGTGCAATCCCTCTCTGGAGCACTGACATATCCACAATATGTAACTGGCCATGTCTATGCTGAGCTTGTCTCATTGGTTTGTGCAGACTGTGGTCCAAAATTCTGTGGGTGCAGGGCAGGTTGCATTGCCCATGTCCATGTGAGGCATACAACTGGTCTCTTCCAGTCTCATGGGAATCAGATATCACTTGCTGTACTGCCATTCTAATTTCTCTTAAAGACTTGCCGTTTTACCAGGGTTGATCCTTCTGGGTGACATACAGTTTATATGGACTAAATTTCTGGAATTACACTTTGATTTGATATGACTGATGCTAATGCATTATGGAATGAAAAGCTGTGATTTGACTGGATGAAGTAGAGTTCATTCCTCATACACATGATAGGCTAACATTCCTGTTAGCCTATGTAATATTGTCAACTCTTGCTCTCATAATGGCAATAAATTGCTGTATTGCCATTCTTATTTCAATAGTTGCCTCGTTCTTCAGGCTTCGAGACTTTTTTGTTTTGTTTAGAAATGTTAAAAATTCAAAGAACCGACTGTTCAAATCTGTCACGCCTGTGGCATGATCTGAGTCACATATACACGCTTTTGCTGGTGCGTACTGAAGACCCAGCTGCCCGCAATCTACTCCTCTCAACCGCTCATGAACTCAACAGGTAAATGCAGCTCAGGACTAAACTATAAGTTAGTGGTTGAGGTGAGGCAAGGTGAGAAAAGGTGGGCTTTGAGAGTTTCTTGGAGGTGTGAATCGTCTGACACTGTACCAACCACCTCATCCTTTATTTAGAATTTTTTAACTATCACTAACATCTCGGATTTCGTGAAAATTTATGGTATTTTGAACATCCCGATGGCCTGCCTTGGCATTGGCTTATTGTTCTGGTGCACAGGTGGTAAAATGGTGACCGTTGATGTCTGGTATGCATCTGGGTGTAACCTTTTATTTAGAAATTGTATGAAAACTGGATTTTTCCTGGTAAACCAGAAGAAAACTGGACTTGAGGAGAAACTAGGGCTACATTGTTTAAACTTTTACACAGTATTGTTTATTTGATGTAACGTACATTTACTGTATAGGCATGTATTTAGTGTTGTTGTAATTGTAAGTTTAACTTTGCGTACATTTACAGTAATCTTATTCTTCTGCTATATTCATGTGTGCTGTTGAAGTTAAGTTTGTGGAGGACTGATTACCACACTGACTGAGATTTGTCCCTAAAAATCTCTACTTTGTAATTGTTTATAATGCTTGCATTGATTTCTTCGTTCTATGTCTAGTGTGAATGGAGTTCGTGACCACCTCATCGAGCATAGTCTTTGGGCCGAGCTGCCTCCTCTGACGTTGCTTTACTCATCCGAAGTAGACAAAGTATGTTATGTTATGTTAACTTAGCCATTACGAACCATAATTTTTATGCTTTGATCGAGAGATTTTTTAGCACCTAAGAGGAATTTATTGTGAAGAGATGCTACGCGCATTTACGATTACCATTACCATGACAACTACCTTGCAACTGAGGTGTTGCATCTGAGGTTTACTGCTGATTGAGAAGCATACTGATGATTGAGATACATACTGCTGATTGAGAGGCATGCTGTATTGAATGAGTGCTCAGTTAACTTGCCATACATACAAATTCGAGGAAAGTACATTTGTTATGATATTCATTGCTGTTAGGAAATTATTATAAGTCTCCTTTACTGATTTTTGACAGTCTTATAGTTTGCTTGCTGGAGTGTCATTCAAGAGGTTGTGGTTCGAATCCCCACCAGAGCAGAAATTTGTTTAGAAATTTTGACTTCACATGCACCCCTAGCCAACTCAGTTATAATGACTACACTGACTGTGTTCTGTCAGTGGAAAGATAAGGGAGAGAGTTGGCCACCACCCTCATATGCAAATGCAAAGAAAAATAATGCTAACACCTCACGTCCATGGCTGTCTAACATGAATGGCTTAAGGGACTGTTCTTCTCCTTCTTGTCCTTGCTGTCTTTATTGCCATGGTTACCAGCTCAGTACTCAATGACAAGGCCAAGTGAAAAGTTACAGTGCTGCTGGTTGTATGCTTATGCACAAGTTGATTTATGTATTAGGACTCTGCTGACCAAATCCTGGGTTTGTGTGCATTGGCATTGTTCACTCGCAAGTCATCTGTCACCACTTTTTTGCTTTATGTCAAATTTCAGACAAGGATGTCACTCCTGATCTTAGCATTAGAATGGAAGTGACAAATTCTGTTAATTGAATGATTATTTGCTTGTACTTAATTAAGGGCAGAAATTTCCTAACTAGTCAGTAAATTGTTGACTTGTGTTTGTCAATTCAGATTAAAGGAAATGGGTCAACGATGGTTGAGCCTCTGGTTGCCAAATTCCTTCCCCCAAATCCTAGTGACCTGAAACTCCTGCTTGATGGAACGGATAGCTTAGATAAATGGTAAGTCAAACAATACCTATAGATGTTTAATACCTCTGACAAATGCATGCATGTAACTGAACATTGTATATTGCCTGTGAAGAACTTCCCTAAGATGCTCCTAGCTAGCCTATTTGATTAACATTAGAGTTCATTAGGACTAGTAGTAGTAAGATCATCTGTAGGAAATGGTGCTTAAATATCTTAAATATTGGTGGGCTTTTCCACCCATGTACAATCCAACCAGTGGCGTCACTTTGAGGGTTAGCATTTGAAATTGTGTTCATAAATTAGTTTTTGTTTATGTGTGATTGTGTGAATGTGTGTTGAATTGGCAACTTAGGAACTAAAGGTGGTTGCATAGCCTGGTCTGGAAAGGTGTGAATTGCATAAACCAAATGCCATTGTGACATGAATTCTAGTGAAATTTGTGGCTAAGGCCAGCCTTCTGACATCAGAAGGTTGGCCCTGGCCTTTAAATTCAGGTTGGCAACTTGGTACCTGCTGAGGTCCTTATTACTTTGGAGCATAATGATCATTGTATTGTATCTGGGCATTTTATAAAGCACCTCTAGCAGTAATGACTTTTCAGAGGCACAGATTATGCGTGAGTACTTTACTAGTATAGGGTAACACATCTCATAAATGAACAGCAAACTGTATGCTTTTAAACTTCAGCTCTTATGATGAAGATCTGGTAGTCACGATCGCTCGACTTGAAACAATTTTCTACTTTGAACGGGAGAAGTCCTGCCAAAAATTGGTCCGCCTCACATTCATGGTTCTTCACAAATTGGCCATACTGGCTCAGCAGGTTTGCTTATTTACCGCTATTTAACTACTCATTTACATAAGTAATTGTGTAATGTAATGGCTTCTGTTGTGTCTCTAATACGCAATGTATCTTTCTTGATGTGCTGTCAATTATAGTTGTTGCTTTTATGTACTTACATGCATGTTTACCTGTTTGTTATTACCTACTTACTTAACTTTGTCATTTTCTAATTGAGTAGCTTCTGTGGTGTCCTCTTCAAATCATTTAATGTAACTGTATTGTTTGATGCACTGGACGCTCACAGTTATCGTATTTAATGTGTCAGTTCTTCGTGTGAAATTGACTCTTCCTTGTCAATCCTCTTTAATTGTTCAGCTTTTGTACTTACAATTTTTTACCCTTTTGATGAAGAAATTCTGTATGTAGTTGTTATTGGCTTATATTTTACTTCAGCTGATCTGAATGTATTGCACCTAACACAAAGCAATTTGTAGTTGAAGGTTTGGATTATGGAAAGCACTCATGACAAAGAGCCACATGGAGAGGATCATTGCTATGACAACTGTTGAATGAACCGATGTTTCTGTGATTCACTGGCTATTTTGTTGAGCAGTTAGGAAGTACGGGTTTGAGCCTTTGCTAAGATGGTCACTGTTTAAGGAACTTGAACACATCCATCATGAACTGTAGCTTAGTGCCATCAATTTATATTTTTGCATTAGATAATGTACTTCTGCTAATTTGCCTTGCTTGGTTTGCTAAGATTTAGCATGCTTTGGTTGGTGTCGGCTTTTCAGCTAAAATACCTTTCAGCATAACAAGTGATTATCATAGTTACTACTTTTGGTTGGTTCCTTGTGTGTGCATGGGCCCGCCACTAGTGACTCTTTCAGCTTACTGTGCATTGTTTTGCTAACTGATGTAATATATTCGTTCGTAATGACATTTAACATCATATAGGCTAGCGCAGAGAGCGCCTCTGAGTAGATATCTTGAAGGGGCACAATTTAAATGTTCAATTACATTACATTACATCATGTCTTGACTACATTGCCATTTATGGTCAGATTGTTTGGTTTTCCTAGGATTCTGTGATAGGTGCGGCTTTGTCATTGCCAAGTGACAGTGGTGCTAACACATCACTCGATTCTTCTCGAACCGTTGTCCAGAGTTCAAAAAGTTCAGCTTCACCATCATTTCCCTCGGGTAAATTTTCAGTTTATATAACACTGTTTAATATGTCATTTGAGACAGAATCGTTTTGCATTGAGTTAGCTTGGTGTATTCTCTGAAATTCTTCTCTACGCCACGCAAAAGCTGCATCAGATATGCCAGCTTATTCACCAGGTATACAAGGTTCAGGTTGAATTGAAATAGGATTGTTGTATCAGAATTTGTCTTATTGTGGTGCAAGTGTTTGTAAAGAGGTTCAAGTTTTTATGACTTTATTCATAAATTTATTTGAATATTATTATTGTTGGTGGTGGTGTACAATTCATCAGATATTTATATCATGCTGATGTACGAATTTACCTTAAAAAACATAGAGATGAAAAGATAATTTATTAAAATGTAATTTTAATTTGACTTGATCTGATTGTTCACAGTGTAGTATGTACATTAAGAAAAGTTCTAACTTCTGAAATGCCTAAGGTTACATAACAGCAAACAGTACTTTCATTGTCTTTGACAGTCTTTTTACTGTTTCTGTGCTGTCAGTTGTTGAAACCTATTGTGTTGTATTGTTATTTCTGTTGAGAAATGTTTTCAGATCAGAGGCACTGCTTAGGTGTATTTCTGAAGTAACACTGTTATCATTTGTGATTTTGCATGAGTTTATTTGTGTTTTGTGATGCTTTAAAATGTGTACACTTTCACACAGAAGTATTCATGTTCTTTAAAGTCAACCTTATACTTATAGCTAGCAGACCCTGGGTGTGAAGTGTTACCTAACTTCAATTTCTTACCTTGGCAGTTGGCTTGTGACGATTGTGACTGTAACTCTGCTAGCAGGATCAGATTTCCAACCTCTGTAAATGTGATGTAATGATTTTATAGCTGAATTTACTAGAGAACTTTTTTAAAATGAAAATCCTGAAATATTCTGATGTGAGGTTCAATCTCCAATCAAAATAGAACAATTCACCATGCCTCTCTTTAACGCTTGATGTGAGGAACACATTAGTTGGTTAGTTGCTGTTTAACGACGCTGTGTCATAACAAAGATGATAAGTGTCGCCCTCCCCTTTCTTCAGGCTTTGGACTGGCACTACCACAGTTAGGGTAGTGCCACCTCATCATCATCATCGTTGTAGTGTGTCTTGTATTTGTGTTGCAGGCTCCACGAGATCGTGTGGCAAAGGCAAATCTGGTCGATCAGCCTCCAAAGACAAACATCCAGCAAAACGCTTCAAGAGCCTTTACGACCATGTCACGACAGCCAACTTAAGTCGCGTGAGCCACAGACAATTTCTTACAATAGTCAGTCAGTTAGAGTTGATCGCTTAATTGAAAATTTTGTTAACCTCGGTATGTGATATGTGTGTTTGGCTTTTTAACACTTTGTGAAGGTGTTATTTGTTCTAGCAAAGACAGTCCTATGTTCATGGAATGAATTATTTACGTGGCCAGGGAATGTTATTTGTTGTAGCAAATAGACAGTCTTCTATCAGGGAATGTTATTTGGTGTAGAAATTTGACAGTCTTATGTCAGGCAATTTTATTTTGGTGTAACAATAGACAGTCTTCTGTCATGTTATGTTATTTGGTGTAGCTAATTGCATATATAGTTTATACCCTACATTACCTGGTACACATGTGACCATATTTTCCTAGGGTCAGGTGGCACATGCAATGATGTACTCGCTGAAGCTGCTGATTGGGACACAGAAAATGACCGTCATGGAGCCGGCCAATCGAAAACTTCTGACCGGGTTTTGTCTACAGGCGCTGGAGTTGTCTCGGCACCGCACGATGGTGACGCCAGACTCCATTGCTCACCTGGAACACGACTGGCTGCTGAAACTGGAGACGTGTGTCTGCGACTACCTGCAGAATGCAAGCGCCGAGGCAACGGACGCTGTCGTCATGTACATAGACGCCATCTCAACGCATGGCACCAAGTTCTACAATGGAGCCTATCCACTCGTGCTGCTGGAGATGCTCTGCCACCTGTGCACAAAGAACGAGGGACTGAAGACGTCCAAGGGCAGGCAACTTGTCCAGATCTGCTCCGAGATCCTCCTCAATTCGACCACCTGCCTCGAAAAAGTGACTCTGCCAAAACCAAGAGCTTCAGACCTGTTTTGGGAATGTAAGTTCACCAGAGTGCTGTTTGGCAGCTGGTTATATTAAAGGATATACTTACTTACTTCACTTAGTTTTGAAAGTTTTGTCCATTTTGTAGAGCACAGCTGGTAACTGTTTTAATGCACAATTGAAGCGATCATTTCTGAGTTTCTCTTGAGTAGAGAAACGTTTCCCTCTTTGTAATCTTATTCAGGTGTGTTTTGAGCACCTGGTGATTAAAGATTTGGGGTAAAATCACAAGTTTTCCAGATTGAATTTTCTTTTTTGGGTATCGTTTTCCCCATTTTTCGTGAACCTACTGGAGGAATTTCTTAAGATCCAGAATTTTGATTCTTTTCCTGGAATATAAGCACAATTTCAAGCAACGCTCTGCTTTATGGTAATTATGCTATAAAATGAAGATTTTACAAAATAATTAGAAATGACTTGATTTCTTTGTTCTGCTGCATTGTATTTGATTATGTATTGTTTTACCAGTTGCATTGTTTTCTGTTGACAGTTGTAATGGAGCGTGATACGATGCCCATCTCAAGACATCACAGAGACTTTGCAATCCGGAAATTCCATGTCATTACCGAAACATTCCTTTCTTTTGTCGGCACAGACACACCACAGGACGTCGAACTTCTTGTTCAGGTGCTCTGGTTGTTCATGCTGAAAAGACTCTAGTGCCTTTCTTTTGGCTTAGGTCCTAAAACAATGAACTTCTATTCCCCGGGCATGCTCCTCAATTAGGCAGCGCTGGGCCTTCTCTACTGTTGGACCCTCCATTTGGAATGGACTCCCACTGGAGATGTGCCTTCTGCCCAGGTGCAATACGACTGCGTTTCACAAGTTCAAAAGTCTTATCTTTAATGCCATGGCTGGAATGGGAACGCCTCTGAGTGGGTTCCTTGAAGAAGTGCTATACTAAATTCTTCAAATGAATGAATGAATGAAACTATCAGTGTACCACACTGTCACTGGTGTGTTTTGGGCACAACATCCCTTATTTTCAGCTGCAGTGCAGACATATTAACTTAAGTTAAGGCAAGGCATTTGGTAAAAATTTACGTCAATTGTATTCTCTAGTGAGTCTTATCTGCAAACACAAACAACCCAAGTATGAGAAGTCTTTCCTTCCAGCTTGCATCCTCAGGGACTTTTGGATTGACCCATTTGTGCTATCAACAGAGCCATCATATCAATTGATGAATGATGAATTCTTACAATTAAGTCAATAATCTTTAGCAATTCTGTTTTACTGTGTCTTGTAGATTCTTGAGCACTTTGAGAACATAAAGACCGTGCCACTGCTGAAGATGATCAGCAAAGACCTACGGATCCACGTCTGGCGCTTCAAAGAAGAGCACCGTGTGATCGAAGCGATGTTACGCTTCTCGATCCACGCCTATCGTGAATCTCAGTCTCCGTTGAATCTCAACACCGATAACAAGCGTGTTGAAAGCGTCGACCGCGAATTCGTCTTCAGCCTCGCCCGCAAGCTCGGCATCTCGAGCCTCGGCATCTTCTCGGAGACGTGGCAGAACATCTTTTCCTGCAAAGACCTCCAGGAACTGGTGCTCTTCCTCGAACCCAAAGATGGTGAACGACACGATCTTCCGGATGTTGTCACCAAGGTGATCATGGAGTTCTACGAAGCAAAACGGTTCCACGAGGACGACGCGTGCCTGCTACTCACGCGCTTTTTCCAACCGGCCGATGCCAGCTATCGAACGGCTGTCGAAAAGATCTTGGAGAATTCCGAGAACTATCACGCAGGAGCGCTGTTTAACCTCGCTCAGCTTCAGCTGCAGCAGAAACTGCGACGACGCGACGTGATGGATCACGAGGTGTTTGCGACTGTCGTAAAAGCTTTCGAGCGTATCACTGGGATCACGCCGAAGCTACTGGAATACGTGGACTGGGTGTTCTCTGCCTGCACGCGCAACCGTAACGATCCGTCGCGGTCGCCGTTCTACAGCCGTATGATCCAGTGCATCTGCCAGTACGCTAAGTCTCACCCGGAGGTCATCCTCAAGGTCTTGCAGAACATGGAGCAACATCCGGCGCTCATCAAGCACTCGTCGGCCGTCGATCTTGGAAATTCGCTCATCGGCGCTTACAAGGAGCACTTCCTCTGCCGGTTCCGTGACTGTGGACACGCCGCCTACATGACGGTCATCGGCGAGATGCAGAGGGCGCGTCTCGAGTGCAAGCACTACATAAAGAACGGCGACATTGACTTTGACTCGGAGGTCGTCGAGTTTATTCGTCGGATGCACAACACGAAGAAGAAGCTGATGAAAATGCTAGACCAGGAGTTTCCTTAACCTCTCTCACCGGTGACGTCTGACCATGCGTGACGACGCTCGCTGTGTTCGGTGCGCTGTGTTCGACTTCTGTTTGTTTTGTTACTAGAGCTTTGTGGAATTTATTTAGAAAGACTGGACTCTGACAGTTGCTTATGAATGACAAAACATCGACGGATGGCTGAAGGATTGGGTTCCTCTGGGCTTTGTAGTGTGGCTTCTTTTGTCAGGCTCTGTTGCCTTCCTGTATGGTGTCTCATCTTTTCCTGTGGCCTGCACTGTTCTTTTTGCCTTGCCAACTTATTTTTCATACTGCCTGTAGGAATTGTGTTTCTTGCAAGCTGCATTGCATGGGATTTAACCACAACCACCTGTTGGCATTGGTCTCAGTGCTAACATTAGTAGGCTGAACTTAAGTGCTAGACAACATAGCGCAACATGTTTTACATCAGTGTCATTGGTGTGAAGCCGTTAATAATTAGTAAGCCTACCACTGTTAGTATCTTTACAGCTGCATTTAACACATTCCTGATGTCAGTTTAAATTATTATAGGCATATTTAGACTATTCATGGCAGGAATCAGTAATGTACCTTTGTCAAAAGATTTCGGCAAGCACGGTAACAATGTACAGACCAATTCATTTTTTCAGCCATGTTGGATAATATAATAGGACCATGGAAACCAGCTATTTAAGGTAGATCAGGTTCTTATGTTGATGTAATTATTCATGATTGACGATGTCGAGTGTAGCTAAGTTTTTGTAATATTACGTGATGGACTGCTAGGTCAAGTCAGGAGTTTTACCATCATGTGAAGGATTGATTAGATCATATTATTATTATTATTTACCATCATGTGAATGGCTGCTTAGAACATTCTCTTAGATCATCATCTAACATTTAATGAATTTTTAAGTTAAATCTGGAACCATAAGTTAGTGGCGCAGTTTGGGGATGCTGTAGTAAGACCTATGAAAATTTTGAGAAATTTCTGTTAAAAATATTAGAACTACTTTATGTTGAGATGTCATATGTATGCATGAATTAATATGAATATGCATTGTCAAAAGGCTTCTTTTATTTTATTTCTTTGGGAAAACTATGCTCTATTATTCTTTAAGAAACTTTGCGACAGAAAGTTTGCTTTCTGTTTCTGTTAATTTTCACATTAACTGTACGTGGCTAGCTGGATTGTGAAAATGCTCGGAAATTAGACGTTACATTATGAAAACATTATGGTGTTCTTCACTGTTCACCGTAATCTGGTGCTAATTTATTTTAAATTTTAAGTTTAAATTGTTCTTCTGGCTGGAAGCAATTTGAAATAGAATGATCCATTTTTGTAGGCTTTGTTACATGTTTGTCTTGAAGCCGAACCGTGCTAATTTGTCCTTTTGTTTCACATGTCTAACACCAATGAAGAATTTCTGTATTTGTTTTGCTGGTTGATGAAGTCAAATGAGCTGTGAGTTTAGGTCATGTTTAGGCAGTGTAAAGCTGCCATAGCACTGTTAACAACAAAATAAAATTAAATGCAAGTATTGACTATTGAACTATCACTGTGTTACCTATGTGATTGTTTAAGATAGGCTGCTGAAAAGTCAACCTCTTATTCAACATGCTTGATTCTGGTCATATATGTGACGCCACGGGTCAAAACCCGTCGCTTGTCGCTTCCCAGATATTGAGCTAGAAGCTGAAATCGCGAGAGTGGTCAAAAATATAGAATATTTTTCAATTCAGTAGTTGCCTATGAATTTGCCATAATTTGCAAAGTAGTATTCCGATTTTGATGCCGTTTGTTTTATTTGATACAGAATATAGCCCACTATTGCCCAGCAAAATTGCAGCATTATCAAGTAATGGTTGCTGATGGCTTTGGTGACACGAAGATTCCGAAATGTTTTATTCGATTTTCTCACTCTATGCTGATGAAAGAATCAAAGGAGCATAACTTCAGTTAGAAAAAAGATATTTTCATTCTGCAAACAGTATTTTGAAGCAAATTAATTGTAGAATATGACTGAATCAAAAGGTCAGAAACCGACATGTGACGGGTTTTGAATCCTGGCATCACATATTTGGCCAAGCTCTCAGTGGCGGCGCCAGACACTTTTTGTTACCAGGGCATAGCCAGGGCAGTCATACAAGTAACCAGTGCAGAGGTGATTTATGGCAAGCGTGGTAGCGCGAGCTTATATGGTGACCATATGCATGGTGACCATTTAATTTCGCGCTACCGCGCTCGCCAAAAGTCGGCCCTCTGCACTATTATACTTGTCAGGTCAGAGCTCAGAGGCTCAGGTGGGCACAGCCCCTGAAGCTGAACGCTTTTTCACATTTGTAAAGCAAATTTTAACATTTCAGTGAACTTAGTAAAGCATTAGTCTACTAAAAAAATATTCTTTTGGGTAGCATGCACAACAGTTTTCAAAAGCAAAAAGTTCAACAAATAGAGCCATTGATTCAGGTATTGTTTACGCATTTGCTCAAGTAACTCATGTCATATGAGCATCAGAGATGCAATTAGACAACAGTTAAGCCTCTACTGTCAGTTGTTTGCTTAACTTCTGTCATTGTGAAAATGTTTGTGAAAAACTTTGCTAAGAAGTTGGAAAGAGCTTAACTAAAAATATTTTTAGTTCACTTAACTTATTTGCAAAATCAGTTGTCAACTTTTAGTTAAACTTTTTCATTTTATTTAAAAAATAGTTATAGTTTAACTAAAAACTTACTTTGTGCCCATCACTGCCAATTCATCTCAAGGAAAAGGTGTACAAGACAATGATAAGACCAGTGATGATATATAGGGCAGAGGCCTTGGCAGTGACGAGGAGAGAGGAAGGCTTCCTGGTGAGAACAGAAATGAGAATGCTGCGGTGGATACGTGAGTCTCGCTGAAAGATAGGAAAAGAAACGAGGACATCAGAAACACGCTGGGAGTGGCATGTATTACTGACAAAATACGAGAGGATAGATTGAGATGGTACTGTCATGTGATGAGAAGAGAGGATGAAAGCTGCCTGAAGAGAATTATGACGGCAGAGGTAACCGGACGCCGCAGCCGTGGACGGCAGAAGAAGAGATGGGGAGACATGACACAACAAGATCTGAAGTCTTTCAGACTGAAGCAAGAGGCTATCATTGTCAGAAAAAGTTGAGAAGAAGGATCCGAGTGGATGACCCCTCAGTAGCATACCCTGGTGTTTGCTACTGACAATAGGCCTCCCGCTTCCATCTTCTTCAAAAGGACTACTAGGATGACATGGGTCCTGAGATAAAGTCATGCTCTTAATTAAAGGAAGCAGATGGGATAGTGGAAGAAAAGTGTGCCCGATCAGTATAGCGAAAGATCGGCCCAGCTTAAATAAATCACAGTCACAGTGGAACTGGAAGTATAATGTCAATTTCCTCACCTCTAATGACGTCTACTTTCTACTTGGAAGTTGTCAGCACATAGTAGCAAAGTGATAGACCTATTAGGCCTATTTCGGCTTCTTACTCCGCTGTATCTGCATTCTCCACAAACATCTGCAGCTGAAGGAATATCGGCACCTGAGGTTTGCATCTTAAAGACGAATTGATGGAAGGAGTACCGACAACAGGAGCCCCAATTTTAGACTTTCCTCTGCTACTTTCTGAATGCGAGAACTGTACATACGTTTCAAGGGATTCATGGCTGATGATGATAATTTTCGTTTACGTATTATATTTAAAAGTACGGTAAACGAATGAATGTACCATGGCTTGAATAGAGACACTGTAAGTAAGTCTGTAAGAGACAGGCTGCGACAGAGAGAGCGATATATATAATACATATATTATATATACATATATTATATATGTATACAAATATATATATATATATATATATATATATATATATATATAGAGAGAGAGAGAGAGAGAGAGAGAGAGAGAGAGAGAGAGAGAGAGAGAGAGAGCCAGCGGAGACACTGGAGCAGAGTGGTAGGAAAAGCAGAGGTTACAGGGTACGCAGTGCATGCCTGAATGGAAGTAGCAACATTGGCCGTATATGGAGCGTGTCTCCATGTACAAACAACTGAGTGTTCGCTTCTACTGTGGGTCAGTTACTCTGACACATGTGTAGGTGACTTATAGACCACACATACACACGTCTGTGGACCTGCAGTTGTGTATCGTGTATCATCATTATCATGCTATAAAGCTGTATAGTAACATTTCCGAGCCAAAGATTTGGCAGGGCAACGACCAGGGCAAAGGCTTTTTTACCAGGGCATTTGCCCTGGCATGCCCTGGTGTAGTGCCGCCACTGCAAGCTCTCCAAAAGGCAGGAACAACT
This sequence comes from Aporrectodea caliginosa, assembly GCA_020284085.1. NCBI lineage: Eukaryota > Metazoa > Annelida > Clitellata > Crassiclitellata > Lumbricidae > Aporrectodea > Aporrectodea caliginosa. The sequence goes on from JACEVL010001095.1 coordinate 151,480, forward strand.
GTTTCTGAATTTAGGAACAACTGTTGTTCATTTCAGGAACAACTGTTGTTCAATTCAGGAACAACTTCTGCTGGGGTAAAGGTTAAAATTATTGTAAAACTAACAGTGTAGAAGCTATGTAGTTATTAGAAACTTCAAACTTTAGCTATGGGCCTGCTTTTGTGGTGCCGATGCCTGAAGCATTCGAGTAATCCAGAAAGGGTACCCAAAATTTCAAGTAGCATCAATGTTGAAGGGGCAGAGTCGAGTCCTATGCTCTTGACTATTATTATCGTCTTCATGAGAATCATTAAAATCATCAACATCCTATTGGTGATATGGGCATAGATGTAATGTCGGCTAGGGGGTCGTCCATAAAGGACGTCCACAGAAAAGGATTTACGTTGAACCCATCCCTCCTCAGTCCCTCTTGTCCTCATTTGGCCTCCCCCTCCCCCGCCCCCTTTGCGGATGTCCGCGAACCAAAATCAACAAACAAAATAAAACATCAACTTCGTGAATAACGTCAATAATAAACTACTAGTTCTATCTTATTTAAAAGCATGTTATTTAAAATGTTTATAGAGCGCTTCCGAGTAGATAATCTCGAGTGGCACGACATAAATCTATGAAGTGAATGAATTCTGAACCCTATGACTGAAGTTGGTTGGTAGTGCTTTATACGGCACAGGAATTAATACGGCACAGCTAGGTTGTACCGAAATAAATATGTACCAAATTTAGGTGTGGACGTCCGCACCGGTCATAACCCCCCTTGTCCGCATTTGGAGGACCCCTCTCCCTCATTGCGGACGTCCTTTATGGATGCTCCCTAGACAGATTTGGAAGAGAAGCACTTGAGTGGGTTTTGCCTTTGTTTTTCGACCGCCCTGCCTCCTCCATTCGACCCCTCGATGGACGATTGACGGACCCCCTCGGTCTCCCGTCGGTCTCCCGTCGGACCCCCTCGGCCTCTTCACCCATTCGATGAATGAAGACGGACGTATTTACCGGTTCTTTATTGAGCGTTCTGTTATTCTGATCGACACTTTCCGCCTCAGCTGCTACCACAAGCACGGCAGTACACGTCTCAATCGCAACAAAAGAAAGGGAGAAAGACAGACAGACAGACAGGCATATATACAGACACTCAGGCGTTCAGCCTTGGATTAGAGTAAAAGAAACTAGCATTAGAGAGGTAGATTACGTGGGGAAACAAGAGCACGAAAATGTTACAGACTGACAAAGACGCATAGCCTACTGCACATCTCAGATAGAGAGGTAGACAGATATACACACATGCTGCATGACTGACAAACTGAGGCTGAAACAGACATAGATTAAAAAGACTGATACGAAAAGGCAGAGCCGGATTAACCTATAAGTGAAATAAGCCATGGCTTAGGGCCCCACAACGTTTTGAGGGCCCCCCCAACTGTCAGGAAATATAAAAAAATACGTTTTGAAGGCCCCCAACTGTCAGAAAATATAAAAATCAGATGGTACAAAGGTCCTATTTGACATATTTGACAATTTTCTTCTGAAAAAAGATGGAAAAGCAAAAAAAGGTCGTTAGAAATTTTTATATTAAAGTAAAAAAAATGGAAAAATGGATGGTTTTCTCTGAATCTCAAAAATATTTTTTGCATGGCTTTCCGGTTAGGGCCCCCGGATGGCCCTTGGCTTAGGGCCCCCGAAAGTCTTAATCCGGCCCTGCGAAAAGGCCAACAAAGAGGCATATATAGACACAGATATACAGCAAGATAAATAAACAGCATAAAACAGCTAGATATATACGGAATACCGAATAAGACATGGGTATACAGACTGAAACAGACGGATATAGGCAGAAAGACAGACAATCAACCAGACATAGGGCCTATAACCATATAGGGCCTACAAACAGACAGAGGAGAAGCACTTGAGTGTGTTTTGCCTTTGTTTTTCGACAGACACATCCGGATACCGAGAGATATAGGCCTACTCGGTGATCAAGCCAGCCAGAAATACAGAGAGACAGACATACAGACAGACAGACATACCTACATACAGACAGACAGGCAGGCATGGTCACAGCATGTTGTACGTCGTCGGTGGCTGAATGCGTCGCGTGCAGGACATTTCTTTCGATTCTATTTGCGTCGATGTCTCTGTTGAGATCTGTTCGGCGGAAGGCGCAGATGTTTGATTCATCCATTCACTCCTCCAGCTTATAGATCACTCAAACACAACGAAGACGCAAACATTGAAATCCGCGCAGTGAATACACCCGTGCCATACAACGTCCCAGCCCCACCACGTACCGCACGTCCACTCCACCCGCTATTCTTCCCACTTGCACTCCGCAATCGACAGTCGTCTGTCCACTGGAAAGGCTCTTCTTTAAGAGTTTGTTGGACCGGGAATGAATGGGAAGAAAAACGCTCGAGATGTTCCGTCCCGCGAACAAAATCGAAGGCTATTGTGCGCCGTATGGATTATTATGCTGCAGAATCTATTAAATGGATGCATGCACAAATAATTTGAAGAAATAGTACAGAGAGATTATACGAAGAATATAGATACATATTTGTCTATATCTATATATTTGTCTATAAATTTGTCTGTCTGGCTGTATATATCTCTCTCTGTCCCTGTCTCTTTCTATAGGCCTATGTATCTTTCACAACTGTGCAAATATTCTGTAATATAGCCTACTGTGGGCCTAATAGGCTTAGGCCTATATAGATATACAAAGGCGTAGCCAGGAAACAATTTGAAGGTTGGTCTCCATGGGGCCCATTGGGCATGGTCTCAGAGTAAGGTGTCAGTTTTAAAAAGTTAGCCTAACTGCCTAAGTGTTTTGTCGTCATTTATTTATTTGGCGAGGGCCGGTTGAACCCGTAACCCCCCCTCTCCATAAAAATGTGTATATGCCATCTTAGTGAAAACATTTAAACTGTAAATGTAAGCCTACACGTTTTTATATTATATCGACAGTAGGCCTATGGCCTCGACCCTGCTCATTAGGTGAATCGTTCCTCGTGATTATTCACTCGATCCAATTCATTTGAATAGGCCTACCGCTATTATATGAATTGATTGATCTGGTGAGATCTTTCACTGCCGCTTATAAAGCCAGCTAGAGCCTATTGCTTAGTCTTTGTAGACTCATTTTCAAAATTAACCTATAGGCCTACGTACGGTAATTAAAGGTTTTTAAAATAATTCCTTTTTGCCTTCTGACGCATTCTCTAGACAGGCCTAGTCCTATGCGTTAACTGTTCATTGTTTGATGGTTCATAATTGTTATAAATAATTTAGAGTGTCGACTGAGAAATTTTAAATATTGGGGCTATATCAAAATCTATATATAGGCCTATATATATAACTTTTAGATGACGCAATTGGTTTGAGATGACGTAATTGTTGCAACCATTGTGTCACATGACGTCATAGAATTGTGCGTAGTCCTGTTCGCAGACGACGTTGCCTTGCAGGAGTCCATATCGATCGCCCGGATTCAGCTTCCGGTTGCAGACGATGCAGGAGAAGCAGTCCAGGTGGTAAAGTCCGTGGGACTGCTGCTGATGGTGATGGTGGTGGTCTGGCCGCTGGATAAGCCTTTGTTGCTGGGTCGTTCGCATCACCAAGCCATCCGACGAAATCGTCTTACCACAACGCGAACACGCCGCACCAATTCCACCGAAAAGCCTACGATAAATAACAGAGAATAATTCGTTATACATCAAGTTAAGCACAAGCGAAAGAACTGGACACAAATCGACTGTTAAAAACTTACCTCGTATACCTTCAAGCCTACGAAAGCTGCCGACTGCTAGCGACTGCGTTCACTTTGCTATAGTTATTTTAATTGCCGTCTCCGAGTTTCAATTTTTGGCGAAGACGTAAGCAACAGGACAGGAGCAACACTTGCTTATAAGGTAGGCCTACGAAGAGACAATCAGTCGATGACTTAGGCCTACTACTTGCCTGAGTGGTGTCTGCACGTTGCACGACGTCACTCAATCGTGATAATTACAAACTGCACTTTAATATAACCAGCAGCAGTGATTCAAGGACTGGACCAGGTAGCCTATAATTAAATTTTCTTTCTGGACTGAAGCTGATTTCGCTACTAGGCTATAAGTTTTTTTACGTGTACCCGGTATTCAGTTATTTGTTAAATGGAAGCTCGATTGATGAAAGAAATTGTTTCCCTAAATGGAAGTGGGATTGATGAAAACATTCCTGTGTTCAAAATTGAAGTTGGATTGATCAAAATAATTTTTACCGTAAATAGAAGCTGGATGGATGAAATTAAGTTTTTGATTCAATAGAAACTGGATTGATGAAAATAATTGTTTCCGTAATTAGAAGCTGGATCCATGAGAATATATCTTTGCTTAAATAAAAGTTCCATTGATGAAAAATATTTCTTTCATGAAATAGAAGTTGGATTGATAAAAGTAATTTTTTCAAATTAAATAGAAGTTGGATTGATGAAACATTTTCTCAATGAAATGGAAGGTGGATTGATGATAGTTAACATGCACATAGGTAGACTTCTTACTTACCAACGTCAAGTACGGTATTGAAGACATTAGAATAATTTGCAACGTAAACTACGTACCAAGTTTTTTTTACGTGTACCCGGTATTCAGTTATTTGTTACAGTAGTAAACTTGTTAAACTGTTCAGCTGCTGCAGATTGCTTAAATTAATCAATATGGAATGGATTGCAGGCAGAACGAGCACTGTGGTGCAGCCTTGGACTTGGTCTGTATTTTAGTTCTTTTCTAAACACTCGCGCATGCCTGTCACCTTCTTTCGTAAATTCACATTAACATTTCACAGTCATTGCATGGTCTGCCAGTACAGCATACGCGGTAGAGGCAATACACTGTTGGTTAACTATAATTATATACCGGATTACCTAACATCTTCGAAGTCGACAAGCCTAATTAAGGTGCTCAATCAACTGACTGAGCACCTTAATTAGGCATAATGACTTAGTCGACTAAGTTGTTTAGCTCTATCAGCGTCGTCAGCACATTAACAGTACTGTTGTAAACTTGTAAAACCGAATGCAATGGCCTACTTTGTTATCTACGAGTGACCTTAAAGTGGCGGACAAAGTCAACTAAATTCGCATATAGGAGAAGGAGAGAGAGGGATGAGGAAGAGAGAGGGAGAATGGAAAAGGAGAGGGAAAAGGGAGGTGAGGGACGAGGGGATTGGTCAACACTTTGTGGGGTAAAGTTACGTTCTTGCAAATGGTGAACATGTAGGCCTAGGCTACCATTTCACGCGTTTTGGCAGAGTTGATCCGTAAGTTCTTTTCTTTAGACCAGGTAGTAATGTACGTGTTGGTGTTGGAGCTCATCGGTCGCACGCAGTTGATAAGTGATTAGAGCTGATGAAGAGGTATATGCCATGGAAACTTCAGGCCTCTGCATGCCAGACCCAGCGCTGCTGAATAAGTTGATTCCCTGGGCTTTAGCTTCTATGTAGGCTACGCTTTCACTAAAATCGAGTTTACGTTTATACTTGCTGTACTATTTTATCTAAATGCACTTTTGCAGACGTGGTTTTCAATGTTTACGTATGATAGCTAGACCGCTATTGTTGTCCAGAGCAAGTTAATTTTAGGTAGGCCTAGGCCTACGCGCATTTTGGCCTTTGCCTGACAAAGCGCCACCTGAGGAAACCAAAAGCGACATTTGCCATTAATGTCCTTAGCGTTAAAACAGGCTATCACGTTTACACATAATAATCGTAGTGGGTTATGTTTTAACTTTTAGGAACGTGTGCCTCAATATAGAAATGAAGGCAAATAGGCCTATAAATGTATAACTCGTATTAACCCAGATATTATTTTAACACAATCTTGGAACTGTTGAACAATGTTCTAACTAGTTTAGCATGGACCAAAATTACACACCTCGTTTTAAAGGATCCTATATTGCATGCTTTAAAAGCCTGACAGTAGTATAACTGTATAAACAGATTACGGAGGGTACGTACGTCACTACTTAGTAAAGGCAAAAATGAAAAAAGAAATGCCGGGTCGGGCTCTGAGTAGTTATCATTTACCGATCCGTTTTGATGCGCTCGTATAACTCCTAGTAGGCCTACTTTTGCCTCTTTTCCGACACTCTTGAGGATAATAATAAGCAGAGTGCTAATTAGTAATGCAATGTTATCTGGCAATGCAATGTTGATTAGCAATGCAATGCTTCCACAAAATCTCCCACTTAGCACTCCGAGCTAATTGGCTGCGATTAGGCCCGAATATTACCAACGCATTGCAATCAAATGGACTAGACTGCCTATGTTTACATTCTTATGTTGCTGAAGATCTGATGCTAAGTAATGATCATTAATATAACCAAAACAATGGACTTTAATTGCAGCGCAGAGTTTCGTGTACCTGATCAGGTGGCCTAACAATATGCAATGGTTAATTAGGCCTAAGTTTACTCGAACACTACATTCAATCGCAGCGCAGTCACTTTTTAATATAATAATAATAAGACGATTTCTATAGCGCCGTAGCACAGCCGAGGCCGAAGGAATGGGCGCTGTACATGAGTTCAACTTGTTACTTCGGATGATCTTACCTGATATAATCTGTTCGGCAGAGGATCATTTCATCGCGGGTGAAGCAGGTGCTTCCTATATCCTGAAGCCTAGCTTGGCAGATGGAGCATCGCAGACAGTCCGAGTGCCAGTAGCTGTCGGCCAGTCTCAGCAGCCCAGCGTCGAGGATGTTACAGCCGCATCCTGTGCACTGTTTCGTCCTCTTTGTGTCGATGCTGACTTCTCCAAGTCGAAGAAAAGCTTGTGGCTCCTGCTGCTGGTGTTTATTCTGCTGCTGATGCGGAACTCTATCCAAGGATGACAGAACTGATGTTTCGGGTGAAGCGGTTCCTGTGAGTTCATCGCGTTTCTCAAGCGATCTGTCAACTGCCATTTCGTTTTCACTTGCTATGATCATAGCTAGCCCGCAGATCGCAAACTCTCACCCCTTATAGTGCAAGCGCCAGCGTTTTGGCCTTCAAATTCTTCCGTCTGCGTCAACAGTGACTGTAACACGCATTGCACGGACTAACTGTGACAGAGGCCGTTAAAGGCCACACGCAAGAGACTGTGTGGCCAATCGTTACACAACGCACAGCTTCCTCATCGCCTGTCACAGAGGCGAATAGGCTATTGGCTGGACTGACTACGGCTATACCTATAACAGCCGCATGGACGACTGTCGCCGGCTGTTATACTTGTTGCGCAAGGCTAGGGGAAAGGTTTATAATAATTATGGACCCCTAAGAAACTTTTACTATTTCATAGGGTCTACGTTCAAAACCGCGACCACAAAACAGCGATCGTCAAAACCGCGATCACAAAATAGCGATATTACACAAATGGTGTGATTCCGAGAAATCTGTTATAGCGTGATCGACGAATGTATTATAGATCAACAAAGTTGTGTTTTTATATAATAAAGAAATTGTCTATCTTCTGAAACAACAGGGCATACCATAGCTGAAATCCTAAACTACACAACAGCTGTTGAATTTAAACCAGTCTTATAAGCAATATGTATCAAAACAGAAACATTGATGCTTTTCGTGCAGAAGTTAGCAGCAAAGGCACACCTTCAGAACAGGAAGTTGAAATCAGTGTACGGATGGTTTCCTCCTGTAAGAGCTCTTTGCAGACATGATAGGTGGGAAATACAGTCTAGGCCCATATTACACAGTGGCCCATATTATAAGCCTTTCCCCTACATGTGCAGTTTATAGGAAAAGGTCATGTTATTAATTGTGAATAGGGCCTATACACTGTCTTTAATCTAATCTAATCTAACCTAATCTAATCCAATGACTTCTATTACGCCGTTATTAAAGAGTATAAGACATATCCCTGCCAGCATTCCCATACAGAGCCCATCTAATTTTAATATGGGCTCATGGGCTTGGACTAGCTCATATCAGCCCCATCTGGGCACGAGGTGAGGACCCCATTATCCGATTAAACTTTTATGTTGGAGACAAGTGGGCTCATGGGCTTGGTCTACCCACATCGAACCCATCTAGGACAGAGGTCAGAAGCCCATTCATTAACCGACATTTCCAATATCCGAGTTTTAGTTGAGCGATAAGTGGGCTCGTGGGCTTGGGCTGCCCACCTTGAGCCAACTTCGGCCTGATGCCCATTAACCATCAGGCTACCGAGGTTTTTTTGTAACACGGGACCACCCCCCTGGATTTTGTGTTTGGTTTCACGTATCATTTCTTGTAATACAGCAATGGATTCAGCATTCATTTATGAACAACATGGTATATTTACTTGTAGCCTACATTATGTGAATGCACCCTGAAATTACATAATTTTTAACAACGTACCGATAATTAGCGATATTTTATATTATTGCGTACATTTTGTACTTTTGGATAAACAAATATAAGATTATGTGTGTTTTGAAACTGATCTATGTATCCAAGAACATTTTAAACATAATGATGCTTCATTTGTAACAATAGCCTACAAACTAGTCTATAGTCTGTTAGTGTGTAGCGAAATCTAAAGGTAACATGAAACAAGACTTTACGTTATTGTTCACGGCAGTCAAATATTGTCAGTGTTCCTTGCTTTTATTGCAAGTTACTTCCGTTGTTTTGTGCGAATGCTTCCTGTAAACTGGCTTCTCACTTCATCTTCAGTACGGTATCTGTTTCAGCTAATATAAGTTCTAAATCTGTAGCTGTTGACAAACGTTTATGTAGAAATATCGGTTTAAGTTGTGTTGTTGCATCAGCCATTTTCACCCAAATGATGGGTATTGTGAACTAATGTTTTGCATATATAATGAGCACAGGTGTTCCTTAGGTTGATATATATATATATATATATAATGTGTATCGATTGTTAAGCGTTTTAGTCTTAGGCCTTAGTTGCGCTGTCGGCTCGTGGGCGCTTGGCCTAAAGTAGCCTAAACTTTGGCTGACGATAGATTCTCTACACGTGCAGTTAGCGCGCCAAACTTAGAAACTGCTGATGACAGTGATTTTGAACTATACAGTGTAGTACAGTTGTTTTAAGGCAAGAGTTGAGTTGTTGTTATTAAACTGTGTTTGAAGAAAGAAGAAACATTCAAAGAACTGTGTCAATTTAATTCTTAAACAGTTAGAAGACGTTGAGCAATTTATATGTAGAGATAAGGAAAGTTCTTGAGGTAGGTCACAACTAAGAAAGAAAAGAGTTGGTGACATATTTGGTGGCAGCGGTGGGATTCGAAACAACGTCTGGGATTCGAAACAACGTCTGGGATTCGAAACAACGTCTGGGATTCGAAACAACGTCTGGGATTCGAAACAACGTCGACTGGTGAATACGCATTCAAATCATTGGTAAATCTACGACAACGAAAGCCTCAACGACAAAGGTATAAAAGTTGGTTGTTATCAAACAAAGAACAATTCCCAATACTTCAAACACAAAAGAAAACTGGTGTTTTCCAGAAAGGACAGCACTGAAGTAAAGAAGTAAGATGGAGAAATTAAGTGTCAAAAAACAAGCAGAACTGAAGAAGATGTCTTCTGAAAGATTAAAACAGCGCTTGTTGAAGGCTGGTTTTGAAGAAGAGAAACTGAAAGATATGTCACGTGAGGACATGTTAGAAGCGCTAGCTGAAGTCTGGCTTAAGGAAGAAGCAGAAGAAGAAGGTGCTGTCGGCGGTGTTGTGGAAAAGGTTATTGAAAAACCGCCTGGACTTATGTCTATGGAGATGATGATGCAGTGGATGATGATGAAAGAAGAAAGAGAGGAGAAACGAAGACAAGAAGAGAAAGAAAGAGAGGAGATACGAAGACAAGAAGAGAAAGAGAAAGAGGAGAAACGGAGACCCTCTTGAAATGAAGAATAGAAGTCTCGTTAGGCGCCTGTGTTCCAGGTAATTTACTTTCCATGTTAGTTTGTAAGTTCATCGGAGTTAAAATATGTGTAAATGTCTGAAAAAAAGGTCATCGGAGTAAAAATTTGAAATTTCTAAAAAGAAAAGGTCGTTCGAGTTAAAATGTCAAATGTCTAAAAAAAGGTCATCGGACTTAAATTTTAAAAAAAATCGGAGTTCAATAAAACAATTTCTAAAAAAAGGTCATCGGGAAAATTATGCACTGGTCTGTGAAGTTGCCTCCTCTTGAATTTAAGTCTGGCTACGCTCCTGGAGTTACAAACCGGTTGCGGTTTGTCAACTGGATTGTTTCAATAAACGAAATTATTAATATTATTATTATTCAAGACCTTATATATATAGGCCTAGGCTAAATGGAGGTCGTTTAAAGTAAGCTTAGCTCAAAAATAGCAACGCAAGTCAGGAAATTATTTAGTTTTTACGTTTTAGCTGCTGTCAAGTTTGCTTCAGTCAAAATATCCTTCAAACCACGTTTCTGAACATAGAGACGTGTACATAACCTAGGCTATGCATGCAACTTTTCCGTAGTAGCCTATAAGCCTACGGGAACGAGTCAGTGCCGCACGACAATCAATCAAAATTGGTCATCGACTGGAAGCCAGTGGAGCATGTTCTTCACCCAATCGAACGTATTAGTAGAAGCGGTACAAGACAAATTTGGTCAGTATACTGCATTTTTGAACACGGATTGCCGCTTTGCACAGTTGTAGTTGGTACCTAAGAGAACATTTTAGGAAGGGGAGGCATTCGAAATTTCCCTTAGAATTCAAGATGGCGGCTTTTTTCAAAATGGCCGACCTAAATTGAGACTTTTCAATATCTCGGCTTCTGGTTCACTTAGAATCATTATCTTGGTGTCTAAACATACACATTTAGGGGTAATGATTCCAATAGGGCCATCGCAGATTAGCCCCGGTCTCATCGGTCGGCCATTTTCCAAAATGGCCGACGAAAATTGAGATTTTCAATATCTCGGCTTCTAGTCAACTTAGAATCGTTATTTTGGTGTCTAAACATACCCATTTAGGGGCAATGATTCCACTAGGGCCATCGCAGATTAGCTCCGGTCTCATCGGTCGGCCATTTTCCAAAATGGCCGACGAAAAATTGAGATTTTTCAATATTTCGGCTTCTAGTTCACTTAGAATCGTTATTTTGGTGTCCAAACATACACATTTAGGGGCAATGTTTCGACTATAGGGCTATCGCAGATTAACCCATGATCTCATGAGTCGGCCATTTTCCAAAATGGCCGACGAAAATTGAGATTTTCAATATCTCGGCTTCTAGTCAACTTAGAATCGTTATTTTGGTTTCTAAACATACACATTTTAGGGCAATGATTCCACTAGGGCCATCGCAGATTAGATCCGGTTCTCATCGGTCGGCCATTTTCCAAAATGGCCGACGAAAAACTGAGATTTTTCAATATTTCGGCTTCTAGTTCACTTAGAATCGTTATCTTGGTGGCTAAACATACACATTTTGGGGCAATGATTCCATTGAAGCCATCACAGATTTGCTCCAGGTCTCATCGGTCCAGTGTGATTCCTGTTTAACGATAACGATAACGAAAATGTTCGTTAACGAAAATAAAATGATTTCGTTAACGATAACTAGTAACTATAACTAAAAAATATCATTAACTATAACTATAACTATAACGAAAATAACAATAACGAAAATTCATCTTTATGCTCGTTAATACAAACAATAAAAATAGGAAGTACAATATGGACGATTCGACATAAATGAGAACGAAAAATGCGATATTTTATTATGCAATTTGTCAGTTACTTTGGAAACTCGTGTATTCATGAAGCTGAATACACCCATGCTTTAAAGGCTTTCAAAGCTCTGAACAAATTGTGAAACAGCGTGTTAATACGCACAATTTTGCTTATATCCTTAATTATTGTAACTAAGTAGCAACTAAAATTAACTAAAATAAAAATCCATTAACTATAACTATAACTATAACTAAAATTAAAAAACCATTAACTATAACTATAACTAAAATAAAATCTGTAAGGAGAATCACACTGCATCGGTCGGCCATTTTCCAAAATGGCCTAACGAAATTGAGATTTTTCAATATCTCGGTTTCTAGTTCACGGTCTGCGCAAAGTGAGTCAAGAAACTGGTCAAACTGTCTCGGAATCAAGAAACGACTATATTATATTTTCAAAAGTCATAACAAAAGGACTTATTAAGATAGCATTTAAAGGGCAGAAAGTCAGATAATTGGCTAAACATGCATCTAAATGAATGTTTGAGGAATTTACGTGATCGAAAACGAAACAGAGAAATAATTAATAAATTTGGCACCGGTACACCTGCAGTTGAAAATTCGTGCCGGTCCGTGACACTAAAATTTAATTCCTGCCGGTCCGTGACACTGAAAAGTTTGGGAAGCACTGCTGTGGATGTTATCTAAGCGTTTTAATTACAAGAGTCTTCCATGGATTTCTAAAACATATTAGACATAATTTATCTTTATTTCTTTAATAAAAAGTAAGAAATTACTTCCTTAGCTAGGATTCGAACATTTCCCCCTACAGTAGGCTAACTGTTGGAACACATCAGTGTGCATGGGACACCAGCACATTTACAAGAGCATCTATTTGACGTACAACCCTCCTTGCACCAACATTTCAATAGTTCTCTGCAAGCCTGCCAAACTGTTGGTTGTGTGGTGTACTGTGGAGTCCACACCTCACCTCGCTTTGTCCATCGATCCCCATTGCAATGAGCTGGAGCTGGCATGTCATTCATGACACTGTCTGCCTGGCCTCACATATGCCAACCTTGGTATTGGCTCAAAGAGTGTGTAGGAGGAAGACTTGGCAATCTCCTAGCGGAATTGATAAACCAGTTGAATTTTGTGGAAGTTCATGTGCTTTTGTTTATGATGGTGCAGCCCTCATATTATAATGGCATGAAGCCACGTTGTTCAAAATCATTTTGGAGAATATTGTGTGAGTGATTTTCAGGACAGTTTGTTACGGCATGTGGCTTGCTTAGCTGCTACTCATATTGATTTGGTTTGGGACATTTCTGTGGCCGCTACCTTGAAGAATGGTGTTCGACAGCAGCGAGGATCTGGTACACGCCGACAAGTAGCTCCAGAAACAACACTACCACTCAACTGGCCTGACTTTCTTATAAATGAAAGAAATAAGAAAGAACTTTTCAATCTGCTTGCGAATTACGCTCTCCATAATTTTTGTCAAGTTCATGTTGTCACAAACGTAGATAAGGAACTCCTCTCATCTGGTACCCAACACATATCCCTACCTGGCACTTCATGTGAAAAAAGGACTAAGCAGATGGTCGTCTGATCATGCAGCAAGTGCGTGATATGGCGTGCAAATGCCGTTAAGAATGTCCTTCTTGTACTAAGTTATTTGGAAAACAGAGATCTCAATTTCGGTCGGCCATTTTGGAAAATGGCCGACTAATGAGATCATGGGTTAATCTGCGATAGCCCTATAGTCGAAACATTGCCCCTAAATATGTATGTTTGGACACCAAAATAACGATTCTAAGTGAACTAGAAGCCGAAATATTGAAAAATCTCAATTTTTCGTCGGCCATTTTGGAAAATGACCGACCGATGAGACCGGATCTAATCTGCGATGGCCCTAGTGGAATCATTGCCCCTAAATGTGTATGTTTAGACACCAAAATAACGATTCTAAGTTGACTAGAAGCCGAGATATTGAAAATCTCAATTTTCGTCGGCCATTTTGGAAAATGGCCGACCTCATGAGATCATGGGTTAATCTGCGATAGCCCTATAGTCGAAACATTGCCCCTAAATGTGTATGTTTGGACACCAAAATAACGATTCTAAGTGAACTAGAAGCCGAAATATTGAAAAATCTCAATTTTTAGTCGGCCATTTTGGAAAATGGCCGACCGATGAGACCGGAGCTAATCTAATAATTCCGTGTACCGCCTGGACTATATGAGAGAACTTCGGTAGAGGACTCTATTATCTAGTCTTACATCTGTTAGCAATAGCGCAATTTTAAATTTCTGGCCTACAGAAGAGGTTCTCTAGGGGTCATCTATATATCTGGAGCTCCACCATAGCCTGAGTAGATATATCTTGGAGAGGCACTATAGCCTATAACTGGCCTGAATGAATGAACGATTTCCATGTGTTACGTTCATTGTTTCCACCAATAATTACTCGTCATTATAATCTGCGACCCCGGCCTCATGATTTCACTCTGCCGGATAGGGATGATCGAAATTTCATACCTAGAGTACTTTATGGTGTATTGGCTATACACTAATTTTCTTTAGCAATAGGTCTCAGGTATTAATACATTCCTAGCCCTCTTATCTATTTGACTATTATTTTTGTCTAATCGATATCTAAACTGTTGATTTTGTAATCTTGTTGCGTTTGTGTCAACGAGTTTGTGAAATAAAGGAATAGTAGTAGAATGTATCAATGCTTTCCATCTTCTGCGAAGTTCTCTCCGCTTCAGTTCATGCATAGTAACCGGGAGCGGTTCATAAGAGCGACATAACGAAAGAGCGACGTAACAGAAGAGCGACATAAATACCGTATCAAAAGAGCGACAACCGAAGAAATGAAATCAAAATTCAAAAGAGCGACTTAATAACGAAAGAGCGCAAACATCTTTATGTTCTCATTTAAAAGCAGTAAATCGATGTTTTCTCAGTAAAACGATATAGGCCTAATATTCATATAATATTAGGCTATAGCTTGCCGTCCATTACTTTTTAATGCTTGTTTATTCAAAAAATCTATCTAGAACCACAGACTTGCTCACCTTCACTGGTCAAGATCTTTCGCAAAACTGAGAATCTCATAACATTGACTGGTCAGTTTGCGCAATTATCATAAACTGAGCCCATGCCTCATTTCACTCGCTCGCCTATTCACCTCGACATCCGCGTCTCTTTGAAGCTAACATCAGGGTACGGAACCCCGATGTACATCAAAATATAAGTACAATGGCTGGAATTCGCACCTATAGTCCTTAGAAGTTGTTCATAACGAGCCCCTAAATAAACACAAACAAACTCACTCTTGCATAATTATATAGAACAAACTGCAGTAAGCCTAGCTTTGATAAACAACTTGAATAGCCAGTAATTTCTGGCTACGAATACACGACCCCTCTAGTATATTCCCAAGAAACCAGACTACGATAACCAATTTGTCACTTTTTTTGTTATGTCGCACTTTCGTTACGTCGCTCTTTCAAATCAGCAATATTTCTGTCGCTCTTTTAAAACTGCTCTTCCATTTGTCGCTCTTTGGTTACGTCGCTCTTTCGTTAGGCCTATGTCGCTCTTTCGATACTAACCCATGGTAACCCGTTAGCTACTTCCGGTAGACTTAGATTCGCGCCGGGAGCAGACCATTCTGGGGGGCAAATTCAAAGGAAGCTGATAAACGGGAAATCTACAAAGGTCGAGGTCTTCCAAGGTCAAATAGTTTTGCTGACGTGTTGTAGGCTTATTCAGCGAAACATCTTGGGTATAAATAGGGCCTAACAATAATAAGCAATAATAATAATAATAATAATAATAATAATAATAATAATAATAATAATAATAATAATAAATACTACAACGCCTATCAGTGGCCCTACAAATTGGAAACTCTCTATCTGTTTTAGGCACCACAGATTGCAACAACACTGTAGCCAAGGAGAATGACAGCTTATAACAATATTGAAAACAGTTACTTTTAATCAGTCTGTACATAAGTTTGTTGGCTTTATGAAGAAATAAATTTGTCTTATAATAATAATAATAATAATAATAATAATAATAATAATAATAATAATAATAATAATAATAGGCCCTAATAATAATAATAATAATAATAATAATAATAATAATAATAGGCCCTAATAATAATATTAATAATAATAATAATAATAATAATAGGCCCTAATAATAATAATAATAATTTTAAAGAATGATGCCGGACCCGGCAGAAGAGTGAAGAAAGGGAGGATCCCGAACTCGCCATCCCTAGTATCAGAAAAAAGAGAGCGAAGGATCCGCCAAGGCAATCCGGGAGAAGAAGAAAGAGAATCCGGATGAAAAACAAAACATTATCATTATTTTATTGTTATTGTGGCAAAACTCGTCGGGGAAAGCAGTCTGAGTATCTGTCGGATTCTCTTCTTCTCCCGGTCTGCCTGGGCGGATCCCTCGCTCTCTTTCTTTCTGATACCAGGGATGGCGAGTTCGGAATCCTCCCTTTCTTCAACTGTCTGCCGGGTCCGGCCTCTCTGGTCGGGCACAGGACTTAGCGATGCCAGCGACGTAACCGAACACTTAGTAGACGTAGAAGACGACAGCAACTCGAGTCGAAACAGCAATGCTTGTGTTATTTCAAATGCACCTTCACAAGTCACATTATCAACTAGCGACACAAGCGACAAGAAGAAGAACACCAGCTCTAAGCACGAAGAACAACACATCAACGAACATCCACTATTTATTCTTATAGGCAGAGAGTGGGTGGGGAGAGAGGACACAGCCAAGTCCCGGGGGACGCAGTCAGGCGGCGTCAAAGAGCTGCAATCTGCCAAAATAATTTCTGTCGACGGCAACGGCCTATGATGTCATAAGCTGTCGTTAAACTGTGGATCCATCCATCAGGCGGCGTGGGGAGAGGGGACCCATCAAGTCCCGGGGGACGCAGCCAAGCGGCGTGGGGAGAGGGGACGCAGCCAAGTCCCGGGGAACGCAGTCAGACGGCCGCGGCGTGCGGAGAGGAGACCCATCAAATCCCTACGGCCAAGGGGGAGAGGAGAGGACGCAGTCAAGCGGCGTGGGGAGAGGGGACCCGTCAAGTCCGTACAGCCAACGGGAAGGGAGAGGGGACCCAGTCAAGTCTGTACAGCCCAGGGGAAGGGAGAGGGACACAGTCCATCCCCAGCCAAGCGCCATGCAGCCGAGGGGAAGGGAGAGGGGACCCTGTCACGTCCGTACAGCCAAGGGAAAGGGAGAGGGACGAAGTTAAGCGGCGTGCGGAGAGGGGACCCAGCCATGCACCGTGCAGCCGAGGGGAAGGGAGAGGGACCCAGTCAAAAGTCGTGGGGAGGGGACGCAGCCAAGTGTCGTGCAGCCGAGGGGAAGGGAGAGGGACGCAGTCAAGCGGCGTGGGGAGAGGGGACCCAGCCAAGCGCCGTGCAGCCGAGGGGAAGGGGAAGGGGTACGCAGTCAAGCGGCGTGGGAGAGGGGACCCAGCCAAGCCGTGCAGCCGAGGGGAAGGGGAAGGGGTACGCAGTCAAGCGGCGTGGGGAGAGGGGACCCAGCCAAGCGCCGTGCAGCCAAGGGAAGGGGAAGGGGAAGGGTACGCAGTCAAGCGGCGTGGGGAAAGGGGACCCAGCCAAGCGCCGAGGGGAAGGGGTACGCAGTCAAGCGGCGTGGGGAGAGGGACCCAGCCAAGCGCCGTGCAGCCGAGGGGAAGGGAGAGGGGACAGTCAAGCGACGTGGGAGAGGGACCCAGCCAAGCGCCGTGCAGCCGAGGGGAAGGGAGAGGGACCCAGCCAAGCGCCGTGCAGCCGAGGGGAAGGTGTACGCAGTCAAGCGGCGTGGGGAAAGGGGACCCAGCCAAGCGCCGTGCAGCCGAGGGGAAGGGAAAGGGTACGCAGTCAAGCGTCGTGGGGAGAGGGGACCCAGCGAAGAGCCGAGCAGCCGAGGGGAAGGGTAGGGGTACGCAGTCAAGCGGCGTGGGGAAAGGGGACCCAGCAAAGTGCCGTGCAGCCGAGGGGAAGGGGAAGGAGACGCAGTCAAGCGACGTGGGGAGAGGGGACACAGCCATGCACCGTGCAGCCGAGGGGAAGGGAGAGGGGACCCAGCCAAGTCCACAGCCACGTCATATTGCTACATTATTATCATTTATTATTGTTATTATTCCTGTTGTTGATTCTGCACTGTTGTTATAATAATAATTGTTTTGATGCTGACGATGGTGACCACATCTAAAACGGAAGCCCAAACAGATGCAGTCCCCATAGTTATCCCACCTAACATTAGAAAGTTGCTGACAGCATGTCTTGTTGTATAGCCTGGAATGGTTCCTTGGAGAGTAGCAAGTATGTAAAGCGATGACTCTGAGATGCATGCAGGACTTTGACTGGCTTGAGACCTTGGATTATTAATTATGATGATAGCGGACAGTGTTGCAGTAAAGCGAACGAACTCCAGAACGAAATAACGTGAAACGAAACTAATCATCCCTTGGCATCAATCTGTTCCACTGGAATAGACCGGTTCAACGTCGTCGGCTGACGGAGGAGGATCGTCTTCTTGTCGTGGGTTTGGCTTCGTTGGCCTCCGAGCCCTGCAGGAAACACAAGGCCGCATTGATCACAGTTTAACCTGGGTTGCTATAGCGATGCTGTAGTGTATATGCTGCAATTTAATTTCATCAAGTATACCAAGGATAAGCGTAACTACATTCCGCGAGTCTTGTTCAAACATATATATTAATTTTCTCAACCCAACTCATAATCATCTGTAGGCCTACAGTGCATATTTTAACTGTATACTACTGGGACAAATGTCCCAGAAGTTCTAGGATTTGCCCCAGTAGTTTTAGGATTTGTCCCAGTAGTTTTAGGATTTGCCCCAGTAGTTTTAGGATTTGCCCCAGTAGTTTTAGGATTTGTCCCAGTAGTTTTAGGAAATGTAGTTTTAGTACTTGTCCCAACTTCGTCGATTTGTAAGAAGTTCTAGCATTTGCCCCAGTAGTTTTAAGATTTGTGGTGTGGAATATCCTCGTATACGGTACGGTATACCAGAGAAGATTATAAACATCATAAAAGGAATGTATACAGAAAGCAGGTGTGCAGTGAGAACGGAGGGGAAACTAGGAGAGTGGTTCCAGATTGTCACGGGCGTGCGTCAGGGCTGCATTCTGTCACCATTGCTATTCCTGCTAACGATCGATTGGGTGATGAGACGAAGCACAAAAGAAGGGGAGTGTGGCCTGGAGTGGGAAGGAGAGGGAAAGCTGGCGGATCTAGACTTTGCAGACGACATAGCGCTACTGGAGGAGTCCTGGGAAGGAATGAGAAAACTCACAGACAGTGTGGAGAGAGAGGCGGGTCTGGTCGGACTGAGGATCAATACCACCAAAACAAAGATTATGAAAGTAGGAAAATGGACAGTGACTGAAAACATCAAAGTTGGAGAGGATGTGCTGGAGGAGGTGGAACACTTTTGCTATCTGGGGAGTATGATTTCAAGCAATGGCAGCTGTGATAAAGAGATTGGAAGCAGATTGGGAAAAGCCAATGCCACATTTGGAAGGTTGAACAATATATGGAAGAACAAAGGACTCAGTCTGACAACAAAAACAAGATTATACAGAGCTTTGGTATTGACAGCGCTGCTGTATGGGGCAGAGACATGGTCTATGACAAAAGTCAATATGAAGAAACTGGAGGCGGCACATCATCGTTGGCTGAGAAGATTACTGAAGATCACTTGGAGGGATAAGGTCAGAAATGAGGAAGTAAGAAGGAGAACATCCATGGAGAAACTGGAAGACATGCTGAAGAAGATGCGGTTACGTTGGTTGGGGCACATACATAGATCGGGAGAGGAGAGAACGCTAAAGCAGGCACTGGATTGGACTCCGTCGGGATGGAGAAGAGGGCGAGGAAGACCCAGAAAGACTTGGAGAAGCACGATCACTCAGGATCTGGAAGGCGGCGGAATGACGTGGGACGATGCTATGCTGGCCGCGGAAGACAGGATAACGTGGAGAGGCTGTGTCGCCCGATGCGCTGACAGCGCGAGGAAGGACTAAGTGCTAAGTAAGTAAGTTTTAGGATTTGTCCCAGTAGTTTTAGGATTTGTCCCAGTAGTTTTAGGATTTGTCCCAGTAGTTTTAGGATTTGTCCCAGTAGTTTTAGGATTTGCCCCAGTAGTTTTAGGATTTGCCCCAGTAGTTTTAGGATTTGTCCCAGTAGTTTTAGGATTTCCCCAGTAGTTTTAGGCTTTGCCCCAGTAGTTTTAGGATTTGTCCCAGTAGTTCTAGGATTTGCCCCAGTAGTTTTAGGATTTGCCCCAGTAGTTTTAGGATTTGTCCCAGTAGTTTTAGGATTTGTCCCAGTAGTTTTAGGATTTGCCCCAGTAGTTTTAGGATTTGCCCCAGTAGTTTTAGGATTTGTCCCAGTAGTTTTAGGATTTCCCCAGTAGTTTTAGGCTTTGCCCCAGTAGTTTTAGGATTTGTCCCAGTAGTTCTAGGATTTGCCCCAGTAGTTTTAGGATTTGCCCCAGTAGTTTTAGGATTTGTCCCAGTAGTTTTAGGATTTGTCCCAGTAGTTTTAGGATTTGCCCCAGTAGTTTTAGGATTTGCCCCAGTAGTTTTAGGATTTGTCCCAGTAGTTTTAGGATTTGTCCCAGTAGTTTTGATGATTTGTCCCTGCATGGTAATACTCTACTTTCAATGTTAGTTTCCAATAACAATGAAAGTAGAGTAGCAGACTTTGTCCCAGTAGTCCAACTCCCAGTAGTCCAACTCCGTTAAAATATGCACTGAATCTGTAGGCTGTAACTGTCTTCAATAACTAACTCAATCTCGGCTCTAGCTATTAATTTTGGTGTTATGCCTATACTTATAACCAGTTGCGCTCAAGACAACGGGATTTATTGAATTAAACGAATACTGACTGAATACCATAACGTTTATAGTACCATTATGAATGCACAAATCAGTAATGTAATATAAAGTGCACTGAATCTGTAGGCTGGGACAAAAGGCATAGTGGCTTAAGGCATGGACAAAAACCAAAGCACTAGAGAAGAAAATCGAAGCATGCGAAATGTGGATTTGGAGGAGAATGCTGAGGGTCCCCTGGACTGAGAGGAGAACAAATGAACATATACTGGAAGAGATAGGACACTTAAGAGGAGAGATGAGGAGAGATGACACTGAGACAAAGAGCGGCGAGACAAAAATTGATGTATTTTGGCCATGTGATGCGGGCGGACGGCATGGAAAAGGAGATGATGCTGGCGTGTGGGGAGGGAAGACGAGGAAGAGGACGACCAAGAAAGAGATGGATGGAGGAGATACACGAGACGATGATGATGAACCTTCCGGAGCTGAGAGAGGCGACGAGAGATCGGAACGCATGGAGAAGGCTGACTATGACGGTCGCTAGGATTCAGCGAATCGACGGCATAAGATACAAGATAATATAAAGCAATGATAACGTCTCCCCGCCAGCTAATCGTTCTACAAAGGAAATGAAGATCAACCGAGCGAAGCCAAGATCCAGACATAGTAACCCAGCAGAGCATAGTGGCTTAAGTTGTCAATTAAAATATTTAAAATTCTACTGAAATATTTTCATTTAGAATAACGTACCTCTTTTGACTCATTCAGGAAAGGCGGATGCACTACAATGGGTGGCCCAATAAACTGACGTCTGGGCGGTGGTGTGTAGTTCACGACGATTTGTTGTAAGTTGTAACTTGGGTTCAGCCTAAGCAAAAACAGCAAATGTCATATGGCATTACATGGTTATCCCTTTAACGAGATCATCAAAATCAACAAAGGGCCTATTGATTGTAAAGAAATAACGCAGCTGCAAGCTTTTATGTAGCCTATACCTAAATATTATAATGTATATTATATATAAAATTATATTAAGCTTAGCCTATAATTATATGACCTAAAGTTGTTTATAAAATATTTAAAATTCTATTGAAATATTTTTATTTCGAATAACCTCGTCTGACTCATTCCTGAAAATCGGATGCACTACAGTGGGTGGCCGAACAGACGAATTCCTTGACGGTGGTGTGTATTTCACGATGACTTGTTGTAACTTACAACTCGGGTTTTGGTTTCATGATCGACGGCTCAGTTTTCTGCAAGCTATGGGAGGTAATAGACTTAATCCCGAATGTATCCTAAAACTTCTCCCATCGATCGGAAGGCCATAAACATTGCATTATTAAAAATGCATAACTGAATTATCAACAGTAATTATTACGTCGTTAATATCCTTTGTCTACTACGTGTGACGTATTGGTTATAATGACGTAATTAATAATTGCATTTGATACCAAACGAGTCGGAAGACATTGCAACACTTTGTGACGTGCATAAAGGCGTTATATTAAGTGCCTTGAGAGTTGAGACAGACAGACATGACTCACTTAAGCAAATCCTTCACGTAGGCCTAGAATTTCGCAGCGCCAATGATGCTCTGTCGAAGGTGGTGTGTGCACTTCTAACTTTAGAAGGAGGGCAATATCTAATAGAGTTGCTTTGTAGCCATAGGCGTAGCTACATGGAGGCAAGAGGAGGCAGTTGCCTTGCCTCCTCTTGCTTTTTTTATATAGTGGAATTTCAATTGAAATGACCAAGATTTTGCCAATGGTCTGTGAAGTTGCCTCCTCTTGAATTGAAGAATCGAAGTTTCGTTAGGTGCCTGTGTTCGAGGTAAATTACTTTCGATGTTAGTTTGTAAGGTCATCGGAGTTAAAATATGTGGAAATGTCTAAAAAAAAGTCATCGGAGTTAAAATGTGAAATTTATAAAAAAAAGGTCGTCGGAGTTAAAATAGCAAATGTCTAAAAAAGGTCATAAATTTCTAAAAAAAGCACTGGTCTGTTGTGTAAATGTCTAAAAAAGGTCGTCAAATGTCTAAAAAAGGTCATAAAAAAGATCGGAGTTCAATAAAAAAAGGTCATCGAGAAAATTATGCACTGGTCTGTTGGTCTGTGAAGTTGCCTCCTCTTGAATTTAAGTCTGGCTACGCTCCTGTTTGTAGCGCCTACATACTAACATACAATTATGATAATAATCATTAGCCTATTAATTTATCAGTCCCTGACGTCATCCAGTTCGCAGCGATGCGTGACAGCACAGCAGACCCTAAATTAATGTTTTCCAGTTTCCGCGGTCGTTTTGTCATGTCCAGTGCACGTCTTAATTAGGCCTATTTCTGATTCAAGAATTACTGTTTTCGTTTATGCGGTCTATCTATATAGCCTGGTCTTAATTGGTTTTCGTTTAGTTTTCTTTCCTTCGAATCTTGCATTTATAATGGGGTTCGATCAAGTATAGCCTAGATCGACGTCTGGATACTCTTTAGGGGTAAAGCTACGTACGTTTCTTCTCCACATGGTCAAGCCATCATAGCCTTCGGAAAAACGACTTTGCCCGGCAGGGTTGCATATATAGATACCTAAGAAATGTCTCATGTTATCATTTCTTAATTTATGGAGTTTTTAAATATTTCTGCAGTTTTTGTTGTCGACTCATTTCTGCAGTGTGAATTCTTTTCTGATCATGCTTTCATATTGTGCAGTAAGCTTGTTCTCATAGGCCTACATAAAAGATATTCGCGTATAACTGCTGATTCCACTGAATGGCCGGGATGTGCGAAGCTGGTTGACTGCGCCCACACGGTCGCGGAATCGACGGTCATTTTATCAGTGGCAGCGCACGTCTTATTAGGTTAGGCCTATTTCTGAGTTCAAGAACTACTGTTTTCCTTTCTCCCCTGTCTATCCAGCCTGGGCAGTCATTGGTTTTCGTTTAGTTTTCTTTCCTTCGAATCTTGCATTTAGTATGGGGTTCGATCAAGTATAGCCTAGATTGACGTCTGGATACTCTTTAGTTTAGGGGTAGGCTACGTTTCTTCTCCACATGGTCAAGCCATCATAGACTTCGGAAATACAACTTTGCCCGGCAGGGTTGCATAATGACCTAAGACAATGTCTCATGTTATCAAACTTATCATATCTTAATTTATGGACTTTTGAAATATCATCTGCAGTTTTTTGTTGTCGACTCATTTCTGCAGGGAAATTCTTTTCTGATCCCCCGGGCGCACGAACCCCTAGTCTCGCCACTGTTGGCAGTGATCTCCCACTTTTGTTTGGGAGGCTGAGCCGCCGATATGGGGGGCTGTGCAGCTGGTAGACTGCCTCACATGCTGGCGGCCGCCACTGAATGGGATCCCTTTCACGTTTACCCAGGATGCCAGGAGAACCCAGGACCTCGAAGAGAGTGTTCGGTAATTGCGGCTCCTGCGTATTGGCAAGGACGCTTAAAATATAGCTCAGCTGGTGACCACAATAAAACTGGTAGCCGATCGTCGACTTAGTCAACAGACGCTGAATTCACTTCTTCTTTAATGAATGACTCAATGTCAAAGTGTCTTCACATCGACAGAACTCGATCCAGAACGTCTCCTTATACTACTAACTTCACCGAACTACCGAACGAATAAACTCAACTATTAAACTGCTCTTAAACAATCTCAACTCTTGCTGAATTCTTCTATTAACTAGCTCTTCTCCTGTGTCGAACCGCTTCTCAAAGCGGCGTCTTCTTCCGAATGGTCTCTTCGCCCAAACGTATAGTATTAGTAACGAACCTTTTATAGCCATTAGGCTAAGCCTAAGTGTTCAAAAAGAAGGTTCTAGAAAGGCGTTTTACGTGGCGTTTCAAGTCAAATTCTCACCGCCTGCTATTTCATCAATGGTAATGAATTCGAACCGGTTTTCAATGCAAAATTTCCTCGGTTCCCAAAAAATCGAACCAGTAGGCTACCGTTTTAAAATCGACACAACGTCAAATGTACTTAATAGCCTACATGTAATTCTAAAATCTGAACTGGTTCTATAGTTCATGACGTCACATAATGCGTCGTCACTACAGCAACGAATTGGTTTCGTAAAGGCCGTAAATAATGGTAAATTACTAAATTGCTATTCACATCTGCAGTAGGCTATAAAAACGCCATCAGAAAAAGATTCATATCCCCAAAATCAGAACCGGTACCAAACGCTGCATCAGTGTCTTGTGCCATTAACATTACTTAAGCTAAACTTGTAAAAAAAAACTATAGGCCCTACTGTAGATTTTGAGCCACAACAGAAAAGCCAACATTTTCACTTAAGAGAATATAGGCTATGGTGTAACAATTCTATTACTAATTCTATTAGGGGCCGTCCATAAAGTACGTCACGCTCCAGGGGCCTCTAAGAAAGTGTGACAGTTTGTGACAGGGGGGGGGGTCAGGCCATGTGTGACGTCACACATTTATTAATTTTTTATTTTATTTATAATTTATTTTTATTTTTTTAGTAGAATTTCATAGCTTTACAAATAATTTTCAAACATTTTCTGAAACATTTTAATTAGTTTTATGTCAAAATAGCATGAAATGCATATCACCTGAATGTGTTTTTCACGATTCCTCTCGCTAGGAGCGCTAGTAATAATGCTGTTGCGAAGCCTTGTTTATGTATTAGCCTTGCTTTCGGAAGTATTATTATTTCTATGTTGAAAGTGTGACGTACTTTAGGGGGGTCCGAGTTTTGTGACAGTTTGTGACAGGGAGGGGGGGTAAAATGGTCAAAAATAGCGTGACGTACTTTATGGACGGCCCCTTAGTTTAACAGTTCTGCATTACCATTAATACATGCTCTACTGCCGTGTATGACGGAATTAATTTCTAAGGTAACTAAAATAATGAGCGAATTATTCGCAAAGCTTTTTGAGCTGAGAACCACTTTGATTGGAGCCGCACTTTAAAAAGGCATGTCACAATGCGATGACTTGAGTTTTGACAACTTTCTGGGGTACAACACAGAGCAAACCAAAAGATTATAGGCCCATTTGGTCTACTGAATAAAGCAGATAAAACTAAAACCAGGATTGCTCGATTGGTGAAAAAAGCAACAAAAAGACACCAATAACTATCGGCATCCAAAGAGAAACTCTTGAACAAGTAGATCAATTCATCTATATTGTAGGTCTGATAACCTAAGATGTATGTAAACTAGGCTAATGTTCTGAAACAGTTTGCAGTTCTCCATTCAACTGAAACAGAGCAAAGTCAACTTATTCATTGCACAAATCATAGCCTACATAAAAGTTTCCGTGTTCTTTGAAATGCCAGCACACTCGTAATATTCCCAGTTGTGGTAAACTGCGCACTTGATCAATGGCTCATGTAGTGTTTCTGGAAAATTTCTATGAATTGTTCACCAGATTTCATCAAAATAATTTTAATAATAATAATAATAATCTTTTCTTTATTGAAGCGCCTGACAATTAAACGCACTGCGTTGTACATTTACATGTTATGCAATTTAAATCTTAACTACTATTATTAGGCCTATTATGGAATGCCCTTCACTTCACTTTGCGTGAGACTTTCCTTTCTGGATCATTGTCTTCATCTCTCTCTCTCCTTAAAACATATTTCTTCTCTCGGGGTTCTCGCACTGGGAGCGCTACTGGCCTCGGGGCCGTCCATAAATGACGTCACGCACCTAGGGGGGGAGGGGGTCGGAAATTTGTGACGATGTGTGACGTGGGGAGGGGGGGTCAGCGAAGTGTGACGTCACATCAGGTCTGTGTAATTAAATTTAACAATTAACAACATTTTAAGTTTAAAATAACAGCACTAATTTTGAGTATTAAAATTTTCATAATTTTTTTATTATTTTAATGTATACGGGCACCATTATTAATAATTTTCTAATTATTTAAATATTTTTCGCCATCAGATTTTTAAATACTTATTACAATGACAATAAATGTGACTTGAAACATGTTTTATTATCAAATGGAAATTTGGTTGTAGGGGGGTCAGAGCTTTGTGACGTCATTTTTCAAGGGGGTGTTACCTTTTGTGACGAAGTGTGACGAGGGGGGGAGGGGTCAAAATCGGCCAAAATAGCGTGACGTCATTTATGGACGGCCCCTCGGCTGTGAGCGGCGCTATATAAATTACTAATTACATTACATTACATTACATTACTAACAGAACAGACAGCCTGCAATACAAATTAACGGCGCTAATAGCAGCCTACAAAGCATATCCGCCCTACGTACGGGACTCGAACTCGGTACCTCTCGCTCTCCATGCCAGCGTGTTATCCCTTGTATGGGACTTAATCGACTTTAATCGACATAATAGGGCCTATGCTTACTTACACTTTACAAATGACTAAATTCCTCAATATCTAAATTTACCTTCAAAGCAGCCTTGAATAATCAAAATGTCATAAAAAGGCACAAAATTTCAACTACGCCGCCATATTCGATTACTAAAAATAGCAACAGTATTTGCCACCAACCTGCCACCAACTACATCTTAATATTATTATAATAAAGCTTACCACGCTACACGAAGTAAGTAAGTAATTTGACTGTATTGACACTGCGGTCCAGCCCAAAAGCCACCTGTGTCATTTTACCCACCCAAGTATGTCATTTCTGGCTACTTTCCTCTAATTTTGGCTCATTTATCGGGGCAAAATGCCGGGCGCATTTGTTGTGGGCACTTTTGATGGGTCTTGACAATTCACATAGGCGTGCTCAAACAGCTCAATTTAAACTATCGTTATTGTAATGTCAGCACAAGTGTTGCGCAGAATTTCTGAATACAAACACTTTTCAAATTAAGATTACAATTATTATATTTCGTTTATTACAATAAATTCCGTATTACAGAGTACCGACCGTTATCTCTATGGTAACATAACAAGGTGCGCGGTGATGACGTAACGTACGGATGACGTCACGCGTACCCGTTCACGTGACTCGTCATCTAACGGACAGCGGCGGCAGTTGATCGGTGCGAGTTGAGGATTACGAAATATCTAACCCTGAGACTCGACCTAAAAAAACGCATTAAGAAAATGCCTAAGTGTTTTTTGAACAGTATCCGCGGGTATAAAAATGGCGTGTTTTGGGACTGTAACGGTAAGCTTATTTACTATGCCAAAATATCCGAATGACGCGACGTAACCTTGGGGCATTCAATGCCTCTCAGTTCGAATTGGGTTCGACTCGAAGCTCAAATTTGTGTTCCAGGGTCAATGATTAAAAAGATAGGATTTCATGTAGGCCTACTAGGCTCAAAAATTCAATGTGCAGACAACAAATTTGAATGAAGTGCATGACGTAGATGGCAAAGAACAGTGGGCCAAGAGAGCATATTGCCCACAAATTACGAATTGTTCAAATTTTAGTTTGTTTTGAACATTTTCAAATTAATTGGGTTCGTTAGGAAATGCATGTGTGTAAATCAGTTATATTTCGAATTGGTTACTAGCCTTGCTTAAATTATTGAGCATACATATAGGGCCTTGGACAGGTGGAGGCAATTCAAGCTGCTCATAAGCCTAGTCATCCAAACAGTTAAGTCCTTTTTTTCTCCAACACAGTTGATTTTAATATAAACAGCTTTGAAAAAAAATTATTTGCAAACAAAACTTTGATAAATTTGAAATTTATGACAGGTTAACAAGTGGTTAGTTTTGTATGGTTTGTGTTAAGATCAACCTATGTTTGTTCTTAAAGAGAAAGTAAGTAAGAGTGTTACGTTGCAAATGGATCCAAACCAGTAGAGTCATTGATTCTGCATTGCTCTAACAGGTCATTAAGTCTTAAATCTTCCGCAGGAACCAAAAGCCTGTTACCAGACAAATTTAAAACTCTTGGTGTCTTGTGGATAACTCGCTCACTATGTTTTTATGAGTATCTTTTGATTCTTTTCTTTTCTGGACTAGTTTCTATCATATCAGGGCATTTAATGACATCAGGCATTTTCTAACTAACGATGTAGCTACAACAGTTGCTTGTTGATTCTCGATTTGACTTTGCAAATGTGGTTTTTCTTCTCTTTCACTCTAAACAGGTGCCCAGATGTTCAAAAATTTCTAGGGTTGTGTCAGTTCCTCCTTCTTAATTAAGTGCATTAGATAACCTCTGAAAACTAGACTGGCTTCCAGTTGAATGGTGTATTAAGTTTAAGATTGAATGTTCACCTTTAAGGCCCAGAATACAAGCCTTCCATGATCCACCCATTGAAATACATTGCTAACTCCATGATATTGGCTTGTTGCTAGAACCTAAGCTCAGTACAACTGTAACAACATATGCTTTCAGTTGTTGTGCTCCTTGTATTTGGAGTCCTCTACCAAACAAGGCCCAACTTGCCAACTCATTAGCTACCCTTATGTATAAGCCTACATGAAATTTTGAAAATATTAAAAACTGAAAAAATGTGGAATTTTAATATAATACCTGGTACTGAATGATCACTGCAGACTAAAACATTTACAAGTATTATATTTAGACAATTAGCTCATGTTGTTCAGAGAAAACTTCTTAATTGAGACTTATTTGTGAATGAGCTTTTAAAGCACTTTTATTTTTAAGAAATGTATTATATTAAAGTTTGAAGTTTTGGGGTTGCATGGAGACCAACTTAATGTTAATGAAATTCTGCTGTTTATTTTTCAGATGCAGATCATAACGTCATGTGTATGCGTTCAGGTCTTGTCATTCGCACTATCCCATCGATCCGTGCCTCGCGAAATGCAGACTCGGCAAAAAGTCATGGCAACAGTTTGCATCAGCAGCCTAGCGATGCAAATGAGCACAGACCAAGGTCAAACAAGTTTAAATCAACTGACTTTCTGTCTGTAGTCACCAGATACCAAATGATGTGCGACTCCCCAATGAAGACTTCATATCCATGTCTGCTGAATGCCACTATTAACACAGGTGTGAAATCACAGAACAATGGTAAAAGGTGAGTTTGACATTCTACTGTTTCTTGCTGACATTTCTTAGGGGTACAGTTTACTTCATTCTGCTGTGCTGGGTATAAAATATGCTTAGATTATAACACTGGTATATTTTATACCAGCACAGTTTTAAGTACCAGCACCAGAAATAATAATAATTTAATTTTCTTGGCTGAAATGTATTAAAGCATTGCTAATAATTTAAAATTACTTTAAATAGAGTTGGGAATGCTTGAATATTTGACTAGTGTAAAGTAATTGCTCCTTCAATGCAAGGTTTTATACACAGTGTACTAATTAGAGCTCAAAATTTTCATGTTAACTCAATTAGACAAGACTCATGATGCAATGCTGAAGGACCAGAGATGTTGTCTCAGTCTTGGTTTTCAGACAGTAGTGAGACTTAAGTTAGCATCAAGTCTTGTCTTGGTCAGATTGGCTAATTCATCTCGATCTTGGGAAAGGACATCTCAGGAGTTTTGGTCTTGAGACAGGATGTTCCGGTTATTGTCTCTTATTTTGCATCTTGAGATCTCATGAGCAAGCCAAGACTTAAAATGTTTGTAACAAGTTAAAAATATTACAATACTCCTGTCCATTGTTATCTCAACAAATAGAATTTGTATAGCTGATAATCGGTTAATCTCATTGCTCTTATTAGGAATATAATTCATGAGCAATTACTGATGTCACTGCTTTCTACTGGTGTCTGGGTTCAGCCTGTAGTAGTCCAGTTAAAATCAAGTTATGGTGTGGTAAATCTCACTGTATTAAACTAGTTACTTGGAACGAGAGTACTGCTGCCAATGTGCTGAAGAAACGTAGTTCATGGCTATTACTTTATGTAGGCCAAGCAATTTAAAAAAAAAAAAGTTACAGGTGGACCTTAGCTCAGATGCAGTCTATCCTTGTCCTATTCAAGTTGGCTCTTCTGTCTCAGCTGTGTTTATCTCTCATATACAATGGTGCATTTATCTTGAACGGGCGCTGTATAAATGTTCAGTTACATTACATTTTATGTACATAGTTTAAGAGATAGCTTTGCTGCTACGTTTACAGGTCACAGTTTATGTTGTATATTTCAGCCATGGGAAGACAGTCTACGATGATTTCAAAGATTTGTTAACGCTTCCAACACTTTCATCTTCATCTTCTGGTGACAGTTCCTGCCTGTTCACTGGCATCAGCAATGGCGATGCTAGTGACAGATGGTCATATCCAGGCGAAGATGGAGAAGGGTCTCCGTTGCTTGAGAGTTCTCTGTTCGACAAGAACAATTTCTTGACTGGCACAGATTTTGAGAGAAATTCTGAATTGCATCTGATTCCAGGAAATTCCTTTGACTCTGCAGATAATAAGCTGTTTCTTGGTCACATATCTGAGCAGAAAGAAATGGTTGCTTCAGAAACATCAACTGCTGCAAATGACAGTTTAAAGGATCCCAGCAGCCTGGATCTGATGCCTGTCTCGGTCATTGTTACAAAGTTCGGCACCACGCGTCCATTTACCATGTTCCGTATTGTGAACAATACATCTGAGGGCCAGTGCCTGACAGAAATCAGCAGTTCTGATCACAATGACTATACCATCAGGTTGCCTGAGACCAAACCTTGGGCATTAAGCACCATGCATCGGATGACCATTCCAGCAGTCGGTCTTGGACAACTTAGCTCAAGCGGGTTCAGCAACTCACGGCTTTCTATGTCTGTCCAGACGAAGAGCAAACCTCTGAAAGAAAAGAGTTTTGTTAAATTGGAAGCATCCGACTCCTGTTCTGAACTAAACCTGGACCAAATTCAGCTGGACCTCCACGAATTTGCCTCCGACTCGAGCGGCAATGAGCTGCATCGGTGCCGCGCCTGCAGCAAGGTGTTCACTGTTCTGGCTGCATTTAGTGGCCATGTGCTGACGACTCACTTCCGCAACAAGAACCAGTGCACCATCTGTCACAAGCAATTCTCTCGTTCTTGGCTGCTCAAAGGCCACATGCGAACACACACCGGTGAACGGCCATACCACTGCCAACATCCCGGGTGTGACAAGGCATTTGCGGACAAGTCGAACCTCCGCTCGCACATGCTGATTCATACGGTCGATGGAAAGAATTACATCTGTGCCAAGTGCAAAAGAGCCTTTGCACAGAAGCGTTACCTTCACAAGCATCAACTTGAAGTGTGTAAAATGTAGGCATGAGTGATTTTATGTAAAAAAACTCTATTTATCTCAAAGAATTAAACATGTAAGTTAACAAATGTGCCCGGTGGTGCTAGGAACGAAGATGGAAAAATTTATTTTGCCAAACGTGTGGGCGAAGTAGACCTACACTCTTGACCACTAGTTGTCTTGACTCTTTCTTTAGGTGATTTCTGGCCCGTCGTTTGATTTCGCATCTGTTTAAAATGTAACATTTATGACTAGATTTATGTTATTCAGATCTTATTTGGTCTAATTTTTTTATATAATTTTTAAATGTAAATATTATAGTACATGTATATTGTAAATATGAAATGGTTCTACTGTGTACTTGATTCTGTAAAATAAAAGTATTTCTTGATAAATTAAATTCTTCATTTGACTGTAATAATTGTACTTCAATTGAAAATGTTTAAGATTTAAATGCTATATGGAACAGGTAATACTCTGAAAAGCATTCAGTAGTGTACCTTTGGAAGCCATAGCTAATATAATATCTTACAAAGAGGTATAACTACTCCTAAATAGTTATCATGGTTACTAAATTGATCGTTGGATAATTTATTTTCTTATTTTATGACCATCTTGTACTTTAGGTTTCCATTTGAACTGTCAAGGAATTTAAAAATCTGTTGATCTCTGCAAGACTGAACTTATGGTAACTGGTTAGCTGTAAAAGAATGGCAAAATACTTTATCGTCTTTACATTATATTTAATTTAATAAATTATGCCTCTGGAAGATAAAATATGTAGTAGAAGAGAACCAAGATGCCATACCTGGACTGCATGTGCTATCGGACTCTGTCGATAAGTGTAACACTTAGCTGGCCGTGCCAGCATGGCCACATGGAGCCCATAGTCTTATATGGGACCCGTATAGAACCCATATGGGTCTCCTCTAATGCCCATGATAATGCTAGCAGAGGGTCTCCTGGAAAACAAAATGATGGAAATACTGTTAATTGCGCCACTAAATCAACAAACAATGTAAATTTATATGTTTTCATTGGCGACAATATGGCCCTGCTCGTTTTTCTATGAATTTATCATGTGAGATCATCACCGCTGTCCGTTTAAATGGGTGCCATGCCATTTAAGGTTCCTGTGTATGGACCCTAAAATTCAATGATGATTTATTGTAATTAATTCTTAATAACACGTAATACGTACAGTATGTAAAAACAAGTGTATGTGATAAGTACATGAAAAGACATGGAGGATGAAAACTGATTGCAGAATCTTTAAAAGATACTAAAACAAATGAAAATACTAAAAACAATGTAAAAACGCTAAACCAATCAAAATTATTAAGCAGTAAGAATGCAACACAATGAAAATGCTATGAACCATCTAGAAACAAATAATTATAAAAAAACATACAAAATATATAATATAAAAACAATGCAAATATTGCCACTGACTCGAGCATTGATGTTTATCACGTAAATCTCATGCATTCATTCCTTAGTAATTCTACACTTAATAAGACTACAAAATAAAGCTACAAAATATGCAGATGTACATGTAAGCCAAAACAAAGTTCACCAATGCATGTCTTCAACAAACTTAGGCCTACTGAGGAAGCTTCAGTCACAGATAGAGGGAATTGGCTCCAGATACAAAATTTAATATTAATTTGTATTATAACCAAAGATGTTAGACTCTAAAATCTTTGTTATAACTAGATGAGCGTAGACAACCCTAGATGGAGAACAAGAATGCAAAATGATAAAACTGAAGAGAAGCATCAAGTTCACAATACGGATTTATAAAAATATTTTCTCTTCAACAAAGTCATAGTTATCGTGTATGTCTTTGATAATTTGTTGTACAAACCAACGACCTCTGGGTACAAACTTATTATTAAGAAATTATCACAATATTCCTGAAAAGTTTTATCGATTTACTTACTGACAGTATATAAGCCAGATGAGGAGTCTATCAGTTTAAATACTCTATGGTTCAACTGTTGTAAACAGAACAGCAGTACATTGAATTGATATTATTTTAGTTATTTCCATTTAAATTCTTAAATAATGTATTCAATATGTTGTTATTAAATCTGTTTGGTGAGGGGTTGGACCGTAATTTTACCAGCTGTAGTGAGTCGTAGCACGTATACACGAAAGATGGGAAAGATGCACGATTTGAAGCATGAGATCAAGGGTGTCCTACTCAACCGATCTCGACCGAAGAGACCCATATCAGCCATCTGTAACAGCCTCTTAGACTACAGTTGGCGCTCCCTGAAGACAGTCAGCTTCATCGTCACATTCTACACGTTTTCTATTCTGCTTACGTTCTTCAATCAAAGGTTTATTCATGTAAGCAGATGAGCCAGAATTTCTTAAAATCTGCGTAGGGCCGTGTATCGTTACACAATCGACGGTGATCCTACACTTTAGCGTGTAATTGATTATTAAATGAAAGTTGGATTGATGATGCTTTAATTATAATTAATGATTATTAAATAGACGTTGGATTGATGAAAATAATTCTTTGCGTAAATAGAAGAACTGGATTGATGACAGTTATCATGGACATTGGTAGATTGCCTATTTATGAGACAATAATTAATTACGCTAAAGTGTAGGATTACCCAATCGACCACTTCTAATAACCATACATAAGAAAAATCTTCTGTTGCATTCATATGTGGCAAAATTAAACAGGTCACACTAGTCCTGTTAGGGATTTGTAGGCAGTTGGTGCTGGATTAGACTTGTTAACTGTTAAATTTGTTGTCATTCATAAGCACAACTGTTTCCTAATATAATTGTGCAATTACTCATAAATTCTGTATTTTTCTGTGTTCTTTATATTTTTGGATTAAAAGGTTATTTTTTGTTTGTGTGTGAGGCAGACACAGGTTGACTTTAATTATAACAGTCATAAATTATAACAGTCATAAACTAGACCTGGCAGAAGGTTTGCTTTGTTCCTGTTGTGTATCCACCATAGTCTGTCTCTGTGTGCCTTTGCTCTGAAGTGAATCAACAAATCTCTTAACTTCCTCTTAACTCAACCGTAAGAGGGAACTACTACCACAAAGTATTAATGACTTTGTTTTTATAGCATTGGCACATAATGGCAGGCATGCAGTCCTCTTGCATTTACAATTCCATTTACCTTGCTTCTGGGGCACAACTACTAACATATTCCTTGACTTTCTTTGTCTCTTGTGCTTTTGTCCATAGAGTACAGTCAATTTACTCAGTATAGCCCTACCTAACAGTTAGTAATTTTTTCATGTTGGGCTCCTGGATGTTATCCATTTAACTAGTCACAAGAACTTCCAGCCTAGTATAGATACAGATTTTGACACTTGTGGGCAATATTAACAGTGCTGGAAGTACATGTAACTAAGTATGCAAGAAATTATTACCATAATCAGCATACTCGTGCATCAGTGTGTAATTATACAAGAAATTAGTTTCCAATCGGCCAATGTCAGAAATTGTCAAATGTCAATCTCCTTTCCTGTACAGTTGACATGAAAAACAGTTAATTTTTCTTTCTGTGATTTCTTAATTTTCAGCAATACCGGCTTCCACTGTCTATAACAATGACTCACTTAGTCGTCAAGTTCGTTTTGTCGGCCATTTTGCGGTGGTTTATTTTCTGTCGAACGGGCAAAGATCGCATAGTGCTGAGATGGATAGACTATGTGCGTCGAGTGGCTCCTCCTGGTAAGAATATTGCAATTTTTAGAAGACTAGGATACAGCAAATGTAATAACCTTGTGTATCTACTGTAGCTATTTTCTCTCTGTTTTTCTTCTATGTGAAAAGTTGCGGTCTGTCAACTTTCTATTTTCAATAAACGAAATTATATATAGAATTCTTGCATTTACCAAAGTTCACCTTGTCTTACGCGTAGGTTTAGACTCTCTATATTCTGCGTAAAGGATTTTATGCCTAATCTTGTCTGAATGTATCTAGGACTCTGCTTTGCCACAGGCCAACATGCAGGATACTTTCTTCCTTTATCTATAAGCTTACTTTACTTTCCCTTAACAAGATTTTGCACCAAGTTTTCCTAGATGCACCTTAGTTTATATTAACAATCTTGTGCTGTGCCTTACTTTTAGACTTGGTACTTAAATGTGTCACTATGTATTTGCTTGTGTTAGTATGCTGTTTTGCAAAATCTATTATGTTTCAAACTTGCTAAACTGATAACCTGAATTTGTTTGCAGGAATTGCAAGTTCACTTGATATCAGTCTGTCCAATTGGAGCTTTCAATATATCACTATATCTCTGTAAGTATTTAATTAATTAATTCATCATTAACTGTAAATAAAATAAGCTTTGTCCGAGAAATAATTTCCAAGAAATTTGTTTCTATAATTAATTGTTTTTTTAGTAGTAATGATGTTGTAAGTGTAAGCTGTTGACTTTGTTGTCATTTTAAAGCCTTTTCTGATATTAATATAACTTTATTACTCATAATACTGGTACTACCACCACCACCTCTACTACCGCTGCAGCAGATAACACTAGAAAAACAGAATATAGATGAACAACGTATGAATAGAAACAATAAATAGACATGAGCCTTGGAGGTCAAAGAATTAGAAAGATACAGACAAGACATCAAGCTGAATGCCGCATATCTTAGATGTTGGTGCTTGATTAGCTTAGAGAATTTGCTCTTTGTTTTTAGGTGCTGATTTTAGATACTTAGCACTTTTATGAGGCTCTTGAAAGGTGCTATATAAATAGCCACATATATTCATAGATGCACTCTGTGGCCCATGGAGATATGCGGGTGCCACACTGTTGCCCTTCGACTCGAGCCCATTGTGTCTTCTCATGTGTTGAGACACTGGGACAGTCTGCCAATGCACTTACGTACTGTTGCCTTTGACTCACCATACATTTGCAAAGTTCTGTCTTGAAAAGCACTTGTTTAGATCTGTTTTCATAAGTACAGCACCTTTATGAGTTACTTAAAATGGACTATGTTTAGTGTTCCCATACATACATACATACATACATACATACATACATACATACATACATACATTCACATACATGCTTACATCAATGTTTTTCAGATACACCATGACCAAGACAACATGTATAGTTTTCATTCTGTTTTTCTCGATTCTTTTTCGACTTGAAAAACTCGTGAGTATTTTCAGCGTTTGAAAATGTTTTCAGTTTGGCAGTAAAATACTCATGTTCATTCGCTTATCATTTGAACACCTTTATAATGTTTGGAATTTCTGTAATCAGTAAAATAGATATTTAAAAAATTATTTAAAAAAATTAATGTATGGTACAATACGGCAGAGTAATAATAAATATGTAAATAAATAAATAATAAATTAAATAAATTTTAAATAAAGTAATAACTAAACTATTTTTCATCAGTTAAACTTCATTCTTAACTTACAAATTTCAATTTAACTAAAAGTTTGCAACTTTTTAATTAACTCTGCCCATCATTTGAAATATCTTACTAACAATCAGTTAGTCCAGTAAATCCTACTAGTCAGATACAAAATAGGGCAAATCTTGATATCCTGCTACGTTTTATATTTTTCAGCGTGTTTCCATAATAATCGTCGTGACTTTCATCGCTGTTGGTCTTCTACTCTTCACGTACGAATCCACTCAGTTCCATTTTGTCGGATTCGTTCTTGTTCTCGCTGCTTCGTTCATTAGTGGCCTTCGATGGACCCTTGCGCAGATGGTTCTCCAAAAGCACGAAATTGGTAATTTGGTTTACAGTGTATCTTTGCGTCTTTCAACTGTTTACATAGAGTAGATTCTGCTGTAATCGTAATTCGTAATCGTAATTGTAAATTTATATAGCTGTGGAATGCAGTTATTCTTAGAAGCAACCATCAGTTTGCCCTGTATATTATAATGATGAGATTATAGAAGTTTCCAGATAGGATGAGATAATGTATCTTGAAGTTCATTACCATTTGTTACTAAAAGAATTATTTTCTTAAGATAAAATGCTGATAAGTTTTCTTAAAGTTCGTACCTTGAAATGCGACGTTTTTTGTGTTACATTGTATGAAAAAGATTATGTTGTGCTGCACAGTGCTGTTTAATGTTATTATTCTTTGTTTTGATTTTCTTATTGGCTTTTATAATTGTTATCATCTGGTCTAAATCAAGATATGTTTTGAAATGGAATGTCTTTAAGCCTTGGAAGGAGGCTGCTTTTTTGTGCTGTTATTATTTAATGTTGAGAAATACTGGTGATGCATGTAAATGTGTTCATGATGCTACGGTTACATTTATTTGAATTGAGATTGTTAATTATTTATTCACGAAAACAAAAATAAAAGTTGACGGTAACACTATGGGTGAAAAAAAATTATTTGTATGGGTATTTTTGTATGTATAATCTTTGAATATGTTTTTTAACACCTTCCAAATTGAAGTGAGCTCGGCTGTTAAGATAGGAGGAGAATGGATGAAACAGTATTACGACTGTTCTGAGGAAGAAGGTTGGTCTTTCTTGAGATTGTTTGATTGGCATTGTGCTGGTTGATTGGCATTGTGCTGGTTGATTGGCATTGTGCTGGTTGATTGGTATTGTGCTGTTGTGCTGACTTGTAATTCATGATTGATCTTGTGCTGTATTCTAGTGTTGATTTCTCTTTATGAATTGGAAAGGTCTGGCAAATCCGTTGGACATGATGTTCCACCTTCAGCCGTGGATGATTATCTCTTTGCTGCCACTTTCAGCTGGATTTGAGGGTTTGTACAAGACTTTCAGTTGTAAAACACACTATGTAATAAGTTTAATGTAATTGGACAATTCACAGGAGTAGTATCAACTTCATTTTCACCACAATCAACTTAACTATTCATTCAGTCTGGAGACCTATATAGCACCCCTTTAAGAAATCTACTCAGGGGCACTTCCAGCCCAGCCACGGCTAAGGAAAAAGACGAGTGATTTATAAAACCCAGTTTGATTGGTCGAAGGTAGCAAACGCAGCTCCGATGGTAGGTCATTCCAGATGGTGGGGCCTGCAACTGAGAAAGCTCGGCGCTGCCTAGCAGCCAAGTGAGCCCGTGGAACTAGGAGTTCCCCGAAATTCTGCCCTGGTTAGACTACCACAGCACACAATGTCTTTTTTACACAATTTAGTGTACTTTGCATATTGTAGGTGTTACAATAGCAACGAGTGAGCATGCGTTTGGATATCTGGATGGGATACTTCTGACCAGAAATCTGATGCTGCTCTTTGTCGGTGCCTTCCTGGCGTTCATGCTGGAGCTCTCCGAGTTTCTTGTCGTCTCTCATTCCTCAGGACTTACACTAGCGATTGCTGGCATCTTCAAGGTAAGATATCTGTGCCAATATTTAACTGTCAGTTATAGCAGTGTAGTGGTTAGCATGCGCTGGACTGTCATTTGAGAGGTCGGGGGTTCAAATCCCCACCAGAACAGAAATTTGGTTTGAGATTTCTGCTCCACCTGCACCCCTAGCCAACTATAATGAGTACACTGACCATACATGTACACTGTCGGTGGGAAGATGAGACGGCGAGGAAGAGGACTGGCCACCCACCATCATATGTCGAGGCTAAGAAAGTTAAATTGCTAACACCATACCCATGGGAATTGTTGTTTATTCCAAAAGCAGTTGTTTGATGCTGGGACTTACAAGTGGCAAATTTTACTATAAGATAATTTGTTATTTGTCTGTTTTGTCATAGCAATGGCAACTGTTACTATGAGATAAATGTGCTTCTTTTGATTGTTGAACTACCCAATTACCTACTGTTGTTGGTTGTTCATGATGATTCTGTTTATTTGTTACATATATTTTTGCTTTTAGAAGGTAGTAGCATTTCTTTTGGTTGCATGGATATGTCACAATAGGAGATGATAATGCTTTGATATATGACCAATCATCCAATGACAACTGTTTCTAGGAGATGATAATTATAATGCTTTGATATATCACCAGTGACAAGTAAGTAAGTAAGTAAGTATATCCTTTATTGAAAAACCAACTGCTAACCGCATTTTGGTGTACAAAGATCATCAAATAAAAAAAAAAATTAAGTATAAAGCATCCGTGTGACAAATGTTTTCGAGATAGAGAGTTTGCCTTAGGTATTATTCTATTGTGGGTTCTGGGGCGTAGCGAGTATGAAACAGTTTTCACGGGAGGCAGTAGTTGATGTAATACATGTGCAGGGTTGCTGATGATGGTAGAAAAGAGGTTAGAGTCTGCTTTTCTGCAAAGTTGCTCGAAACTTTGGTAGAATTCCGGTAGATAACGAGACCGAACCAGTCGCCGTATAGTTGCCTGAAGACGAGAGCGTCCCTCTGCCCCCACAAAGCCCCACCACGCCGGGGCCGCATAGAGCATCCGCGACACTATGGTAGCATTTGTTACATCACACAAAGATTGGCCCTTTAACCCGTGTGGTGTTAGAACGCGGAGGGCATACATTGACTGTCTAGCCTTAATGACAATGTTGTTAACATGCGTGTCGAAGTTGAATTGTTCTGACAAAGTGACACCTAGGATCTTCATGTGCTTTACCCTGGCGAGGCCCGGTGTAACTTTTGGAAGATCAACACCCAACCCTCTCATTGGTCGACGAACTATCATCTCTTGGATCTTAGAATGATTCAGTTTTAAATTGCAAGAATCAGCCCATGTGGTGACATGATCGATTTCGGACATTATCAATTCACTATTTGTTGATGGAATAAGGAGGTAGCTGTCATCTGCGTACTTCATAATTTTGTTTGTAGAGTGTCGTGTTTTTAGTTTGGACAAAGTTCTGTTTCTAAGGAGTGATAATGCTTTGATATATCACCAGTGACAAAGTTCTGTTTCTAAGGAGTGATAATGCTTTGATATATCACCAGTGACAAAGTTCTGTTTCTAAGGAGTGATAATGCTGTGATATAACACCAATGACAACTGTTTCTAGGAGGTGATAATGCTTTTGTTGGCTGCTGCGATAAATGGTGATCAGATGAACGTCTTTAACGTAATCGGTCTCTTCGTGTGCCTCACTGGCATTGCGCTACACGTCTTCTTCAAAACTTTTCAACGTAAGTTAGCAAAATATTTTCTATTTACTAATCCAAAAATATATTCTCAGTTTCTCACAAATGGGATGAACAGTTGACTGTCCAGTTTTGGTCTAAATTTCTGTCAAAACCAATTTTCTGTGACCGTTCACCTTCAATCTTGATTAGTTACATTATATATAGTAAGCTGTATTTGAATTGATTTCTGTATGGACTACATTTTCTGAAGAAATTCGCCAATTTACCTTTACTTTTTAATTTAATTAATTTTAATTTTAATTTACCTTTTTAAGTATACCTTTCTTACCTTTTTGTTTAATTAATTTTTATTTTAATTTACCTTTTTAAATCTACCTTTCTTAGCCCTTCAGTTTTCATTCAATCCACTGAAATTAAATCAATTTCTGCAAGTTTTAATTTGAGCAAAAAATATGTTGAGATTTGCCATGTAGAAAATGAAATGATGTTTATGAGTATGATGCTGCTGATGATAAAAGGTAATCGTTATATTAGTAACAATAGCTTTATTCCTATTAACTGATTGTTCAATGTTGTACGATGATTTTTGTGAATGGCAATGTGATTGACAGATTGACTCTTTCAGATTGATTTGTCAAATTGTAATTGATAATGGTAAGAAATGACTACCTTGGTATATCTGGATTCAAAAGGCTTCCAAATGTTATGAAATGTTTTGTTTTCTCTGCTCACAGGGGAGAAGTGATGTGTCGAACATTCGTCGGCATAATATGTCCTTCGAAGAATTCCGTCTAGTTTCTGCTCTGTTGTGTTGAGGGTATGAGTTCCTGTACACATGAGAACATCTCGAAGTCACTGTGATTTCATGTGGTTACTACTATCACCAAAACAGACCAGCATATATAGTCCTTGTCGTTTATGAGAAAGTAACTGTGACAGTTGCAGACATCACTGCTGCATGTGGCAGTGTTCGGATGACGGTGCAGCAGAAAAATTTCAGAGAAGGATGTAACATTCTAGCGGTGTTGGTTTTTTGCGCAGGATTTTTAGATTTTCAGTTTGAAAAGTAGAAGGAATATTTCATCTGAGGCTTACCCTCAAATCTTTCTATCCAAGAAGCCGTGATTGGAGGACTTCTAGAACTAAGTCTAAGTCTTAAGTTATAGTCCATAATGGAAGATCAGATTCGAGTGGCCAGAGATGCCTAATTTTAAATTGTCCGTAGAAGTAATTAGTAAAACACAATTTTTCGGTTATTAATTGTCGGTGGGTTCTTATTGCACTGGAATTTATGTGAAAAATTGATGAACTGTAAATATTTTAATAATTTATTTTGTGCCTTGTTTACATGTGGCTCGTTAAGTGTTTATGCTCAAGCATGCGTATGATACTGCAGTCACCTTGGAAATGATTTGTCAGGTTATGCTCCTTTAGGTGCTATTACCAGATTTCTTGGCTACAGATCCTGTACAGTGGCATTTATGCTCAGGCGTGTTTAGAATGCTGCAGTTGCGTTGGAACTGCACAGTGGTATATTAGAAATGTGATGTTGTGATCGTATTGCCAATTGTATTTGTATTGTATTGTCCTGTCTTTGTTTTAGTTTAATGTAAGGTGTGTGTATTTGAACATCTTCTAATCTTACTGTGTGCTAAGATTGTTAAGTTACTGAACTAGTGCATATGCCACCCAGTCAGAATTTTTGTGTTCTGCCCTTACTGCACACAAATTTAATGCTTACAAAAGGCACAATGTTTCTCTTTCTTCCTATACCAGATATTCTTTTCAATGTATTAAAAGCATAGTTAATATGTTTTAGTAATTACCTTCTATTAATATAGTATGACTATGCTATTATAATACCTACTATTCTTGCATAGTTTTTAGCAATAGTCTACATCAACAATTTAAATACATATATTCTAACATATTGTATTATGAGGTAATTTAATCTAACTAGGCATTTAGTTACAAAAGTGTAGTCTTAATGGTTGTGAGGTGGATCAAAAAATTAGTTGAAACTTCTAGTTGGGTTGCACCTAGATGAACAGTAGCAGGTGTGTTTTGTAGGTATGCATCTAAGCATGTACAAAGTGTAAAACTTCCAAGATAGTTCATCTAGTAACCAGTATTTGTTGATTTTTCATGACAGTAGAGAATTAACAATATTGCAGTGTGAGCATTGTTTACAGTAAACTATATTGTATATCTGTAGAGGTTATTGTAACCGTAATTATAAATGCTAATTTATATGGTGCCTCTTCAGGAAAATTCATCAGAGGTGCTCCCAACATAATTACACAAGACCACAATCAAACAGAATGGTATTCCCACTGCTTGTGCAATTGAGGCATGGAAAATAAAAGAAGCTTATGTTGCAGATTGCATGGAAATCTGTTCCAAATTGAGGGGCCAACCACTGCAAAGCTTCTGCGTTGCATTGTGCCAATACATAATGGAAGATCAACCAGATTACCCGGTGTTGAAGAGTGATCATTGGTTGCTGTTGTAATACGTATGCCTTCATTCAGTGAGGGATTGCTTATGATTTTATTTGATGTTGGTGCATTTCTTTTTGGTTTGGAAGCATTCGTTCATTTTTCAGAGTATGATGTAGCAGCATTTTATTTTTTTATTATGTATCACATCTTATGCAAATTCTTGACTTTAAACCTCTCAATGAGCTATTAATAGAACATTCCAGAACAACTAAATGTATCACAGATTTGTTGTGTAACTTCTGAAAATTGTTAGCAATTTTGCCAACTGAATTCAATTGACTGTAGTGCCAAATTTTGCTGTGACAATTAGTAGACAGTAAAGTTAAATGAAATGCCACTAGTTTGACTATGGTTCAAAAATGGGACCAATTTTTTGTCAATCAATAATTTATATTTGTAA
The DNA here is from genome assembly GCA_020284085.1 of Aporrectodea caliginosa. NCBI lineage: Eukaryota > Metazoa > Annelida > Clitellata > Crassiclitellata > Lumbricidae > Aporrectodea > Aporrectodea caliginosa. Next base: position 195,117 of record JACEVL010001095.1, read on the forward strand.
TGTGCTTAAATTTTGACAACAATCCTACAATATTTCCTCTGACTTTCTTAAGGTATCTGCTTATGTAAAGTGCTATTCAGTTACTCTGTGACAATTGGTCCTTTTTTCTCAACCAGGGTCACAGAAAATTTTTTTTCAGTTATGTATTTTTTTATAATCTCATTATAATATAGGCCTTACATTTACTATGTGACCTGTCTGAAAATAGCCAATTGCATGCTACACACAGAGAGATGACACCTAATAGAATAAACGCTGCAGAAAATGCGTGGTGTATTGGTTTGTTAATGGATTATGCAGAAGCAGTTGTCAGCAGCATAGTTGACCGACCTGAATATTCTGACTGACCCAAATATCTACTTCTAGTTGGCCATTTGAAGGGTCAAAGGAATAGTTAGCACATGCCCAACTTTCAGTCTAAATGTTCTCCACTCAAAGCATTCTTAAGTGTGCAGTGACCATTCTGAAGTATGCTGGCCTAATAATTCTTTTCTGCAGTAAATAAAACTATCATAATTACACGCAGCAGCAATTTTCTTCAAATTTTACACAATTTTGTCATAATATTGACAGAATTTTTATATTTCAACAATTTTTTTGAATTTAGGGATTTGTGTTACAATAACTTGTAAAAAATGCTGTGCTGTGTGGTTGTTGCCAATGAAATGTGCCTGATTAAACATGCAACGGTTGTTGCCCAATTTCATGAATTGTGTGCTGGATTTCAATCAGTCTCATCTTGAACTGATTGTGGCTTGCCTTTTGAGGAACTGAATTTTCACGAACCTCTTAGGTGCTATTTAAATATGTTTATGTTGCATTGCAGCATGCTACATGTTAAAGTAGTGCATGCTATGTGTGAAATAGGAGGATGAGAATGCAATTAACATTCTGATTCTCTAGGCGTCTTACCTGGTCTTTTTAAAAGCTATTTTAAATCAAATGTCTGCTGCTGAAAAGCACTGTTAAGGTTTGTGTAGACTGAGTTGTCTGTTTTGGGTGATATAGGGGATTGATTTAATTAAGAATATTTTAAATATATTTTGTTCAATACCTACAAGTAGTTTTTCTTTACTGTACTATCCAGCAAACTTTCTGTTTTGAGAAGCAGGAATTCTGAAGTTGCTTGAAATTTTCTTGTTACTTTGCAGTGTCATTAATTAACCTAGTGGTTTGTAATTCTGCCAGGTTCATATACTGTGTTTGCCAAGCCATAGCCAGCCTCAGTGATCCTGTTGTTTGTACAAACTCACAATTTGTCTGTCCTAAACAAATGCAGTTTTTAGAATGTTGTTTAGTTTTTGGTGCTCAAGCATATCAAATAAACAGGTGCAAAGTTGGTATACATTACCATTTCATTACAGATATAATGTTGACAGTGTCCGGAGTATCAGGTTGATGTCTTTATTCATAAAGTCATTGTAACGAGTTACCTAGTCAATGTCATGGATTATAAGGTTGATGTCCAGGAGTGTCATTGCATCAATGTGTGAGCAGTGTTGTGACTATTTAAATAATAAATACTATTTAAATAGTATTTAAATAGTTTATGACTATTGATGCCACTATTTAAAATAGTCATGGAAAAGGTCCTATTGAAATAGTATTTAAATAGTGTGCACCTATTTACTATTTAGCAAAAAGTAAATAGTCAACCACCAGTCTGAAAAAATAAATTTAAAACTTAACTTCTGTAATTTCTTACTTATTATTATTAACTTTACACAACAAATGTTATTCCACAACCTACTGTTAACCAAACATGCAATTCATACAGCGTTCCAACCGACACACTTTAAAAAGTAATTATTGTAATTAAATCAACATGAAGCAATGTTTTATGAATTCTGAAATTTCAAGACTTCTGTATCAGATCCTCAGGAACTAAATTAATATTCCTTCCACCAGATCAACTGATAGTTCCTGTTAGTGATCATGTGCCAAACATTATTAACAAAAGCCAAATTTTTCACTGTCGCTGTTGACAAAATCTTCAGAAATAAAGCAATTTTCACCCCTTCTCCATTAGCCTAAAACCACTCTAATGCAGAAACAGATGTCTCTTGTATTTTGTAAGGACCTGCTGCCAGGAAAGAAGTTATATATATGTTTGTATGTATGTATGTATGTATGTATGTATGTATGTATGTAACTGACACCGATAGTCACCGATAAAAGTTAAATAGTTTTTAAATAGTCAAGTGGTATTTGCAATAGTTTGCACTTATTGACTATTTTAAATACTATTGAAATAGTTTTTTAGAGGTACTATTTACTATTCTATTTAAATAGTCAACCTGACTATTTGTCCCAACACAGTGTGTGAGTCACTTATCCATCATTCAGCAGCACTGATCGGTCATTGGCCCTAATATATGCCAGGTCAAACTTGTAAATAAGCAGGTCAGTGTATCAGAGTACAATGTCTATGCCACTGAGGAAACAAATCGGCCAAAGAAGATTGTGAAAGAGATGACCAAATTTAATGTTATGAACAACAGTGGTGTTTGCTGAGAAATCTGTAAATAACAGCTCACATACATTTAAAATGAAGTAATTACCACTCCCCCCGCCCCAAAGACCGACCTGCACCTCAGCGTGGTGGGGGGTGGGGTGAACAGCCAAGTAAGGGAATGCCTGGTGAGGCTATGCCATCAGAGGAGAAGGCTCCGGCCGAAGAACCTCCTATAGGGCGCTACGCGAGGTGGACAGGCTCACCAGGAACCCCGAAAAGCTGGCTAACGCAAGCGGCAGGTGTTGGAAGGACATCTTTAGAGCGAAGGAGGTCACGACCCGTCGAATGGGTTAAGACCCACCGGTCTCCTTACCCTGCCAGGAGAGGATTGGTCACCGTCTGGCAAAATGACCAAGAAACCCTTATGAAATAAGAAGAAGAATTACCACTAATTGTCTAATTATATATGGTCGAAACCTGCAGAAATGTTAAGGGTAAATTATTAATATTTGACATTATGCAAACTGTTATTAACCTTCACATCAAAGACCTCAACTCTAAAATGCCGGTCCCGAGGACGAATATCTTGATACTGAAGTAGGCCTAATGAGGCCAATGCTTGACGCCACGAGGTAGAGGTCGCCGAACTAGGCCCCAAGCCCAGGTCTAACAGGTAACACCAAAGAATATTTAAGAAGAAACCTCACTTATTAAAATCTTAGGAGCCTCCAGGGCTTTTTTTAAGGAATTTTAGAACTGCACAACCCATTCACTCTTTTTCAAAACGCCATGTCAAATTATTCCCAATGGGGCCGTCCATAAAGTACGTCACGCTCCAGGGGGTTAAGAAAGTGTGACAGTTTGTGACAGGGGGGGGTCAGGCCATGCGTGACGTCACACATTTATTTTTAAATTTTATTTATAATTTATTTTATACAAAAGTGTGAAATTTATGGATAAAAATCTTGGAAAAGTCTTGTTACTACCCCCTCGAAAAATTTTTGGTGTCGAAAAACTGTTGTTACTAGGCCCCCCCCTCGAAAAAAGTCATGGGAAAACTGCTGTTACTACCCCCCTCGAAAATTCTTGGGAAACTGCTGTCACTACCCCCCTCGAAAAGTTTCCCGGTCGAAAGTGTGACGTACTTTAGGGGGGGTCCAAGTTTTGTGACAGTTTGTGACAGGGGAGGGGGGGTAAAAATGGTCAAAATAGCGTGACGTACTTTATGGACGGCCCCAATGACCTTTTTGTAGCCATTTTTAACTGCACAAATATGCTTTTACAACTGCACATATTCATTTAGAACTGCAAATTTTGTGTAGAACTGCACGCTAAAACAGCCCTGCTTTGGGCAACACTGCTGTGAACCAAAGAAATCTTTTCGCTTCTCGTCCGATCATAGCGCTAAATAAAATACGGCACTACAAACTGTAAGCAAGATCCAGACCCAGATAACTCTAAAGATGTCAAAGTTCAAATAAGTTCACGATCACAGAAGTGATCAAAGTTCAGTAAGTTTCTGCAATAATATGTTATTTGGAAGGTGTCTATTCTATTGCAACTGCAGGTAGAATCTTAGGCACGGATTTTGAGCGAATTGACGATGTCGCTTCGAAATGCTACGGCTTTAATAACGGGCGGCGCTCGAGGCTTCGGAAAGTCCTTCGCTCGGGTGGTTCTGGAGGCAGGTGGAAAGGTAACAGGCGCAATGGCAACATTTGATTTTATTCTAGCCTGTAAACAGTGGCGTAACTAGGACTTTTCGTTTGGGGGGGCTTTAAGCCTTGAACATGGCGAGTGCGGTAGCCCGAGCCCATGTTGGAGTCGGGGCTTGATTTATTTTTAGGGGCTTCAGCTTCGTTTGGGGGTTAAGCCTCCCGCCCAACGCTAGTTACGTCCCTGCCTGTAAATGGGATTTTAGTTATGCCACATTTTGGAAGTTGTGGGTTGGCATGAATTATGAATAGGACGACGACTAGGCCCTACTGTGTATATAACGCAGCGCTCGTGAATAAGTTGGTGCTCTGTTCTTGTCTTTCGAGTGGCGCTGTAGAAGTTTAGGAAAGCTTATAGAATCGGGGGCTGAAGAATATAGTGCGTAAGTTTACTGGCGTTAGGGTAAGTTTAGGCGTTGTGAGGGTCGGTTAGGGTCAGGGTTAGGGTTGATGTCGTGATTAGAAAACCTGGTACCGTCGGACATCCGCACAGCATGCCCAGAGATACTGTGTACTCCTTCCTTCAGCCCACGATACTATAAGTTTGCTATGGCACCTTGTGGAAGTCATGGGTTGGCATGAATAGGGAGGACAAGGCCCTACTCCCCTATTCCCTGCGTCCCAGACCACATGACCAAATCGTCCCACAGGCTGACAACGAGAAAGCGTTTTTAACAAGAATGTTTTATAATGCTTAATTTCATGTAAACCAAAGTGATGTTATGCAGTTGGATAAATAAAGAATATACTTAGTTTACTTACTTACTTTCTGTCTATATAATGCATGGCTCGTGAATAAGCTGGTGCCCAGCGCTTCTCTTTTCGAGTGGCGCTGTGGAAGTTTGGAAATTACGATTACGAACCCATTATCTCGATTTGGATTGTGTCACAGTGCCCTTGTAATGGCATGTGTTACGGCGCTGTAGAAATTGTCATATTCATCATCATCCTCTGACTTTTGCCTTTAAGTGTGAATGTCTTCTAAATAACATTAGTCAAATGGCAATAACATGAGTAGTTCCAGATTTTTTCACATAGTAACTTTCCCATGTCCATATTGGCACTTGGTGATCCATGTGATTAATTTTAGTTTCACACTGCATGTTGACCCATGGATGTGATTAATTAGAGTTTACTTTCACACCGCTGATGTCCTGTAATGCCACAAGTAGGCAACACTTACTTTTTCTCCTGAGTTTTCACCTTTGAGCTAAATTACATGAGTATATGTTATGTATATGGATATCTTATACATAGTGATATAGGTTATGTTTAAGCGAAATATGTTATGCATGTTTGTAATGTATGGGACCAACTGTGTCTGTTAGTTTATTTGCTCATCTCTTTGTGACTAACACTAGCTAGTAATTTATTATAGTATTGGACACTGCTGCTTGGTGCACTATTATGTTTTTCAACTTGCAATCGGCAGATGTCACTATTATCAAAACAGCTGCAATACACATTTACAGTCTCACAGTATAGAGCCCGCCATCTGTGAATAGGCTTCCTAAATACTAGCGTTTCCATATTTAACAATATTTTACTTGTGTATGCTGAGAATATAAGTAATAATTGAATAATAATATAATTGAAATATATCATGATTATATAATATACTAATTTAATAGGTATCTCTGGTTGATTTACTACACGGCCCTGGTCTTGACACTCAGAATGAATTCAACCAGCAGTTTGGAAGTGGTTCAGCTTTATTTATTAAGTGTGATGTGCGTAAGAAACTAGAGTTGGAAGGTAAGTTGAGTGTAGAATCTCTTCCTAAGTGTTAGCAACAAGCCATGTAGGGTTTTTCTGTCGGGAAAGCCTAAAAACCGACTTCTTTATTTAAGCAGAACTTAAGCTTGTGACTAAATGGCTCAAAGTCTAACAAAAATCTGCATAGGGGATTTTTTTATATTATAAAGTGTATGCATTTTTGCCATTGAACAGCTGTGTGGCTTGCAGTGCATCCATCAATTGAAAGTCACAGTTCACTGTTGAGGCATCCATCCTGAAACCCGTATAGGACTCCCATATGTGAACCATGTAGAGCCCACATGGGTTCCATCTGATGCCCATGAAAAGTTGGGAGTGCAATTTGATGGTAGATTGTTGCTTCTATATCTGTCTCTCTTTCTTAACCTGAGTTTTAAATAGTCACAAGGGCTTAGAATAAGTTATTACTGTATCTTACTCTACCTAATCTAGCCACATGTTATCTAGTTTACTTTACCCTAACTACTTCCACTTACATTACCTTGGCCCTCTTATCTACCTAACCTGTTGGATCCTCAATTAAGTTGTTGTTACACTTTGATGCCAGTAAAATAGTTCTGAAGACCTGTGTTATTTCTACATACCATTTTTATATGGACTCTGGTTTAGAGTTTAAAAGTTACAGACCTGCATTAGCTTCTGTCTCTGTCTGTCTATTGGGATAGTTCTATAAACACAGTACAATGGTGTGGCACACCTGTGTCTTGTGGGCCTTGAAACTATTGGCTTGTATTATGGTGATCAATACAGTATATTGATTGATTATTAATTTGTTTTGCATAATGTTTATCTTTGCATGTGCTAGTCTAGTGCTTTTTGTATTGTTTCAATAGCTGCTTTCAAGAAAACATATGACACATTTGGTAGCCTTGACCTTGTTGTGAACAATGCTGGAGTTGGAACTGTGGATGGCGACTGGGAGAAAACCATTGACATCAACCTGGTTATTAAATACCCTTTTCCTTCCTTTTTAAATTTAGAATTGATTGAGGATTTACTTCTTTGCTAATGTTTGTGTTTGGTCAGTAGGGACAGTTCATGTTGTTTTGTCCAAAGGACCTTCTGGTGTTTTTAGTAGGCTGGTTCTTGTTAGTAAAAGTCTTTATTTGTTGCTGACTTCATTGAACACCTTATGGAGGTTGTTTTTCATATCTCGTTGAAGTTGTTATACATAGAATGTAAATATTGTACACGGGAATTAAAATTTAGTTTTATTGTTATGAGAGTTACTGTTGAGTTTTAGGTAGGCTACCATATTTAACTCTAAGATCGTTTGCCAAAGATTTTTGCTATTAATGACAAAAAGTTCAGTCCTTCTGAGATGAGTGTAGAAAACAAAAGGTTTTTTCTAGACCATTGTCTTATTCTGTGATCTGGCTACTGACATTCAAAGGAAAATGCAAAGAATCCATTGTAGTATGGTAGTTTTGTTGCTTGGTATTCCATTTTTTAGCCCACTTATATTAATAATTGTAGAAAGTCAAGACAAATTAATTATCAGTAATTTTCTTGCTTTTTTATAACCTTTAATTTAATTTTACTTTCATTTATTGTTCCTCCAAAAAAACAAACGTTGCATGATGCAGTGTGCAAATATGGTTTAGGGATACAAAAGGGTAGACCCAGAAGGAACAGAAGTCTCTCTTATTAGTGTCACCTATTTGACAACAAATTGGTTTGAAGTGATGAGTGATTAACATAATATTCTTCAGAGATGTTCTGCTAGTACTATTTCAAACGGCTGATTTTTATATTCTGTTGTTTTCTGTTTTAGACAGCAGTGATGAGAGGATGTTTATTGGCCTCAGAGTACATGAGTAAAGGAGGTCACATCATCAACATTGCTTCCACAGCTGGTCAGTCATTCTCAAACAGTGATGTTTCTTATGACTTACAAAGTAAAGGTAATGCCTGTGTGCATATAAGTTTGTACATATTATTCCGTTGCAATGATTTCCGGCCGTCCAAGAGGTTGGAAAAGACCAGTTGGATGGCCTTACCACACATGGACAAGAGCAGTGGAAGCCAACTGCGCCCTCTGAACTTTGGGTTGCACTTGGCGTGGAGACGAGCCAAGAACATATGTTCAGGAAGATGCATGATGAGCTTGAGTTGAATTGCAAAGGATTCTACCTGCATGTCTCTCAACCTCAAATAACTCATTTACTGTGCTGCTTTCCAGTCTTCAGAGTCATGGTCTTAGGTTTAAAATAATTTGACAACATGGCACATGTTCAGCAAAGGCCTTGATGTGGTCAGATTGCTTCTGTTTACCAGTTCAACATGATGCACCAGGATTTGAACCAGAGCCTCCACTCTTCTCACCCCAAGGCTACAGACAGTAAATGCTGTTTCACAGGAAAAGTCATGCAGGAATTTCATGAAAAATAACAGAGTGATTAACTAAAGAACATGATTAACAGATTATTCGATGCTGGAATGGTGTAAGGTAGAAGTAATCGTACAATGCATTATGCAGGATTGAAACAATGCAAAAAGCACTAGACTAGCACAGATGAACATCTTCTGCATTGAGCGTTTCTGGGTAGGCTTCTTGAAGAGGCACTATCTAAATTTCTGGAATGAATGAAATAATTTGTAAGATATAATGTAGAATGCTCATGAATCACTCTCTGGAGAAAATTTGAGGCTTCATCTGTCTATGTCCCCTACATAGACAGCCTATGGTAGATAAGCAAACTGAAAAGTAGTCTTCAGTTTGGAGTGAAATGGTGCGCACATCTGAGCAAAATGGACAAATACAGGAAACATTTCAAACTGTAATCCAGTACTAACGATCGAAAAACTCTATCACTAAGAACAGTTCTCAATTTTAGGTATGACCAGAAAAAGATAGTCAGATGATGATAAGCTGAATAATGATCCGCTGTGGAATAAGCACCGGTTTGAAATATTGTGGTTGGCCAGAGTTCAATGTTTTATAAACTGTGAGGCTGTAAGCCCTAGTTTGAAACAAATCCTTGGCATTACAGGAAGCCAATACAAAGATTTAAGCACAGGGGTTATGTGTTCATATTTTTAAATATTGGTTATGGCTGTGGTCAAAGAGTTCTGAACCCTGATGTTTGTATCATAGTAAAAAACGTTTTCGTTTTATTTTTTTCCAAAAAACGTCGATAGTTTCGTCAATCGATGTTTTTGCCATTTTTTATTTTTTGTATCTAACTTTATTTATTTAATTATTGTCTGTTATTATTTGTTTAATTTAATTTTTGTCTAAAATATTTACATTGTCTCTGTTCTTTCAAGGATTCTTCTAATTTAAGTCACTATTTAGTGTCATCAGTTGAAATAAACTTTGCATTACAGGAAATAAAATTTATAAAAGTTATTTGAATTTCTAAGTTATCCAAAATGCGAATTATTTTCTTTTCCGTTGTTTTCCCATTTTTTTTGTGAATAAAACGACGTTTTTTTCCGTTTTTATTTTTATTTTACCGTTTTTAACAACTATGGTTTGTATCACTTCTCAAGGTGCTGATATTGTTGCTCTTCTGTTTAGGTCTCACTGCTATTCCCTTTGATCCAGCATATGCTGGTTCCAAACATGGAGTTGTTGGGCTGTCAAGGGCTTTTGCTGTAAGTATGATGGAGTGCTGTAGAGTTGAGCCATTTATCTAGTTTACAACTGACGTTGTCCTTTCAGTTCCAGTCACGCATATAGGCACTGATGTATTGTTTTTATAGGCTAAATGATTTAGAGCTGTATATTGCATATCTTCTGCAAGATCTGAAATGATTTAATTAAAGTTGGTTGTATTTTTGTTTGTCCTTTATTTGCCATTTTCTCAATTGCACCTTAGGTAGAAATGTTGTGCAATGTCATTAGCGACTCAAAACTCACTATTTCTTCTTGGCTTTCAAGGATTTGGAAATCTAAGTGCATCTTCACCTGGCGGCTGACTATCCGCGCCTCAGATTCACATTTCGGTGTGACCTTGCGCGCATTATAAATTTATTTAATAATAATAATAATTAGAAAGACGCCATTTTAGAGCATTGATGGCAAAACAGCTGTGCATTAAATGTAAATGAATAGAAGCTACAAGGCTGTTCCACACACAAACAAATAATTGTAGCCATGTCATCAGTCTTTGTCCTTGTTTGAGGGACAAAGACCTTATGAATCAACAAACATTGCTCAAATGAAAGTATTGATTTTAAACCCAATATACATATACAATGAAACTGAGAAGAAGTCCTTTACGCTAGCCTTGAGGCAGCCATAGGTATGAATTGTTAGCGACATCATTTCCTTAGCCTCAGCATTTGAGCGTGGTAAGTCCTCTCCTTCATCGTATCATTTTCCCACCAACAGTGTACTGTCAGTGTACTCATTACGGCTGTTTTGGCTAGGAGGTACAGGTGAAGCAGAAATCTCAAAACCAAATTTCTGTTCTGGTGGGGTTTGAACCCAACCTTTTCAATGATAGTCTAGCATGCTAACCACTACACTATACAGCACCCCAATAGAAACTGAACAGTGTTGAAACCGTCACTTTAGAAAAAAGCGTACTTACTGGCAATCTATAGGATTCAATTTCTAACTTAATTATATGTTGATTTTGGGAATTGATTTTGCAGATGCATTGAGTGTTGCAAATGTTGTAGTTAACACTGAGATCGTCATCAATTCGTGTGAACTGTTTGTGTCCATCATTTGCCAATACTGCCATTTTACAAGAGGGTTTTGAAGTGGGTATGGACAGAAATCTAGTGGAAGCTGTGGGAATTATGAGGTATGTACTTTGACTGCAACTTATAAATGTATCTTGATTGATTTGTATTTAAAACAGATGAGTTGAAAGTAAAGGATGCTACAGTGGTAGAATCTTTTGGCTGAACTGCAAACTCAACAGCAGTAGTGTAACAATGAGCAACACCTTTCTTATTTCCTGGTTGAAACTGTTTAGTTTCAAATTGAGCATTCTGGAACAAGTTGCTTAGAAACCTGATGTGAAAGGCTTAGCCTTTTTTTGACTTTTTATCCACTCTTTGTCAAGTGTTTGAACCATCTTGTTTGAATGTGATTTTGTGGTGAAGCTGAAAGCTTCTTCTGATGAGTTTGTCTTGAAGAGGTGATAATAAACAACAACGATAATAATAATAATAGTAAGACAATTTGTATAGCACAGCCAATTCCGAAGGAAAGGTGCTGTACTTGAGTTCAAAAGTCAATATGTTTGTTTAAAAAGACAGATCTTGAGAGGTGATTTAAATGTTAAGCTTGGGCAAAGTGAAACTCCATAGCATGAAAAAACGAAGATAATAACGAGCTCAAAATATACGACTGTCTGCAGGTCTGACGGCTTGTGTAATAAATGTTATAAATGCATAGTTCTCTTATGGAATAGACAAAATTTGATTGTTTATGGTTTTAGTGACACCTACATGTTCATGCAACTGCTCACCAAGTCCCTGATTACGACAACAGTAGCCAATATAGTATCATTGTCATGTACTATATGAGAGGGCCGAGTAGTTTAACACTCCTTGACATTTCTCGAGGTCTGAGGCAGTCTCTGCAAAAACAGACACTTGGTGTCACCAGGATATAAAGAGTTTTAAACTTAGAGATCATACTGGTATCTCCCTTTCCCCATTATTTGATTGGACTTAATCTTGATAGTCAACTCACAGCTGAGTAGGTCATGCATATTTACATAGCAGCCTCGTCAATAATACATAGGCAGATCATAAGTTAGTATGTTGTTCATCATATGACAAACATGTTTGTCACTTTTGTGTAGTTTTTTTTCTGTAAGATTTTGAGTTTTTTTTCTAAATGCTCTCTAACATAAATTAATTGTTTTTTAACTGTTGTCATTGTTGCATATAATCTGTTTATAATATACAGTCATTTTTATTTGGAAGTACATCTACAGTGTATGTTGTTTCAGTGTTGACGATGTTACGGTAGCTTTTAGAAGGCTCTTGGAGGATGAGGCGGCTACTGGAGGGGTGATGAGTGTTACTCCTCAGGGCATCATTTACAGACATAAGCCATCAAAGTTATAGCAGCATCCACTTCTACGCTTGAATTGATATACAGCGCAACAACTGCAACTTATTCAATTGTTTAGTTATTACAGCATTATATTAATCTAAGCCAGTCCTGAGAATAGTATATTACCTCAGACTGACAACAGAACAGAAAGGCCAGAGGTCAGACAAACTGAAATAAACCATGATTTGTGAATTAAAGGGTCATAGTTTTTACAAATGCTTCTCTGGTCTCTTTCAAAAATATTAAAAACGAACTTCTAACCAGCTAGGTTAATGACTCTATTAATGGTTACTTGTCATTTAAAAGTTTAAGAACATTATGCAATAATGTAACATTACGTATGAGGACATTAAAACTGTATGGCATAGCTTTAGCATATGACACAAAATTGTTTAACTGTGCAAAAATTAACTTGCCAGTATTTAAATCCATTGAGGTCATTTTAAACTGACTAAACTTATACATTCCTGAAAGTCTGATGTTTTAGCAGATATTTGTACTTCAGTAATCCAACAAATGTATTGGAAATGGAAACCCTTGAACGTGATTCATTCCACGACTGGAAACGGTTGTACTATATTACTTATGGCATGTTTGTTAAGGCATGCAAAATTTTGTTTGTGTTGACTAAAATTTGGTATGTGTTGACTACAACCTGAGCAGCACGGTTGAAGATGGATTGGACGAAAAATAAAAATAAAATAGCTGTGCATTCAGTCTTTGTACAAATGACATGAATCGCTTACATTAGTTAGTCAGTTAGATAGTTATTTAATATTGCGTCTTTTAATGTAGGCCTACCTGGCAGAAGCTCTGCCTATGCAATCCCAAATGATGTTAAATGCCATTAAGAACAGAAAGTAGTTAAGTCAGCTGGCAAAACAATGCACATACATATTTAAGTTTTACCAGTGGGTGGATCACGCACAGATGTGAGCCCAACCAACGTAATGCTTTCCGTGCATTAAGGAGTATGCCACGGTGTTTGTCGGCACGCATAGCAACAATGATTAAGTAACTAGTATACCATCAGTTGGGGTCTGCGGTAGCTTGTCAGTGCATGTCATGGTGAGTCTTCTAGTTGTCTAAGCACTGTTGGCCGGCTTATTGATTAACGTTTTTTGAATCACTAACATTTAGCTGGCAAAGGCAGAGTTTTTGTGATTTCCCTGAAAGGCGCGAGAGAAAGTGTAGATACAGGCATTCATACGGACACTCGTAGGCCTACATCTGTTGCAGAGTTATGTTTCACAAATGTTATTTGGTCAAATAATTTTTATATTATTTACGAGATTCTGATTAAGGTGTTGGTGAAGTGAGAAAGTTGGTTACAGTATACAGCTAGCGGTGAAGGATGTCACCCATCAATTCACTTGAAAAATGAGCAGAATCGAGACAATAGGTCTATAGATAGCGTCGATTGTAATCATAATCGGATTCATATAGCGCCGCTCAATGAGCCAAACAAATCAGAGGCGATCAGGATCGAGGCAATCTATCGTCTTTAAGCTGTAGGCCTAGAATAACTTGCATAACTTGTCTCTGTCTGCCTGGACTCACTGGCCGCCCGTCTGTCTGTCTACGGTCTACCTGCCTGCCTGCCTGCATGCTTGTCTGTCTGTCTGTCTGTCTGCCTATTTCAGAGTCTGTAGGCCTATAGGCTAGATACAAAAGCAGTTTATTCCTTGTACAGAGTAGGCCTATGCATGTCAAGAGAACAGTCAGTGGATACTGTTGTGAATACTGTCGTGGATACCATAGGCGAAGACTTGGTCCTGGGTTTGGGGGGGGGACTGGTGAAGGAGCGGCCGAAGGACGATCGGTGAGGCGCGCAGCGCCGAGCAGGGGAGAGGTTTGGGGAGAGGATGTGCCCCTCCCCTATTTAAATTTTGAATTTCCACACTGTAATGGTAGCATTTTAAGCTGTCATCTGAAAAAATTGCTCTATTATTTGAGTGCTGATAAGAACCAGCTGTCACTCGTAGGTATTATTATTATATTCATGAAATATTTCAGAAATATTTGGGGATATAATTAAGCATCTCCGTCCCCTCCACCTCAAATTTCGAGGGGGACCGTCTCCCCGTGCAGTCGATTTAGTGGATACTGTTTAAGTCGTCAGTGGATGCTGTAACAGGCAATGTGCCTGCCGGACTGGTCAAATAGGCTTTCTGTAGGGCCTACGTTCGTACAGACAAACAGACAGACAGACACACGTATACTGACAGACGGAGAATTTGGTAGAAATTAATAGACCTGCAAAGAGAGTTCAGTTTAGACTGGATTAATAATTACAATCGTTGGAAACTGCTAATTTCAGCCTAAATGGCGAAATGTGTACGTCTGTCTGCGTGTCTGCCTGTCTATCTGTGTTTTGTATCAAATTGTATGTCTGTAAGTATGTGCATACGCATGTGTATGCTTACACAGTACAAAAGAGACAGTTAATTTAGTCTCCAGCAAAATTTATGACAAAGGCTGGCACGTTGCCAAAAGCCAAAATGACGTAGGTGATTGCGTCAACGTATTGTCCATTTGTTAGATTTCTCAGTTCAGCGCAGATTCTTGAAGCAGAGACACGCTTTTCAAAATGTTCCGAAATTTGCAGAGATTCTGTCGTTCGTCATCGAATTTCTTCCGATTTCTACTGCGCCAACTGCTGTTTCGATTGAATCGTCGTCGAAAGGTATGAGGTCTCTACCCAAATAATTACAAAACATCGAATTTTTATCGAAATTTGCAAATTACAGATCGGGTTTGCGATCTGTAAGCTGAAAATCTCGACGTGATTTGCTTTTTTTCGATAATACGCAGTAACTTCTACAGCGCCACACTGTGATTTATAATGTATGTTTTGTATTTTCTTTAAATTTAAGATTTTTAATATAATATTTTAATTTTTCGAGTAAGATTGAGACTCGGTGACTTCTATCTGGGATTAATAGTCCCAGCTTCTATAGTGTCACAATATATAATTTGTTTGTTTGAATGTTTTGTAAATTTAAGTTTGATTAGTTTTTTAAATTTTTGAATGCATTAAGGCAAGCTATAGTAAGACTCGGTGACTTCTATAGCGCCACTATATGATTTATTTTTAGAGAAACGTTTTATTTTGAATTTACTTTTATTCATTCATTATTTACTGTTCTCTTGCATTATAATTATAATTTACACATTATTTTTGTCGCTTATAGGGCCTGCAGGAAGTCGATTGGCTTCCTTCGACTCGAGAGGACGACTGAATTCGAAAACCTCGACAGCAGGAGAAGGTGAATGTTCCATTATTCTATTGTTTATTGTCATCAGACCTAAATAGCTCGCATTCCACTTAGACTCGACGACTTATGTAGCGCCACACTTCCCAAAGAGCGATGTCAAAGTGTCCAGTGTTGCAAGGTTATCTTTGCTTTGCCTAAGCCGATTCTGTAGAATTGATTCTAATATAATTGCAATTGGCGGCACGCTCGGTTTGAGTTTTTCCCATACAATAGGCTAAGTTTTCACAAGATTGATTTAGACACTGAAATTAAATTGCACTGACGTCAGGTTTTCTGCCATCTCTACAGGAAAACAATCCGTTTTCTTCGAACAGAAGACGGCGGTTTGTTGAGAAGTTCGCCACTAATTAAGTATAATAATGATGACAGTGAATGATAACAATAATAATTATTTGTCCGCTTTATGCAGCGCCAGAGTTCAGCCAAAGTGGAAGAAAAGGACCCTGAACATGAGTTTAGTAGCATTAAGCATAGCAGTAGAATTTGTTGATTTAAACGAATATTGATTGATAGACATTTTCGTTTGTCGTGTAGCACGTACGGTTTCTAAATGGGGACCTTAAATGGCGAGTTCATATAGCGCAGTTATAAATGCATGCCTTGAAATCGCACAGGCTAGGCCTACATAAATCGTAATCCGTTGAACTGATGGTGTTCAGTTAATAATAGACAAGAAGTTAATGCTTCCCGGTCTAGTATGACTTGGTGACTTTACAGAGCCACAGTTGTAACCTGTATGTTTTTTTGCGTTGTCGGCAGAATGGATCGCTGCAACGTCTTCCTTCGCTGTCGTCGTCTGGAGCCGCAAGTAACGTCTGGGAAATCGACACCAATCGACAGATGGCGCTTCTCGTGGCTGGAACAACGAACGACACCTGGTGATTGTAGAGGAAGAGAACGCGGTGGCTGTTGAAGATCGGGTAGGCCTAGGATATTATTCTCCGCTCAACATTTCACCATTCCCTTTCTAAGATGAATAGGAAGGGTGAAATGTTGAGGCGAGAAGCCGAAACAGGCATGGGACGATCTCAGCTTATTGTATTGTATTGTTTTTGATCATTTATAAAGCGCTTCTCATAGCATAAGCCTCTCAGAAGCGTGAGGTGCTCCGAGAGAAAATGAAGGTTTTAAGGTGAGAGAAAGAGGTAGATATGCTACCAGAGAGCATTGTAGAGCGTAGAGAAGGAGGAAGTCCATTCCATAGAAAGGGACCTATGCAGGCAAAGGATCTTAAGCTGTATATTAATATAATCAGACAACTTCTACTGCGCCGCTATCGCTAAGCACAAGGCATTAATCAGTGGCCCAGCTAGCTACATTGATTAGAGCGTAGGCTGCGTCTCATGCACCTCTATGTTAGAGAGCATGAAGATTGCGGTTCGCGTCCTAAAGGTGGCTTATTTCAGAGTTTAAAATGTCTGCATTTACATTAATTAACAGTCGCTCATCACCAAACATATTCTAAAATCATGATCATTAGAAGAGAATCAGTCGAGGCGCTCGTGCTCTAGAGATCGGAATCAAGCCACGACAGATAAGTAGTTGCAGATTTCATCACAGACCTGAACGTCATCCGAACACAGGCAGAGTGGACAATGAAGGCAGCGAATTCCAGACCCTCCGACCAGCAACTGTCTGTGTCTACCTATCTCTTTCTGTCTCTGTCTCCCTATATCTATATTT
>JACEVL010001096.1:0-323611 GCA_020284085.1 Aporrectodea caliginosa
CTATCACGTGTCTATCACGTGACCATAGACACGTGACCCCGTCCATAAAACACAAACCCGCGACTTTTCAAAAACTCGAGAAAATCGCAAATCAAAATTTTGACAGATTTTGGTGTGTGTGAGATGCGCCCAATGCGGGAATTTCATGGCAGTTTGGAAACCAATGACAGTATAACAATTTAACTATTCTATAGTAAATCGACCGTCCTGGAGTCGATTTCGACAATAAAACAAACCCATGACGTCATGGGTTTGCGTGTGGTCATGGCTTTGCGACTCTTGGGCGGGCAAAAGTCATGGGTACGGAGGTCTCACACGTGCACACACGCACACACACACACACACACACACACACACACACACTCACAATCTGACTAAAGGCATAAACTTATAGTTTTTAATTTCATTACTTTCATTATCCCATGTAAACAAGTTGCGGTATGTCAACTTAGTATTTTAATAAACGAAATCTACTACACACACACTAACACACACACACTAACACACACACACACTAACACACACACACACACACACACACACACACACACACACACACACACACACACACACACACACACACACACACACACACACACACACACACACACACACACACGCACACACACACACACACTGAGATTGAGCTTTCTTGACGCTGTAAAAGTCTTGAGATAGCGACTACATTTATACGATAATCACTCGTATACGAAGGGGGTCAACAGAGATCTCATCAATAAACGAAATCTACTACACACACACTAACACACACACTAACACACACACACTAACACACACACACACACACACACTACACACACACACACACACACACACTAACACACACACACACACACACACACAATTGCTCAGCGCCATCGATGCTAAGTCGAAGTGTCTATTGTGCACTTATGAGCTTTGGAAGAAGGGCAATATCAAATACAGTTGTGTACCATATTGCGAATATATGCGATAAATATCTGACATGACGTATAATTGTGTTAGTCGCGGCTGGGCATACCTTCGCGGGATGGAGGAGGGGGGGGACTCACACCCAATTCTTCGCTCCTATCCACAGACTCAGTTTCCATTCTACTGTCGACATTGCATTGCCGTTCCGTTCTCGCCCTGCCTATAGTGTCAATTTATGGAGGCTACCTTTATTTTACGTATAAATGATTTAAATGTGTAGAAATATTCCAATAACTTATCTACGTCCGAACATGTGTGCTAGCCTTGAATGTTTAGACTGTAATGCATAGTAACTGAATGTGACTAAAATGGCCATTATTTCAGTGTGGGACCCATATTTCGACTGCTCAGATTCTTCTTCATTTTTGTGGTAATAAAAAATATCTGCGTGACTCAGTGGGGCTCTAGTGTGAATCGCTGAAAAGTGGGGATCGGGGGACTGTTACCATGACGTCAGCAGTTTCTGACCCACTTTGAACCCGACCTTGATCTTTAAGCGATGTCAGTATCTGTATGTAAGAGCTCTGGCAGACAGGCTAGCTAAGTCACTGGCTGAATTCGTGACTGGCTGACTATAGAAGTCTTACTTGCTTGCATACATACAACTGTCCTACGGTTACTTAATTTATGGTTAGCTAACTTAATTATTTATGAACTCAGTGCAGGATGATTGACTTAATAAAGAATATATATTCAGTCACTGAGTCACTCGCGTCGATCGGTCAATATTGACCGCGCGCGACTTGAGTGACTGAGTGACTGACTGAATTGCCTTTGTTTTGTTTAGGCAATCTTGCCTGTTGGGATACCTCTTAAAATACCTGCTGCCCTTGTTCTGTTCAGGCAATCTGACATGTTGTGCAACAACGAGTGGTTTCATAAATGCCACCTACGTCTTATACGAGGTTCTGCCCAAACCTCGTGTAACGATTACACCGCTTGTGACCACCGTCCGTGATGGTGAGGGTGCGTTCCTCAGCTGTACAGCCAATGCCTCGTTGAACAGTAACAGGACGACTGGTAACATTCGTCGTTTGATGTGGCTGACGAACGATCGTGTGTTACAAGTTGACGGTAAGTGTTACACTGCTTTCTACCACTGTAATGTAAATGAGTTCCTTAAAATGCGCTATAGCAGGTGGCTGTACTGCTCTCTCCTGGTCTTTACCTCCTATCCCTTGTCTCTCTGGTTGCCGGACTATGACCTCGACTGGACTTCGATCTCTGGACAACACCTCTGATACGACGCAGCGCTCGTGAATAAGCTGGTGCCCTGAGCTCAGCATTAGAGTAATGCTTTAGAAATTTAGAGCTTGCAATGGCGACTACAATAACAAAAACAGCAACATCATCAATAATAATAATAACAACAATAAAAATGATGAGACGTCAAACATGAATCCGAGGCACGGGCAGTCAGACAACTGTCTAAGTAACGCAAAGAAGATTAATAGTATTTTATGCTGTTGCAACAGTGAGTCCTTACAATAAATCTTCGAGAGCCCACAGGTGACAATCAAAAGGGAGGTAATATTTTATTTCGCCTACACGAAACACCCTTACGGGACTCCGTAGTAACCTGGTAATTATTTAGGCCGATGGCTAACTGGCAGACTGATGCCTGGAGTGGAGGAGCCTATGGTTGACATCATCGCCCATTTTGAACGTTTCGTGTGGGTTGCTTCTGTTTGAATACAACAGTAATGAGTCACATGTTCGTTATGATTGCACACAGTGACATCTGACAGCGGACTCTTCATGTGTCTCACCGGCAAAAAATGTTCTCTGTCGATGTAGGCTTTAATGGACGTTTATATAGCGCCTACTGAAAAGGAAAAAACTAATTCTTGATGGCGCTCCTTGTTAACGTCAGTGGCGTCTGCTAAGTTCTCTAACTGATTAATGTCCCACACTGCGCCTCTGGACCGATGGAAAACGTAGAGCTTCCATGTTCCATGTGGAACGGGGGGCGGGAGGCGCTCATTTTCCCACTCTGCGATCCTTGTCCCTTGAGCCGACAATCATTAGACGACTCCCAAGTAGGTCATGGACACAATGGGTCCGTTCATTCCGCAACGTATACGCCTCCGCCAAATCACGCTGCTTCGTGACACAGACATAATATGTGCATGTTAAAAGACCTGTCCATGATCTATACACGGAGTTCACTCCGCCACTGTTTGCTTTCTGGCAGTGCCAATCCCAAGACTGGATAAAGGAGTAGGGTGACGCTAATGATCTTTGTTATCACAAAGTGTCGATAAACTGAAACTACTACTATACACAGAGTTCACTCAACAGACTCGAGCACAAAATCGTTCGATTACAGGTAAACAACGCTACCGAACTGACAGACCACCGTGTCGCTCGCTAGAACGATCTCCCACGCGAATTCCACAAATTCGTTGTTCCTCCAACGCCTTCTGTCGTTAACCCACCATCAGTTTTCTCTAGCCACTCTATCACCCTTGGGCTTTCCACTCAAGCCACTATAGATCACCCCTGGATTGTTTTCCAATCAAAACTATGGTTTCATCTCTTTAAGAAGTCTTACCATGGTCGATCATAAGCAGAACCCACCATAACAGCCCTTCTCTTCTCTCCCCTCTGGTCGTCTGGCCATCGCACAGTGCGGTCTTTACACGGCGTTATCTTATGAGTCCTTCAACGCAGCGCTCATTAAAAATCTCCGGTCCATTAGTTTAGCATTAAGTAGCACGTTCGAGTTTACGCTCACTATTAAGCCATACAAATACTGATCGTACTCTGTCAGTGCCAGTCCCAAGCCTGAATAAAGGAGGAGGGCGACGCTAATGATCTCTGTTATCACACAGTGTCTTTAAACTGAAACTAATGGGTCCCACGGAATAATTATGGATTGGAATTTATAATACAGAACCGTCACGGTGGTAAAAGACTCATCATCAGATTGCGCATTGTGTGGCAATCACAAAGGCACGCAACATAACGTAACTCAGCATAACATAGCATAACATGACATAACATAACAAAACATAGCATAACATGACATAACATAACAAGGGTTTGAAGTGGTTCAGAAGACATTAAATTTATGTTGGAAACACTGCAAGCTTGCGTTTACACGATAATCAAACTGAGACGACCAAAGTGAAAGCATGCATTCATAACCGCCAAGTACGCAATGTGCGAATGCATACATGCTACTGTACAGGAGACCGAGATTTGAACTTAGGATCCCTTGCACCACTAACAAAGATCATACCCCAAGATCAAAGAATATTGGGCTACCAACCTACTTTTATAACTTTCGGAACCATTCGTGATCAGTTTAGAAAGACTTTAAAGCAAATATAAATAACTCTAATTATAAGACTACGTCAAATGGTCAGTATGAAAAAAATAATTGTAAAAAAATCGCTTACGTATTTGAAACTCATGACGTAATATCTACTAATAGCGGATACTAGTGTGTTTGAAAACTTATAGAAATAAACTGTGGGACGGTCAACGCAGATTCAGCGTAAGCTACGCTCCTAATCAATTGTGTCTAATTACCACAAAGGCCACAACAGTGTCTGGCTGTAGACTACAGTGACTTAGAATACAACTGATAAAAATAACAAGCGTCTTGGCTACCAGAGTGAGTAGCTATATAATATTATGTAGGCCGCAGTGACTGGGATATCTCGCATGACGATCTGTCGGTGGGTGTTTAGGCCACCTCCTTTTCAGTTGCTTGTGGGTTTTCAGTAAATCAAGTCTACACCCTTTGTAAACTGGCATTTATATAGGAGTTGGCTTTTGATGCAGACCTAGTACAACACAGCCTGAAGCCACAAACAGAAAGCCTTTGCCAAGTAGGCCTAACAGTACGTTAAGGTGAGGCAATAATAACGCGCCGAAATTCGTGCGACGTATAATTATTGTTAAAAGAGAACGAAAAACTCCACTATGCTTCTGAACAGATTGTAATCAGGCATCGACAATGCCCCAGACACGTTTATTTAACCCTCTAACGACTGATGTGTACTGAATCGACTTGAAAACCAATGCAGCTCGTCGTTAAAGCGTTAAAACCATCGGTTGACTTATGCTTCATTAACATCCATTAAATATGCGACATAAGAAAAGGAACTAACGCGTTAAGTTGCATGTGCAAATTGTACAGTCATTGTTTAGATCTACCAATCGTTGCCCTTTAAACTGTATCAGCTGCGCATGCGCAGAAGTAATTGCCATAATGAAAGCTGAACTCGCTTATTTACATTTACGTAACTGGATATTTTTATATTGCCTGTTCAAGATGTGTATCGATTTCGAGGTTTTGCCTTATGTTTTAGAGTACTCAGATTCGTTTACCAATTATTCCTCCACCCAACTTAAAGTTTCGATGTTGAATCTTACGTCACTTGTGTCGGACGTCAACGTGACATGTCTGGTTGAAACGTCGTTTGTGAACGTCAGTTCGAGAGACGTCATAGTTCGAGTGATTAAATTCGGTAGGATTAAATTCAAAAGGTCCTTGCTTTGAATTGCATTGTAAGTGCATATTATAATGTAAGGACAAAAAAATGGAGAATCTGTACATTAATTCGTGAAGTGATGTGTGTGTGTGTGTGTGTGTGTGTGTGTGTGTGTGTGTGTGTGTGTGTGTGTGTGTGTGTGTGTGCGCGTGTGTGTGTGTGACTTTGCTGTTCGTAATCTTAGCACATCATTTGATCGACATCTTGTTTTCAGTACACACCTCCGGCCTCTCGCGCACCTGCTTCATTCGTCTTCATTCATTATGGCCTTGAGAGCTGAAAAAGGTAGAACCAAGGCTATAATTAGCCGATAATGTATGACATTCTCCTGTAGCTGATTCATCCACATATATGCAAACAATGTCCCTTACATCCACTCAACACAACCAACTTCTGTCATCTTCCTGCACTAATCACTTAGTAAGTAGGCCCCTGTCCAGCGGGACTTGTCCCTTTAGGTGTGCCTATTGAACCCTAAAACTACTGTCATAATTTGCCTTTCGATGTTATTCATATTCACTGTATAAATTAACACATGCACTGTATGTACTCGTTCTGGGGAACAATAAAAATGTCTTATGTCTTATGTCTTAATGACGCCACATGAGCGATATTATGCTTTTCAGAATCTACTGGTTTTGTTTTGAACGAAATAACTGGATAAAGTAGTTAATTGCTTGAAAACTTAAATAAATTATTAAATGAAATAAAGCCAGGATGAGATTACTATTGTTTTTTGATGGATTTCTGTATTGCGGAGTTAAGGGTGTATTTTTCTTGCACAATTTTTTAGCATTGGGAAATCCATGTCCAGCTGAGACTGCGGCTGGGATTGACTGGGGTCTGACAGCCCCTGGAAGCTTTGACATCCAGTCATGCCCCAACGACGGATCGGGTAAGCTCGGTAGCTTTTCATTCAGGATAATGGCCATGATTTCCGAACTATCCATTAATGTATAACGTGTAATATAATTATACGTATATTTAGGGGCCTGGCCTGCTAATTACAAATTTTCAGTTGAATTGAATCCGGAGTAAAAGTTCGAATTCGAATCAAATCTCGAATCGAATCAGCGGGTACCAGTTTGATAAGTAGTGTGTACTTCAAAGCTCGAGGGTACGTACCATACGTATTCTATTTTTTGAAAGGTACGTACGTTTTTTAACGTACCCTATTTTAGGGTACGTAATAGGGTACGTAAACAATACAAAATACGTTAACTACGTCATTGCTCATTATAAGAATGTTCAATTTAATTTAGGCAAACAATCACAACCCAGTATACAGCGTAGTAAATTGCTGCAATACTATATTGTAGGTCTATTTTTATCCAGCATACATTGCACTAATGTCAAATTATACGTAGGCTATGGGTCGCCAAGTAAGCCATAAATAAATTTTTGTGTATGATAGTACCATACGCGTATTCTATTTTTTTAAAGGTACGTACGTATTTTAACGTATTCTATTTTAGGGTACGCGTACCCTCGAGCTCTGGTGTACTTGATGGCACTGGCCTTACCACAGTAACACAGTTATCGATAGGCCTATACGAATGTAGGACTATTAACTTTCCTCCAGTTTAAAATCAATTAGACTAAGCTAAAATAAGTCAATTAACAGAATTAAAATAACACAATTAATTAAAAAATTAAAACAAATTATACTATTCTGTTCTGGTTCCATGTTCATTAAATATAGTCAGACACTGTACTTCCTAAATCACACTTTTACTAATTCACGAAGCAGACTTCGACCTACCAAAAGTATGAGAATCTAGCAACAAACGGGTACACACAAGCAAGCTTTATATAATAGGGCCTACATTCATCTGTCATCATCATAAATATTAGAACTTTTACGGCAACTGGCAGAAAGCAGACGCTACATCACTGACGGCCAAAATGGAGAATGTGTCACGTTACGGTATGTTCAAGGATTACGCTACATGTTAAAATTATATTTTACCGAATTTTACGGATGGTTTGTTCTACACAGGATTGGCCAGACGCGACTGCAAAGTGGACTCAACGTGGGAACTTCCTAACCTCGATAAATGCATCGCGAAAGAATTCGTGGACTTGCAAACTAAGGTTCAACTGTAATTGCAATTATGTTTTAAATAAAGTTTGCAAAAGACCCTAAATAAAAGCCCAGATAGAGCATTGTTTGAAAGTGAAGAAATTACTATTGCAATTACGATCTCTCGTTTCCAATTCACATCTATGTTATAACTATAATTGTACCATTCCATACCATTTATTCAAATCTTTTCTAATTTCTAATTAGTACCGGTATAGTAGGCAACTCTCAACCATCGATTTTTGAGGGTAACCAAATGGCCTGCTCCACCCACAAGAATCAAATGGGGTGGCATATGCCCTTATTGTCCGTGGATCTGTCCTTGCATTAGATTGTAATTGTAAAGATTTCCATGTTTTAGGTCAACAGCGTTAGAGATCGAAACTCCATTCTTGACAACTTGACGATGACTCAACTTGCAGAGGACATTGCAGAAACGATAAGCAATTCGAAGAACATGTCAAGTGCTGAGCTCGAAGTGTCCGTTAATATCACGTCTACGATGTCGGAAATTCACACCGATGGGGATGTTGCTCTCGGACCAACCGAACTCAAAGTAAGCCTTTTTTCGCTTGTTTACCGCTGACCGCCTTTGCTTGATTGTGAGAAACTGATTTTTGTATTACATGAAATCACGTTGCTTTACCATTAATGCCTACAAAAGAGTCACACTAACAAAGACCTCGATACTAAAGTACAAGTACTGTACACTTTTCTCCCCTTCTTTTTCCCTCCTCTTTACTTTCCTTCCCATTAAACCGTTTTCTTCCCTTTCTTTCTGTTCCCTTTGCTTTCCTTTCCGTCCATTCCCTTCCATTTCCTCGTATGTCCTGCCGTATCACGCCATAACGTGCTGTTTCGTATCCTACCCTGCCCAAACCAGTCCATCCTTTCATACTGTATTATACCATAGCATACAATACTATACTGTGCCTAACCATACCACGGCAGCCATGCGATACTATACCATAGCGTTCTTTTACCTTAACTATTTAGAATGTTGTTTTCTTTTCAGGCAATGATGCAAGCCATCGATTATTTACTCAATGAATCCAGCTGGGAAAGGGCACCACAGGTGGGTTACCGGTACTTGAAGTCATGGTTGTCAAATATGGCTGTCTAAAATTTGTAAAGCAGGGTGAAAGGTAAGGTATTGTCATCATCATCATCGTCGTCTTTTGCGTCAGCATAATCGTCATTATCTTCATCGTCATCATCATCAGTTTCACCAGCTGCTGAAGACTGCTTTTTTCGCTTGGCCTGTGTCAGGAGCGCCTCTGGGTAGGAATCTTGAAGGGGCGCTATGTAAAATTTGATTGATTGACTGATTCATTGATCATCATCATCGACATCGTTGTCGTCGTCATCATCATCGTATTGTAAGATATAGGTCTAATGATACTGAGAAAGGATGGAGTCCACTTAGGCTAACAGAGATGGGAAACAAATTACTTCTAAAGAGCGAGGAACAACTCTAGAATGTATGAAAGACTTGTTAAAATGAATAATGCTAAACGAACAACAATGAACCGAGTACCAGATACTCTATCTCTAGCAGAACGAACAAAACAGTACCGGAAGATGTCGTCAATCAGTAACCGGATGATTCTTGTTCCGAACCTGAGGCATACCAAGAACCAGAATCCTGTTGCAGTGACAAGCGAACTGTTTAATCCCTCAGCGCTCGAGCAAGTGTGCGGCGTCTAGCAGCTTCAAGCCAACACAGGAAGGACCATGGAGGGAGATTCCCAGCTCCTATTCTTCTTCCATATAATCCAGGCCACTAAGCCTTGCCTCCAGCCCTCCATCATCTTACTCCTCAGCATTCGCGGACCCTGGGCTTACCCTGGACCATTGCCCCATACCTCTCCAAGAGCCTTAGTTAGAATCTGATGTCGAATCTCTGTAATCGATGAAACTGCTTTGACCCTAGAAATACTTTATTAACAAGTGGTCGCCGTCGGCGCTGTGCACCAACCGAACCAAGTCGATTATAATTATTATACACTATACTAATGGAATAACTTTTTCAGAGCAGAGGTACCCAGACCTGCTTCTCGACAACTACGTTCTATCATAACAAGAGCAAACGTTTTTATATAGCTTCCATATCGCCTGTCGCAAATTCATCATCATCGTCGTCGTCTTGTGGTTTAGTACAAGTGAATCAGATCAGTTTAGTGAGTTCTTCAGAAGGAAACTGTATTTACACTACATTACAACACCCCAAGTTGTTTTTGTCCGTAAATTCTGATTTATTGCTTAATCATTTGATAGTTTATCTGTGTTTACCGCTGGTGAATTTCTGCAGAATTTGTCGATTTATCTTCTGACGACGATCAACGTCTACTCCGATATGTATGCACAGCAGCGCAAAAACAGAGCAATCTTCATCGTTTCCAAAAACTTGGGTATGATAATGATTCCAAACTCGTTAGAAAGTAGAGACGACATACACAGTGATCATTGCAACTAAACAACAACAATAATAATAATTAGTAATACTAGTGGTTTTTAATGGACGACGGCACCAGAAAATACAGAAGAAACCTGGATCACTTTCGAGATGGTCAGTTGGTCAAGAGAGAGAAAGTTTCTGGTAGTTGGTTAAGTATGATGAAAGAAGAACGCAGACATGAATGCTGATGCAGATAGGAAATATAATATTGATTAGTCAGTTTTATGGCGCTAACGTTGTCTACTTTTCGAACAGCCAAGTGGCTTTCACAAATTTCAAGAAGTTACTTTTGAATTTAGTGCTATAGTAAAAGTTTGTGTTTTCCGTTACTCATGTCGTGAATTATCTGTATTTGCTCTTCAATTTAAATTAATTATTGACGTCTATGGCGCCCATGTCTAATTCATAAGACACAGGAATACTAATTATCTAACCGAAAATCGGATGAAGTTTCAACAGGTCAGTCCGCTGAGGGCCTGAGGCAGAGAGAAGTTTGTGATGAGTAAACTTGCGACAGCAAAAACACAAATACTGAACTGAATGAATGGTAGTTGAGACAGACAGAAAGACAAACAAACAGACAAACAGACAGTTCATTGTGAATTACAAAGTGAGCAAATCCCTTCTATTTTCAGTCTACGAGTCCGATGGCATGAAATCAGAGAGCACAATGTCTCCAACCGACGCCGATTTAAGTTTTCCAGATTGGACGAAAGTGAATTGGACGACGAAAGACGCAGGGTTTTGGGCCCAATCGAACGAAAACGTCATATACATGAAACGCAAGACGGCTTTAAAACTACAGCAAAGTAAGATTCAATCGACAAGTTTTTTTGTTATTGCGTTTTTTTATTGCTTTAAACTTATCACCCTAATATGTTCCCCGTCTATTTCCCTCTCTAGTCTGAGTAGTCTCCCATGCAGCACAGCAACCGCATTTTGCTCTGCTATGCGCTAGCTCTGTACCCTCCTCTGACTTTACGCAGTGCTCGTGAATAAGCTGGTGCCCTGCGCTTCGCTTAGCGTATACGATGACGATGTTGTGTTCGGAGGTAGACCAAGAATCGAAATCCTTCCAAAGATAATTAAAATATTTACCCTGAAATATGATCATTACAATTCTAATCAGTTCTATCAGCTTCTGTGTAGGTCTAGTCACTGAGTTGTATGTCTTTACTGGGCACTACATTATTGTTCTTTGTTACGTGACACTTAGTTGTTGTTGTTTCTGTGTTCTAGAGTCTGTCTTCGGTTCTTCATCACCTTTGAACTTCTCGAGTTCCTGCATTCGAACTCTCGGAAAATACTTACCGTTGACCGAGTAATATTCTGCTGCTTGATTTCTGTAAATTTGTAATGTAATAAAACTTGGCATAGGCCTAGATATAGCGCCTTCCAGTGCTTTTCTAAGTCCTCTGTCAAACGGATTTTGTCTTTGGTTCGGTGGATTTTAGGCATCGTGATGGCTTAGAACCTAGAGGTAGGCCTACGTGGTTCTAATTCGAAAGTATTTAGTAACGATGGCAATAATTACAACATACTATAGTATGGTGTTGTTGTTGGATGGTGTTTTAAATGAGAAATCGAGGCTAGGATTTAACACACCCACCCTGTTCGTACAAGTCCATCCAATGCTAACATAATCCGTCCAACGTTACTCTAGTCCACCCTTCTCTACTATGCCCTACCGTATACTCTGCCCTTCTATGCTCTACTTCCCCCTGCCATAATCTGTCCTGCTGTCCCTTGTCTTACCAACCGTACCCTAACCTTAATGTAGCTAATCCATACCATACATAATGTTACATTGTCTTTTCTTACCTGAAGTTATTTACCTCATCTTACAATGTTGAATCTTACCTTATCTTTACTTGATTCTGTATGGCATATAACTTGTTTTGTACTGCAGAGCTCAGAAGAGGAAAGGCAGCTACATAAATTCGAATATTATATCTCTGACTTTTCCTGAACTCGACATGTCCAGTGCAGCTCTGGATCAGCCATTCGTCATTTCAGCACAACATCTCATGGTATGTTTCTATGCACACATGCATTGCTGTATTGTATGTATGTATTGTATGCTTGTATTTATGTGTGTATATGTGTATGTGTATTCTGTATATCTTAATGCATTGTATTAATTTATATTGTATAGTATGTTGACATTTTCCTGATCATTGTAGCCTGAAACAAATAAAAGCCTGACGGGCGTCTGCGTCTTCTGGAACTTCTCCACAAATGACAAGTAAATTCATTCATGCACCTATCAGTTATTTTTACTTTTCGATTGTACAGTAGGATGGAGTAATGCAGGGTAATGTATAGTAAGGCAATGCGTAGTATGGTAGTGTAAGCAATGTAAATGTTTGGTAGGGTAAAGCAAGACAGTATATGCATATGTTTGCCGTTTCACTGTTGCACTGTTTTGTGCAGTTATTTTAAGTTAGTTTATCACAGTTATCTTTAGAATAATCTTTAGTTTGAAAGGACTCCCATCCTGCCAAAGTCACTAAATGCAAGTTCATTTGCCTGGCGCCTATTTAAGTCATGTACATGTATATACAGTCATAATCCTTGTCTTCTATGTGACTATAGAGTATTATTATTATGATCTCCCAGAGTAATCACCTAAAGCGATTGTTCGATTTTCTGTTCAGTGACTCGTGGGCGGAATCTGGTTGTACGACGATTTCCTCCAATGATACACACACTACGTGCAGCTGTACTCATCTGACTAATTTCGCCATTCTCTTCGGGCCAAAGAATGCGGTTAGTAAAATATTTCCTAGTATGCTGCCTTGACTTGCTTCGCTTTATTTGACCTCGCCTGACTTTATTTGCATTGCCCTGAGTTTCACTAGGTCAGCCTTGTTGTGTAAGGTTTGATGATATTTTAAGGTGAGGTCTAATGTTTTCGATGAGGTTGGATGATGTTTTAGTTTACTGCTGATGATGATGCTATGGGTGGACGGATATTTCAGGTCAGCTTGGATGAAGCTTTCAGGTGAGGTCATTTGATATTTGCTGACTAGACAATTCGGCGTCAGGCAATTCGGCGCAAGACAAACTGTAATCACAATTGTCAAGAATTTATGCGGTTGGTTTTAGTAGATTAGAACGTTATGATAATGAGCATCTTTGCCGAGTGATTTCAATTAAAAAGTAGAGCACAGTTGTAAAAATCTTAGGAGCTGTTTGAATTATATTATGTATTTATGAAAACAACAGTTTGCAAGAAATGTCGCTGCGACTAATTGTCAGAGAACCGATATCTTCAGGTCTTTTTATGTAAGGTCGTACGATTTTCTTAGATGAATTCTGATGATGTTTTTCGGCCAGGTCTGGCAACGATTTTTAGGTCAGGTTAGGTTAGGTGCTGATCATACTTTAGGTATAATAGTTAGTGTTTTCTTTCAGGATGGACTGAATGAGGTAATTCTTTCCATAATTTCAATGGTTGGCTGCATCATCTCAGTGATCGCACTCACACTGACGATCCTTCTCTATTTAACCCAGTGGAAGTAAGCAACTGTCTTTCTGCATGACTCTCTGAAGTCATCGTCATCATCGTTATCATTATCGTCATTGTTGTCGTCATCATCGTCATCATCATTTTACCATTGTCATCATACCTGTATGTATGGATGTATATATGTATATGTATGTGTATAATATTACACGTGTAATTATGAACATTGATATAGCGCATATTCAGAATCTCAGAAAGCATTGAAACTGGGCTGTCTAGCAGTTCTAGAAAGGGAATCTTAAGATCGGCTGTGAATGCTGTTGTTGTGGCAGCTGAGGTCGAATTTTCAGAGGATGATTATTCCAGAAGGATATCATGGTATCATCATCGCTAAACAATAAATACTAATTCAGTGACTTCCATAGCGCCATTATCATGATGCACAAGTTCCTATCGAATTGCTTCAAATGAAACCCTAGTCAAAAAATTACATCCTTTGGAAAACCAGGTAGAAATCCGATGGGTCATTGTATCTGTACATCACAGCTAATATGTGGGTCATTTTGTCTTCATCATTATATCATTGTCATTTTATAATCATATTTCGTCACTCCTCTATTGTTGATTTTATTTTATCACCACCTTTCATATTATTCTCCATTTCTTCTTCAGATTTTGCCTTCAAAAACTTTATTGCTGTAGGCCTAGTTATTTTCCTCCTTTTAGACGCATTCTACCTGTTAAGTCTGTTTCGTCGTGTTTGTAGGAAAATGAAATCGAAGAGGGCTGGCGTCCTTATCAACCTCTGCATTGCGCTGATAATTGCCAATATCGTCTTCCTGGCAGGAAGTGACAAGGTAGAGCCAAAGGTAGGTTCAGGCCGTCAAGTTCATACTGTCTATGATTGCTGTCATGCTTCTTCTTACTTCTTCTTATTACAGCAAGTTGAAGGAGAGAGCCAGAAAACGTGACGAATGGCGACATTGGACGTACCAACATGCCTAGGAAGACAGAGAACCAAAAGAAAAGATTATTGTTTTTATTTTTATTTTTATTATTATTATTATTGTTGTTGTTGTTGTTGCTGCTGCTGCTGTTGTTGTTGTTGGTGGTGGTGGTAGGTGGTGGTAGAAGTAGTATCATTATTATTATCATTATTATTGTAATTATTATCATCATGATCATCGTCGTTGTCGTCATCATCATCATCCAGTAAACGATGTTCTTGTTTCTTGTGATAGGCCGGTTGTACAGTGGTTGCTGCTCTGTTGCACTACTTCTTTTTGGCGGCTTTCTTCTTGATGCTGTTGGAAGGCGTCATGTTGGTCATCTACGTCATCTTTGTCTTCTACGTTCTCCGATTGGCGCACACCATTGCCATGATAGTCGCCGCATGGGGTCAGTTTGAACATATGCACTGCAACCTCTAATTACAGGGTCACCTTAGGCAGCATTATATGTACCGATGTGTACATGCATGCACGTATGTGTGTATGATTTATGCATATATGTGTGTATACATGTATGTAAGCCCAGGAGATTAGATGTCATTCAGAAAAAGATTTCTGTTGCTTCATGAAGAAAATGATCTGTGGTGTCAGAGAAACTGTCTGGAGAATGAGATGATTCGTTGGACATTGTGATGGGCAACTGAAGATGCGCTGACCTTGTGTCCAGGACCGTGGAATTCGTCTCCTTCCGACTCATGGGACATGGGAACTGCACTTCACTTCTGAAGTCGTAAATTGTAGCCTATCTGGAGATCATACGTACAGATGTATCTCTGGAGTAAAATATGGCATCGATTGATGCTTTATTTAATGACAGTGGTGCTTTAACAATTCCAAGTGTAGGTCTAGATATCCTGTCTAAAGAGACTAATGACTGCTGTTAGGGTTTCTAACAAGCAAACACCTAATTTATCCCTAGAATGTTTAACACGTCTGCTATTTGTGTGTTTTTCTAGTCATTCCTGCTGTCATTGTTGCAATATCTTTGGGAGTGACAAAGACCAAAGGATACGGTACCAAGACGACGTAAGCCATTGATTAAATAATAATAATAATAATAATAATAATAATAATAATAATGATAATGATAATGATAGTGATAGTGATAGTGATAGTGATAGTGATAGTGATAGTGATAGTGATAGTGATAGTGATAGTGATAGTGATAGTGATAGTGATAGTGATAGTGATAGTGATAGTGATAGTGATAGTGATAGTGATAGTGATAGTGATAGTGATAGTGATAGTGATAGTGATAGTGATAGTGATAGTAATAGTAATAGTAATAGTAATAATAATAATAATAATAATAATAATAATAATAATAATAATAATAATAATAATAATAATAATAATAATAATAATAATAATAACAACTACAACAACAACAACAATAATACAATTGTCACACTCTTGATAAATTAGCTAAGTTGACAACAAGTGTCTTCCACACTAGCCTCACTAGGTGTCTTCCTTAACTCGACAAATCATAGATTGCGCATGTCCATGAACGGCTACATGTATATTGATAGATAGAAGTCCATTGTTTTATCCCTTTCAATTCCAAGACGGTCTTCCCCAAAGCGGCGTGACTAAGTAACATGAGACGGGCATTATCTTAGATGGGTCGGTCCACTTCAAAGTGCACTTGCGGCTAGACACACAGGATGCGTCATTTTATCTTATCAGTGAACCTAATCCTCTTCTGTGGCCTACAGGGAGACATTCACTACACCACTCCTCGTGTTAGTGGCACAGTGAATGAGGCTTTAAAGACTGGGCTTTAGCGTGTTATACCAT
Source organism: Aporrectodea caliginosa (assembly GCA_020284085.1). Lineage (NCBI taxonomy): Eukaryota > Metazoa > Annelida > Clitellata > Crassiclitellata > Lumbricidae > Aporrectodea > Aporrectodea caliginosa. Next base: position 16,298 of record JACEVL010001096.1, read on the forward strand.
TCAATCAACTATAGTCTACTGCTTAGTTGTGCCTATATTGACTCACAAACACATCAACAGAGTGACAACAATAATATGATGATGAAGATGAAGGTGATGGTGAAGGTGATGAATATGATGATGATGAGGAGGAGGTTGATGTCGGTTATTGTGATGATGATGATGGTGACGATTGTTCTGATTGACGACGATGGATATGACGCTGACGATAAGTAATGCAGTAGTTGTTGTTATTAATTAATTATCATATTGATGATGACAGCAGCAAAAGCAATACTAATGAAAAAAGAAATAATAACAATAAAATGTTTTGTTGTTGCAGATGCTGGTTGTCTGTCGCGGAACACGTTCTGTGGGCTTTTGTTGGTCCGGCTTTGTTCATCATTTTGGTCAGCATCATTGCATGATTGTCTTTAAGCTTCAATTGAGCCTCATAGTCTATAGTGGTTCGCAAGAGGTTTACGGTTCAAAACTACACGTGGGCAGAAACAAGTCTTGAGATCTATACTCCACTAGCGTCTCCTGGTGTATTCTGCTATTAACTTTGCCATTACCTTCATTTACCTTTGCTTTTACCTTTCCCGTTGTTTACCTTTGCTTTTACCTTTCCCTTTGTTTACCTTTGCTTTTACCTTTCCCTTTGTTTAGCTTTGTTTTTTATCTTTACCTTTACTTGCCTTTGCTCATATACCTTTACCTTTATATACCTCTGCTTCTACCTTTACCTTTATTTATCTTTTCTTTTTACTTATATAATACATTTACAGCAATGTACTTTGCATTTACCTTTGCATTTGAGCGCCTCTGATGAGTCTCTCTATTACCGTGGCGCTATATAAATGTACAATTACAATTTACGCTTTTTACTTTTGCACTTGGCTTTACCTTTAATTTTATCTTCGCAGTTGCCTTTACGTATACCTATAGCTTTACATTCAGGGCTGTTTTATTGTGCCTTTTGAAAGAAGACTCTTATTTAGAATGTGTTGGTTATTCGTGTCAAAGGTCAATCTGATCATCATTATCGTAGTTCTGAGTCGAATCGCCAGAACCAAAGTCCGATCGGACTTAAAGAAAAAAAGAAACAAACTGATGTAAGTAACTATTTCTTTAGATAAGTAGTTTTCATTAAGTATCAATTGTTTAACTGCTTGCTGAGATTTGCTGTTGTAATAAAGCTCCTATCGACATTTTTAAAGAACAGTGTTGTTTTAAAAATGTCGATATGGGGCTTTGTTAAAAAGTGTACAGCAACATTGGTTGACTAATACATTGGCTGTACATGAGTGTTACAAAGTTGATTGATTGATTTACTGATTGATTGAATGATTGATCGATTCAATGAAATGCTCCATTAATCTATCCGACTATTCATCCATTCTTCCACCTATCAATCCTCCCATTCGTCAATCTATCCACTCATTTATCCATACAGCCATCCATGAAGCCCTCCTTTCCTCGCTCCCTCCTCCATCCATCTATCCATTTGATATATAGACAGGTATAAAACAAATAGATAGATAGATACATTTATGGATTTATTGATTTATTAATCGATTTGTAGATTGATAGAATTCATATCTCTGTTTATTTCCCAGATCAATGATGCGGAATATCGTGATTCTGAGTCCCATAATGGGAGTGACGTGGGTCTTTGGCGTTCTGTCAGTCAGCGAAGAAACCGTCGCCTTCCAGTACATATTCGCCATCACAAATTCCCTGCAGGTCAATGCCACCTCTTAACTTTGTAATAAAACTTTATCCTACCATAGCTCCTTTGACCTCTTTGACCTCACCTGACTTTTCCGTAACCCTACCCTAGCGTTATCGTATCACAACTCACCGGTTCTCACCCTTCCCGATCTTATTTTTGCTTATCTTCACTTTGTCGAACTTTATCTCATCTTCTCCGACCTTACCTGTCCTAACCTTTTCTTAATTTACTTTCCACATCTTACCTTCCCTCATTTATCTCACCTTGCTTTGCTTATTTTACTTACCTTACTTTTACCTTAATTTTTACCTTAACGTTACCTTCCATCATCTTACATCACATAACTTTTCTTACCTTTCCTTTACCATCCTCTGCTTTCCTTACCTTATGTTCCCTTACCTTTACTGACCTGAGACGAACCTGACATTGTAAGCTATATTAGCGGTTGGAGTCAATGATTCAGAGGTCGAGAGCCGATTGCTAAAAGCAGTCATAGACAATGACTTGCACGTCCTACGGAGTTTGTTCCCAACTATTGTTCAGCGCTGTTATGACCTGCGCCGTACACCACACCACTTCATACTCCCTGAAAAACACGACACTAACTTTATACCTAGGATACTTTTTGGACGATAACTCAATTTTATGTTAACTTCTCGACACTGTTATTACCTCTATTGTCACTGAATGCGGTTTGTCACTCAGGTTTCAATAAACGAATATATATATATATATATATATATTTATATTTACGTATTTATTGTCGTTATAGGGTTTGTTCATATTTATCCTGCACGGTCTATGCCATGCAAAGGTGAGTCAGAGTATTCCATTATTTCCAATTAATCTTTTTAACTTTTGGTAATGAATCAGAAGCTCTGTGTTCCAGTATTCAGTCAGCTGCGTTCTGCAGGCGCTGGAGAGATGCAAATGCCTCGCTTCCGCTCTTCAGTTTACTTAATTAATTAATTAATTAATTAATAATGTCTTATCACACGTTAGGTCGTGCGCAAAAGTGTGGGTGATTTCAACCCGTAAACCGATCGCTTCATTCATGGTCGTTGGTTGGGTTATACGTGTGCGCGAAAACCCTCTAGTGATGACTTTTCTGGTTAATGTCTTAGTTCTTCTTAAAGACCTTTAGCACCACTGCGAGGTATCTAAGGGCACAATATTAAATGTCTCTAATGTCTGGGTATTTTAAATGCATGCGTATATACATGCATACATGTCATACATACATATACCATAGCCTGCATACATACATTAAGCATACATACATACATACCATACATACATACATGTATTCATACATACTTACTTACCTACCTTACTACTTACTTACTTACTTACTTAATTAATTAATTAATTATATACGTACTTGCTTAATTACTTACATGAATAAATACAGACATAGCCTAGATAAATGGATGTCTTTTTATCTTGACCTTTTCCTTTGCAGAATAAGAAGTCGTCGTCATCCTCTTCAAAACCAAGGAATCGTCGATTGACGGGGGTTTTGTCCCGCAGTTCAGTCCCACATATCCAGATTCCTCTGTCTGGAACGGACTCGCAGGAGGACCTCGTCGAAAGGACGAAGACAGAGCGCGAGCTGTACGCAGAGGAGGTACTGGCCAAGCAGCAATGTTCACCATGTCCGCTTCGGACACCAGCTGTCCAACACATCCCACACGAGCAACGGAAGCGACCGTCTGAATCAAACACCTCTGGTCCAATGGAGGACTTCGAACACCACTCTGTCGGAAATCGCAAATAGTGAATACAATACATTAGTGTGGCCCAAACTTACACGGGGAAAATTTTGTTGTTGAAACATGCTGCTACACAAGGCTGCCCTTGTTCCACTTGACAAGAAGACTATGTGGTGAAAAACATTGAAGAGATCTAGCATGTTTAGAGGTCGCGCCATACACACTTTTTGTAGAAATCATAAAAACCGCATGCTTGGGTTTTGGAACTTGGGTCCATTGTCGATTTACTCTTTTTATCACAACAAATTAACGAGGAGTCCAATTTAGATGCACTTTTGACTGTTTATTTATCTAGATGAGATATATCCTAATTAATTATAAATACGTACTTCAGGGTCATTCAAGGTCATTTCAAGGTCATAAGAAACCAAATCTAACAAAATCGAAGATGGATGTCAGCTTTTGATTGTTGAAATTTTCGTTTGCAGAATAAGAAGTCATCGTCTTCCTCTTCAAAACCAAGGAATCGTCGATTGACGGGGGTGTTGTCCCGCAGTTCAAGTATAGAAAAATCATATCCAGATTCCTCTGTCTGGAACGGACTCGCAGGAGGACCTCGTCGAAAGGACGAAGACAGAAGCGAGAGCTGTACGCCAATTTTAAGGTTCTGGCTGAAGCAGAACAGCGTTCACCATGATTCATGTCTTCGGACGTTTCATACTGTCCAACACATCCCACACGAGCAACGGAACAGCGCTGACCATTTTATCAAACACCTCGTCGTCCAATGGAAGGACTTCGAACACCACTCTGTCGGATGGTCGCAAATAGTGAGCAGTCTCCACATGTCGTAAAAGACGCTCCACTCTCACACTTAGGCTACCGTTGATTTCTAGATCTCACATAAACCGCCGATACCGTTGTAAAGACTGAACAATCTTCACAAGCTTTGTTTGTTTTCATTGTTTGTCATTGTCTTTTGGATTGTATTTTTTGAGTGTCTTGTAAATTTCCAGTTAACGAATTTCATGCAAAACGTTTGCGTCGAAGAGTCGCATCGACGACTATTCTTGAATCTCAAATAGGAAACTGCTTTTCTACCCACGTGTAAATTACTCGTATTTTATTGTAGCATTATAGATAACTGGTTTTCAGTTGTTGCTTGAGTGAAGGGTCACATTATAAGTACTCTGAAAAAGCTGGTGCCCTATGCTTAGCTTTAAAGTTGCGCTTTAGAAAATTCGAGTTCAAGATTATGATTACGGTAAGCTAGTGATTAGTAATTTGATATGATAATTAGTGATAGAACAATTAATTTATTAGGTATGCACAGGTTTTATATTGTCATATAGGTCGTCTTCAATTTCGTAAAACCCGAGTGTTTTTTCAGTTCAATTTAATTCAAGTGTTCAAAATCAAGCACCTTTGATTCAGACCTTTCACTGTTCTCAGCAGTTTTTTCGAAGGGTTTTAATGTTGCTTTGTGCTTTGAGTTATTTTGCGTTTTGAGTTAATTTTACAAGTTCTTCTGTCATGGGCGTATTTTGGGGGTTGGTTTACGGGTTAAAAACCCTCGAAATAAGTTGCTGAGAAAATTTTTAACATGCTTTTATATGCGAAATAAAAAAAATTAAAAACTTTTGCGACCATATCAAATGGAAACCCTCCCGAAATTGTTTCCTGGCTACGCTATACTGTCTCCTCTGCACGTGACTTTCGCCCGTTCAGCTATGGTTCAAACTCCCTTTGCGCTGGTAACCTGTAACGCTGAACCTACAATATGTTGTAACGTTGCACTGATGACTTCCAATGTTGCGCTGACAACCTCGAAGGAAAGGTCTTCTGGATTGCTGATATATATGTGCTTCAGCTGAACATCCTGTGACAGAGGAAACAGGCTTCTTAGGAGGGTTGATGACGTGCATATTGATAACAATGTCTAAAGCTCTGGTGTCCATTGGCAGAACGTGGCGAGGCGCTCATTTCCTATTCATGTGCTAGTCTCTTGAGTCGAAAGGGGGCGAATCCCACGGTCGTGGATACGGGGATAGTTCATCGCAGGGCTTAGCTCTTTAGTACCAGCTGAAACCAATAACAAGCATAAGTGCTGGATACCAGAGACAAGTATGCGTCAACATGCCTCTGCGACGAAGATTTTTTTTGACGTTTTAGACCTTTACAGATTAAATTAAATTAGATTAATTAAAATTCAATCATATTGTCATTGTTAAAAGAGACAAGAGCTGCTTTTTGTTTGTAGCATAAAAGGTATATAGAGCATTTGAATATGTAAATGTTTAGCAGATTTCGTTGTATTAATGTATACTGAGATCTTGAAATTTAGTGTTGGAGTGAACTGGGAAATTAGCGCATCTGATCTTAAGCATTCTCGGTAATTAATTAAATGTAACATAATTTGTAGGTAACGAAGTTCAACAAAGAAGACCGAAGTTTAATTGAGTTAAAATTATATAGGCTAATTCTAAGTTTAACACGATTTATCTCTAACAATTGTTCTGCCAGAACCTGAAGAGATTCAACCATTCCAGGTGATTTTTTATTGTCTCCGAAATTTTTTTAAATTGTGTGGGAACATTTCTACCTCGGTAAAAACCTAAAATTTGTTTTATAGTTTAAGTCAATCTATGATAATTATCTTCATATTTAAAACAGCGTTATAACGTATTCAAAAACCCATTTTTGCTGTACAGAATTTGTTTTATTTTATCCGTTTTATTCATGCAGGCCTATTAGCTGTCTGGATTCCATTTTGAACTGTGGAATTTGTTCCTTTTTTGCACGTTTTTCAATTCCGGTTTTTATGTACAGAATTTGACTCAATAGGCTATGCCTTGCTTAATTCGCACGATAGGTTTGAATTCCATTGTTACTGTATTAGCCTTATTTCATTTATATGTTCTGCATGAATTCCAGCTTATTGTGCAGAATTTGTTTAAATGCATTTTTCGTTACTGGAGCTTATGAGTTTCTTGCTGAATATTCGTCATGTACATAGTTTGTGTTAGATATTTAAGAATATCTATTGAATTAAACGCTTTAAGCCCTCTTCAGAAGTTTTTCTTTTTGGTGAAAATTGTCAGAAGTTAGTTGGTTGGCTTCCTTAATGGCTATATTGGTGGCTGGTTTCTTCAGTGGCTGCTTTGATGGCTGGCTTCTTCGGTGACTGTCTCAATGGCTGGCTTCTTTGATGTCTGACAGGTTAAATGGCTTTCTTGATGGCATCCTAAATGGCTTTTTGGGCCAGCTCACTTGCTGACTGGCCTTTTACTGACTGTCTGGGTGGTGACTGGTGATTGATGCCATTTCTAACAGGCACTCTTTGTCAGTCTTTGACTGCGTGTGTGTATGTGAAACAGCCATCAAAAATTGCCTTCAGATTTATTTTCTGGAGCTATAAAATTTCTCGGATAACATTTAGTTGATGTTACATATGAGGTATACTATCCATAGAAAGAGAAATCCACACAAAGCCAACCGCGAAAAGAACCTGTTAAAATTATATGTCCCAACAATTTGACAAAATGTGTTCTTGTTTTTCGCACATATTAATATGCACAGTCCAAGAATATTCGAGGTTGGCGATTGCAGCCGAACGTATTCTGTCTTTTTTTAAATTAATTTTTAAGCCAAAAAAGCACTGGGACAGCTGAAGATTTCTGTATTTTACCTGTATAAAAGAGTGCTGTGATTTACGAGCAGAAGAATAGATATATGGGTATTATTTCACAACCGGAGGCAAATTCAGAAATAGAATTAGAGAAAAAAAACGTCATGAAAAATAAAAATTTCTTACATAAATATTTTACTTGCAGTGCTGAAGCATTCTTAATATTGAGCAGAGCTTAAATTTGACAAATTTGGCCTAATTTTTAATTTTACTTTTTTAATATTTGAAACACATACACCTTTGATTCCTAAATATTTACAACTCCGTTACTTAATAAAAAACACAGTACACTATACCGCCACTGTTAATAATCAGTGATTAATTAGTATTAAGTGTGTATTAAATTATTACATAGCAACCTAAATTATTATTACGATAAATTAACTACATGTACCATGAAATAAATTCATTTAAAAAAAAAATAAAGTAACGGAGTTGTAGTAACGGAGTTGTAAAATATTCATAATTAGGTCTCCACGCTTACCAGGCGAGTTAAGATATAAAAATAGTTAGTTTATAGTGGCCAGGCTGTCAGTTTCAATATTATTTTTGAAAGAAAAAAATTATATATGAGCAAAATGCCATTACTACAGTCACGGAGTTGTAAATCTTTTATACTATAGCATTACCGGATAGATTTCCGCAAATTGTCAACAGAAGCAAACATCCACATTGATTTCTTTTTGGTAAAATCAATGCAGAAATGTTCCCTGCTATCGAAGATGTCAATTCAAAAAAAATTGAGTTTTCAATTTATTCCACAGATGGCAGAAACCTATTCGTAACGGAGTTGTAAGCAATATTTAAAGACAGGGGGTTTTATTTATTTTTTAATTATTTAGTTCGTTAATAAGTTAATAAAAACCATATGAAGCAATGGATATTATATAAGTTAATGACCTAAAAATTATAAAACATCAGTTCAGCGCTTCAAATATTACCCTAACGTAACGTTGAATTGACGCACCATTAGAAAGGACAATGCCATTTCTGGTTAAAATTGGAATTTATAAAAAAATTTCTCATACAAATCATCTAAATAATATGAGAGAAATAATTTTTATAACTAACTTATGCCCTATGATGTATTTCAAAATTATAAATTATAATTTTACACTTTGTGTAAGCCCCAAAGGAGAAGACGGAAATATATCTAATTTGCCTCCGGTTGTGAAATATAGGGCCTACCCATATAGCGTTCTCAATGAAACCTTCCCCATTCCATTGGAATGGGGGAATTTAAGGATCCTGAGTGGCCGAGTGGGTTGGTGCCCGCTCATCGCGCCGGCGCCCCGGGTTCGCTTCCCGGTCGGGTCGGTTTATCAGAGATTAATTTCTCGGACTGTTTACTGCGGGTGGCTCGGTCGCATTATAAACGTGGAGTACAATACAACACACAACACAACACAATATACTGGGGCGCGGTGGTTTGGGGGTATGTTCGGTGCCTTGCAGCTGGAGGGTTGCGAGTTCGAATCCACCTCAAAGCCGTCGCGTAGGGACCCTGGGCAAGTCCTTCACTCGCAATTGCTCATGCGCTTCGGCGTGAAACTCCGACTACAGCAGTAGTCGGGAGCGCCTCTGAATAAGAAATCTGGTAGAGGCGCTATAACAAGTGTTCAAATACAATACAATACAATACCTAATACAATGTAATTCAAAGACTTCTAAAGCGCCGCGATCAAAACGCACATGCCATATATATTGTAAAGCCTCAGAGTTACGTGACTACGTCTGCCGTCAATAGGAAGCAAGGATTCATTTTGCGGAATTTGTTGACATCTTGTGAAAGCAGTTTAAGTCTGAAATAAGAGCTTCTCGTATGAACCTCACTCCGCCACTGACTACTCCACTGCCGTTTTCGGGTGGTGCTAGGCCGCCTAGTCCCAAGCATGGATAAAAGAGGAGGGCGACTCTAATGAGCTTGCAAACACCTACCTACCTTACTGTCACTTGGACCAGGATCCAGAGGAACTAGAAGCAAACAGCTGCACTGTAATTTAAACCATTGACAGTTGAACTAATTCACGACAATAGGCCATAGAACTACTAATACGATGGCTAGAACTCCTACACACTGAATGTGTCTGGTGTCCAAGAACATATTTTGTTGTCGTTTATGTGAACTAGGCGCCGTATGTGGCAACGGTCAGTCACATTTGGCAGTGTGTGTGTAAAGAATCCTACAAGTGGCTTGCTGCTGACGATGATATAGAAATTGTCGTCATTACAATTACAATAATTACGCTTACTGCCAGAAAATCGCATCAAACTAAGCCTATTAAATTATGATGATGATGATGATGATGATGATGATGATAATTATGATGATGATGATGATGATGATGATGATGATGATGACGATGATGATGATGATGATGATGATGATGATGATGATGATGATGATGATGATGATGATGATGATGATGATGATGATGATGATGATGATGATGATGGTGATGATGATGATGACGATGATGATAATAATATATAATTTATCTATAGCAGAGGTGTCAAGCCTTTTTGGATGGTGGGCCAGGGGCAATATTTTCCAGCAAGTGGCGCCAGGTTGCCAAAGGAACCTGAAGAAAATGGGGATAGAGGTCTGGGAGAGGTCTCTGTGAGCCCGTCCCCAGAATTTATTTTACAAAACTAAATCTTAAATGGTGCATTTTCAGCATACAAACAGTCAAATTAGGCTTATAAAATCTAAATTTTAGATCGTCATTCTCAATCACTAACATCACAGTAGTCTTTAGGCAAGGCTCCGCGGGCCAGAAAAACATCGTCGTCGGGCCAGAAATAGCCCGCGTTCCGGATCTTTGACACCCCTCTTCTATAGACATATTTGATCCCAAAGCGAAAATTGTTAATGCGCAGTCGCACAGCAATGTGAAATTGAGCCGTTATATATAATTATGCCGGATGTTCTTTTTCACCCTTTGTTAAGGTTTTATTTTTCACATTATGATTCCTGCAACGTAGTTGATCACTTATTTTGTACCATACTGGTAGCTTTACCAGACGAGACTTTATACAAGGCTGTTGCTTTGCTGTCACCACTTCAGATTCTTGAAATATTGATCTAGGTGTCATTAGTTAGCGGGATCTGGATCCCTTCTGGGACTCCTCTTGTTACGAATATTGATAATTCATGCTGGAATGTTCTGTGCCTTGATACGGCTTCAATTAAAAAGTTTTTATTGATTGATTTGATATATATATATATATATATATATATATATATAGAGAGAGAGAGAGAGAGAGAGAGAGAGAGAGAGAGAGAGAGAGAGAGAGAGAGAGAGAGAGAGAGAGAGAGAGAGAGAGAGAGCTAGAGAGTATAGGCTATATATGTTAGGGTGGTGCTCCAAAAAATTATTTGTAGTAAATTGATAGGACATCCCAAGTTGGGTTCCTTTTGGATAAACTAAGCCAGTATGCAAAATGTAATAAAGATATTCCATCATTTAGGTGTGCCACATGAGATGATAAGTTTTCCAAATTTTAGACAAGGATCGTAAGCACAATTGTCATAATATTATCAATATTTTGTGTATTTTGTGCAAGAGAAAGTAAGTTTTAAATTGTTAAGTTTAAAAATAGAATAATTAAAGAGTAGCCTAGGCCTACTTGTGTGCATTATTCAATTCTGTCAGTTGGATTAAAACATTAACACATTAAAATTCGCGGTCAGGATCTCGCTAAATTTCGCTCGGAAAGAATGTGCACTTTTATTGGATTTTAAGCCGTGTGATTGCAAATGGCCCGTCTATTCGTGGTATAATATTATTGTGTCCGAGTCCGCTTCTGTAATGCCAACAGCATGGAATATTCTTGTTTTGGACGATTTTAACATCAGATACAATCATCTCCTCATGGGAGCCGCGACGTGGCTGGTAACAACTAAAAACGGAGAGTCTGGACAATAATTATCTATCAGCGGGTCTGTTTTGTTTGTAGACTCATAATGGCGAGATATCATCGTGAAACACATTTCCGACATAAATTATTGGAAAAATGCTGTCAAGGGTCAACGCTGCTTCAATGCCAACCATGCTTCTACTGGTAACATATAATCAGTTGGACATCTATGTTGTTGTCCATCAAAATATATCTGTGTAGAAACTGAAACTGAAATGTTCCAGTTACTGAAATGAAAACGAAAATTATTTCAAAACTGAAACTGTAATAAAAATTATTTCATTCAAACTTGAACTGAAATAGAAATTACGGACCCAAAACTGAATAAAACCGAAACTGCAATTTATTATTTTCAAAACTAAAATATCACTGATGCATACCACTAATGTTTGACTATTAAATGTACACACTTACACCTACACGCTACACACGCACGCACACACACACACACACAAACACACACACACACATATACATACATACAAACACACACATGCACACACAAACACACTGTCACACACAAAAGAATCGCCAGATCTCTACAATATTAGAGACTGATTAGAACTACCATCTCGCCCTGAATTTCGAGGGGACATGCCCTCGAGTCCTCGACCCCTTAGAGAGACGCCTCTGAGCTTGTCAGAAACTGTTATTTATACGTGTTCATGTATGCACGTGGGTTTTCAGTTACTTGCTTCGTTTAATTAATTCTTGACATCTGATGCAGCAGCTAATTTATATTCATGGTGTAAGCCTGTGTTCGACGCACGCTCATGCATATTAATCAGCAAGTAATGCAATGCCTGTAACATTAAACTGTTTAAGGCGCAATATAATTATATATATATATATATATATATTCGTTTATTGCTAAAATAAATCTGACAAAAAGCGCAGAAATGCTTACATGAGTGATAATGGATAATTAAACTCAATTAGATAATTTTAGAATAAACTAGTAAATATTTTTAAATAAGGATCTGGGAATAAATTGAGAGTTGTCTGCGAGCAGACCTTCAGACCGATCCTGCATCCCCGTGTGTGCATATTATGGCATAATCTCTGTAATCAGCCCGACCTAAGCCAAGCCATTAATTTTTACAGGCCTATTATATTTAATTTGTTTGGAAGCCAAAGCCTGTGCTTTAGCGTAGGCCGTTAAAATAGAACTCTCTAAAGATCGCAGCATCAGTCAAGTACTTGGCGCATTTATCGGCTTATAGTGAAACATGGTAACCAGATTGGATTTTGTACATATGCATTGGTATTAAATATCATCCAAGTACATGTAAATAAATATATAAGAATAGAAATGTATTAAACAGTGTGAGGTCTTTTTCTATGCATATGTAATGTATACATACGACTATATATACTGCACTATATGCACATGAATATACATAAGTCTTGTTGATTGGCTTCCACAAATGGATGTATGAATCACATGATTGGGTCAACTAGTGTAAGATATTAATTTACTTAGTAATGTGGTTAATTGTGGATTTAATTACACTGCATAGGTTTGTAATCCTATCTGCAATCGTATTCACACCAAAGTTATCTGAACAGGATCAAGGCAACTACGTGTATATTGACGAGCTGTAGAATTTATCGGCGGCAGAAACAGCACGAGTTAAAAGGAGAGAACTTACTTCACAGCGGACTCAAACAAAGCATAATACAAGGAATGGAGAAGGAAAGGAACAAAGTGACAGAGGATGTAAAAGAAAGAGAAAGCGGAAGCAACAGACATTTGGTGGAGGAAACCACTCCAGATGAAACTGGAGACGATAAAGTTAAACCTGGTGAAAGAATTGACCGGAAGGACTCCCAGGAAATCACCGGAAAGGTCTCCTTGATGAGTCAGGAGGAGGAGGGAGCCACACGGAAATCGGAGATGGAATCCGGCTGGAGACTCGGCCGGAAGCTTGGCCAAGCAGTAGCAAACGCCCTGGACATGGACCAATGCGATCCTCCAACGTGCGTCAGCCTCCTTCGAAGCCCGTCGCCGATGATCTACTCATCGCTGAACCGGAAACTCAAGGGTTGCGACCAGTCGTGGATGAAGGGCTTCCTTGAGGAGGGTGGACTCGATGCTCTGCTGACGAGCATCGACTCCATCAGCAGCCGAAAGATCCAGTTGGCCGACGTAGTGATACTACTGGAATGTGTTGCCTGCGTCAAGACCGTCATGAACTCAAAGATAGGACTCAAGGTGATCACGGAACGACAGGAGTACGCCAAGATACTACTTGCTGGTGAGTATTCGTTGGTCGTGTGCGCTTGGGTGGGTGAGGCGGGTATATGCATGTTTGCCTGCTAAAAAAATATATTATATAGCGCCAATCAAAGCACAAATTAATCAAAGGCGGTGTCTAACCTGGTTTAAATTATGTTCATCAACAAGCAAACGATGATTCGTATTACTAAGTAAACAGCACACCTTGAGATGCACTGGCCACGTGTTCGGAACTTTTGGATATTCGGCTCAAGGGCCGAACAGGTAAAAACGAGCGCCTTCCCTACGCTGTGCTGGTAATATGGGGTCTTACCCTTACATCGGTGCAGATGAATGGGTAGGGTGAGGGGTGAGATGTGCGGTGATATGGTGGTGTTGGGCGGATTTGTATGGCGATAGGTGTTGGCGGATGATTGGGTCGTATCAGCGATTTGTTGGTGAGTGATTGGTCATGAAAATGTGTGAGATGTTGGTTGAGCTTGCATCTTTGGTGAGTCATGAGAGGTTGGGGAAACGGATGGGTGGATGCATGATGCAGTTTTCGACTGATATAAACTAACCCAATTCAATCCATTCCATGCAGTTGGAATCTCTGATAGATCTGGTGACTTAAACATGGCAGTGATGTGGGTGTGTACTTGTTTCAGCCCTGGATGCTCCGAACGTTACACTGAAGAAACAGGTGATGGACTTGCTGTCTGCTCTGTGCGTCTCATCCGAACAGGGTTTCAATGTCTGCATGCACGCCGTCAACAGTCTCAAGGTAATCTATCAATAAGTCATGACAAGAACCAGCAGACACTGATCTAAACAGAAAGTCAGCAACTGTTTAATAGTCAAAGGTGTAGCCTTTATTTTTTGTAGTAGCGTCTGGTAAGTGGTAACTATATATATATATATATATATTAATGTAGCCAAAGAACGCCGTTGGTTGGGCTCTGCAGTGTCTGCACATGTGCGCGGCATCCCGCTAGTGGTAACTGTTCCAGTTGTCATAGCACAATTGGCTTACAGATGATGAGATGAACTTGTTCTTCTTAATGATCCTTAACACCAGTTCGGCTAACAAACTTACTTGTATACCTCTAAAGGCGCTACAGACATAGACGTAGGGGAAATTTCATTGGTGGGGGGCAAGCTTCTACTTCTGTCCGAAACAAAAATAAATCACGAATAATTGACGTCGTGCATTTATAGTCCATGACGTCTCTCTAGAACAGCAAAGAGTTTCTGTTCTTACTTCTACCAAGTGTCAATAATGTCGTTCATCTGCACTTGCAGAACTCCATTTGTAGCTGCACGTTCAATGTTGATGATCACAAGATTATTGAGTCTATCTTGCCACATGGTTAGGGGTAATAGAAATTGACGAAGTCATGGAAGCTGTGAATTCCTTGATTTTCGGCACTTGCCGCAATTCCCAAATTGCCGTCATTTGCCGTGATTTTGGGTAAATTTTGTGAAATTTGCGTCGCAGTTTTAGGCCCTACTTACGAGAACTTGGCGCTACGTGTAATGATGGTCTATAATTGCAGAAACTACATGTATATGTCAAACGTTGACTGACACTTTGCGTGACATCGCACAGCAACAGAGCGTTGGTTGTTTTTGTGATAGGAATATCTTGGTACTATCTATTCTCCATGTGTGGTCGAAAAATATACCCTCCTGGACACTATCTGCAGTTCTATATGTTTTATTTTGGAAACAAATTAGCCGAAACTAAAATAGCTCTGAAAAATGTGCCTTCCTAAATAACTTCCTGGTTGATCTGCCTCAGCGCATAGTTTGTGAGCGTCGCTGCAGTTGTATCCGGAACTGCAGAAGCCGTCGGAGAATAATTTATCAGAATGAAGTGCTTCCTGGTTAAGGGGCCATCCATTAATTATGTCAACAAATTTTAGGCAGTTTTGACCCCCTCCCCCTTGTCAACAGCTGTCAAAGTTAACAATGACGGACCCCCCTAAAAAATTATGTCAACAATCCAAGAACCCCTACAAAAAGAAACACAATGGCTCAATACATGTAGAATCATTTTTTTTAAATCTTACACTAAAAAATGCAATCTCGAATTTCAAAATATATGAGTTTATTACCAGTTTTTAGTAGTAGCCTACTAAGCATTAAGCACTTTATACATTTTTAGCGTTACTTAATGTTTTCGCTACCAGTTTGAAGGGTCTGTGTTGATTCATTGGAAAAAAATTTGTTGACGTCAAATTTTACCGAACCCCTCCCCCCTTGTCAACAACTGTCAAACTTTTCAAACCCCCTCCCAACTGTTTTGTTGACATAATTAATGGACGACCCCTAATCCATGGTAAAACATAGTGATCAACCCTTATGCGAATATGACCAATTGGGGATGTGGGACCTTCCAAAAGGGTCAGATCATGGTCCCTGGGTCTAAATAGGGCCTTATAGGGCATGTACCACATCTTCTTTGACGTACTACTAAATATGCTAATCAGGTGCATTCGTCATAAAACTACGACGTCGAACCGAAAAATTACGATCGCTAATGGAACACTAAAAACTCGACAAAAAATTCGACCACATTACAACCGCGATTCAAGGCAGCTTCAGTGGCTGAGAGTTGGCGAGCGCATCAATTTCAAACTCTGCATCCTGGTGCATAAATGTCTAAACAACTGCGCACCACACAATCTTGCAGACAACATCAGGCCACTATCAGATGATTCCAACAGGTCACGGCTGCGCTCATCGAAGTCTGCTGATGTTTTCATTACTGCAACAAAAACTAAAGCGGGCGATCGGGCCTTTCGGGTCGCTGGCCCACATGCCTGGAACAGTCTTCCCGCAGCTATCCAGGAAATAAAAAGCTATAATGTTTGTAAAAAAACAGTTAAAACTGTAGCCTACTTGCTATCAAGCTCTTAGCATAATATGCTGACAGTTGACATTGTGTAGAGTATGTGTGTAAAGCATCCTAGTCCTAGAAGTAGCTTGCTACTGACGATGCTCTAGAAATTGTCGTAATTACAATTACAATTACAATTACAATTACTTAATTAGCAATTAGCGTAATATAAATTTTATCATTTGTGGGATGCTATAGCAATTAAGACCTGTCATACTTAGGTTATACAAACGCTAAACAACTTTTCATTTCCATCTTTATATAGCAAACGTAAAACCGAATAACTAATTAACAGTGTGTTTTATAATGACACCAGACAATGTCTTTGTATTCAAACTCTTCGGTATCCAACTGGCTTTTAAAGCACCTCTTATCTGGATGACTATATATAGCGCCGGAATAAAAACATTTCGAAAGCGATGAATCTCGGCTGTCTAAATGGTCAAAATGTTCACCCTGAGATTAGATAAAAATGATTTTTTACTCTATTAGACGGAACAGGAATTTATATAGCGCTGGTGGCACTGCTTGCAAGACGCTACGGCTATCCAGACATATGCCTAATTAGAGGCCTACAAGATTATTGGTCCATCTTTACGGAATAGGTTGCTGAGACTCTGAACATGAATGCAACGGTCGAAGGGAATCCGTTGGCTGTGCTCCACGAGTGTGCGTGGGCCCGCCATTGGCGACTCATCTAGAGCATTGTTTTGTTAACTAATAGTCTAGTTCCTAAAGACCTTTATAACACAAAGGCTATAGCAGAAAGCGCCTCTGATTAGCTCTTCGAGTGGCGATATATAAATGTTCAACAATTACAAATTACTAACCGTCATTGTCAGCTTCTTATCCTTCCTTTACCTCTCTGTCAGCGTTTGAAATCCATTCTATTCGATCGTGGTGCGTCTATTGTCAAGTCGAAAGCATCTCTGAGGAGCTTTTCACAAGAGACGCTATATAAAGTTGCTGCTACCATCACAATGACAATATAACAACAGTTGAGTGTATTGGTTTAGGCAACTCGAAACGAGCGCTATCGGTTCAGCGCCCTGGTGGGTGAGCTACGGGGCGATCCCCCTCCCTCTTACTCGGCCTCCGTCCTGGCCTTCATCAACTGTCTCATCGTCCGTAACGATAGAATCAAGGACAGGATCCGGTTGAGGAACGAATTCACTGGTAAGTTATGCCACGTATGGCCTACGGTCTTACTGCAGTTCTTTAGTTATGATCTGTTCTGTTCTGTTATAAGCGAGACTACTTCAGTACGGTGGTCCTCACTGCTCTACCATACACAACCACTGTCCTACTCCACACAATATTCCACCATCAATTACCAAATTCTATCCTACTCTACCCTACCCACTCTTTCTACCCCATCCTACACTACATTCTAGAACACACTATTCTACCGTCCCGTAAACTCTGTCCAAACCTATCCTACCCCACCCTACCCTATCCGACTCTACTCTACTCCACCTTACCTTACTCTACACTATCCTAGCCAAACCTAACCTACTTACCCAACCCTCTCCTACTATAATCTCCTACCCTTTTCCTACCTTGCCAAAACCTACCCTATTTTACCCTACTATTCTCTGCCCTGCTGTATTCCCTACCCTGTAACGCTACCATAATCTCACCTACAACCCTACCATATACTTCTCAACCGTACCCAACCCGACCCGACCACATATCCTGCCCTGTCCTTCTCTATTTCACATGGTTCTGATGATGTTGCCTTAGGACTGAATCTGTTGGAGATCGTGCGAGAGCTGCGTGACTTGGACGACGATGAACTGACGATTCAATGCGATGTCTTCTGCGATGAGAAACACGCAGACGAAGAAGCAATGGCCGCCGAAGAGAACCTGACGGGCGTCGATCTCACCTGCCACAGGGACGTCTTCAGCGCCATCTACGAACAGGTGCCCGTTGAAATGCACATGCATTTACGTATACTATCTATCTATATATATATATATATATACAAACAGAAAGACAGGCAGAGAAAGAGAGTGAAGGACAGGGAGAGGGAGAGACTGACACAAAGACAGGCAGAGGAAAGCGTGAAGATAGGCAGGAAGACAGAAATAACCAGACAGAGAAAGAGGGCGAAGATAGAGAGGGAGAGAACATCAGAGCAAGACAGAAACATCATGTCAGACAGACAGCCATACAGAGAAAAAGGATTAAATAGAGAAGGATAGAGGGAGACAGAAACATCCAGACAGACAGAGATAGAGAGTGAAGACAGAGTGGAAGAGAGAGTGAAAGGGATAGAGAGAGCCAGACATACAGAGAGACAGAGACAGACAGAGCCAGAGTGAGAGAGAGGTGGTTACACGAAGAGATACATGCATAATTATATGCAATGTCGTCTGATGTTGTTCCTTTTGTCGTTTAGGTTTATAACACTCCTCAATCAAGCATCTTTCTCAACATCCTCTGCGATCTCCTTCTCATCAATAAAGAGGACAAGAATTTGTGAGTATCTTTGATGGTTTAGGAACTTTACGTGATTGTGGTGGATGGTTGGGGTTGGGTTAGGTGCGTTGGAGTTCTTTGTAACGATAGCGGTGGTATAAAGCGGTGATGACGATGATGTTAATGATGTTGATGTCAGTGATTATGATGATGGTAATCATGTGTGTGATGATGGTGATGATGATGATGACACTGATGTTGATGCCTGTGACGATGATTATTATGATAAACGTGAATGTGGTGATGGTGGTGATAACAGGATGGATGACTGTGAAAATAGTGACGATGACTATGACGATAATGTTGGTGACGAGGATGTTAACTACGACAGCAGAGATCATGTCAAAAGCGGAAACGTTAATTAGGATGTACATTTGAAGGACGTCACGAGAAATCTCTGTCTTTTCACATTGCTTTGCATCATCAATAATCATATTCATATTTGCACGCGCCAACATCCTTACTATCACAAGGTAACTGCCACCTACTTAATATTCATCATAGTCAGCTTCCTAATAATCATAATCTGCAAGCCCCAGCAAGAGACTTTCTCAGCGTCAGGTCCTAATGTCGGTGGCATAGTCAGTCCAGTCACTAGTCGCATGACTTACATGTAACTTGCAGAGGCAGATTGAATGATTGACATTCAGATGCCGTTAAAACGTCGATCACGTGAGCAGCAAATCACTGCGGAGGGATTTTCAATTAGTAAGCGTTTTATTCGGCGAGGAATTTTTGTTGGAACTTTCACAGGACTAGTAAACGCAACAGTAGGAAACTTTGTTTTATGTTCGAGGATCTAAAAGTTAAGATGGGGCTACAAGGGGAAGGGTGACTGGGGAAAGTTTATAGTGTTTGATGACCTTCCGCTTTCAGACTTTTGTATTGAGCCTTCACTCTTACCCCAACCAAATTGGAAGAGTGCCAATCTAGTCTAAGCTATTCCATTTATTTCATTCTATTTTCTGTTTCTAGTCTATGAATTTGTGAACTGAATATAATAAATAGAATGTATGTAGGTGTGAACGCATGTATATATACTTATATCCTCCACTGGCTCCCTGTCTGCCAGCGCATCGAGTACAGGGTAGCTGCCTTGGTTTTGCGCTGTCTCCAGGGCCTCGCCCCAACTTACCTCCGTGAGCTCTGCTGTTTGATCTCGGTTGTCCCAGGGCGTCGCCTCCTACGCTCCGCAGAAAAAGGAGTTCTTATGGTTCCTTTTGCTCGTACTGCAACAATGCAGAACCGAGCTTTTTCTGTGGCAGGCCCAATGATCTGGAATGGTCTTCCTCTAGAGCTGCGTCTACACCCTGGGAGTCTGCCTGAAACTTTCCTTACTAAACTCAAAACTGTTCTTTTTGGGCGCGTTGGAGTCGGGAGCGCCTCTGAGTAGTTTCCTTGAAGGGGGCGCTATATAAATTCCCGAATGAATGAATGAATGAATTATATGTATTCAACTATTCATGTATGTATGTATGTAGGCATGTACGAATAACACACCACAGTCGTACACACATACATACTTGTATCATACATTCCACCTTAATCTATTTTATTAAATTTTATAGCGCCAAAACATATGTAGAAGACATCACTCGAGGGTCTATTCCGTTATCATAAGACCTCTAGAGTCTAAACAGAACCAACTGAGAGCGACGGTTCGTCTTTCTTTTTCAGCCAACTGCGCTGGGAAGCGGTGGACACGGTCGTCCAAAGAATCGTGCATTCGGAAAAAGTGGGGGAGCTGGAAAATGCCGACAACCTGCTAGAATCCTTCTCTACACTACGCAGGGAGAAGAACGAGAAACATGACTCCCCCGCCACTCCATCAGATTCACTGCCACCTTCTTTCCCACCACCACCTCCGATTCCATCGGGTAATAGTTCTATTCGAGGAATCACCGGGCCAGTACTCAAGTCCAAGATGAAGACGGTCAACTGGGCCAAAGTACCCAATAACACGATCGACGGTAAATATGAACCTGGTCCACGTACCCTAAAAACGTTATTCAACTGGGTCAAAGGTGCGAATTATATGATCAATAGCTTATAGCTCAATGTGAATGTTTCGATTGCGACCGTATGGGCTCTACCTTGCTCATTTTTCAATGAATTGTTTGGGAGAGGTCTTTCACCACTGCTGCACGTTCGAATGTGTGCCACGCTCTTTAAGTGTACGGACCGTGCTAGCCCGAGATTCATCTCTGAGCTAAGCCACCGTCGATCTGCGATCCGACATCCTCACACACAGAGACGCATGGGACATACGCTCTAACCAAGGTATAGTTAACCAGGCAGTGTGCATCAGATGGATCCACATACCATAAATTTCCTGAAAAGATACGCATTCATAAAAAATAGGCAATTGTATAATCAATGGTACCATCTACGAAAGAGAACTCAATAGCATTTAAACGTTGATCTCTGTTACGCTAGCTTCTGGCAATTAAAACAATGGACAAACTGTTTATAAGTTACTCTTCAGAAGGAGCCACTTCTGAACCAAGTAAAGAACGTCTAAGAGCAGTTTTATATATAAGCACTGATAGAAAAGGCGATTCGTAAATCCAGAATTTAATTCGCCATTTTATGAAGCGACTTTTCTGTTGGCATTTCTTCTAGCGGGAGAGACTCTGTGGAAGGATGTTTCGGAATTGGATGACCCCATCCAGGTTGACTACGGCGTCGTCGAAGAGTTGTTTTCGAGGAAAAACGATCCAGTGGCGGCAACCTCGGAAAAGAAACAGCCGACTGAGGTCAATATGCGTACCGTTTCAACTTCTGAGTCAATGAAGGGAACTACTTTCGATTAGTGCATTCGTTTAATTAATTCTACTTATAATTGAGCTGCGGTTAAAGATCTTTTCGGTTGGATTCATGTACATGTAGGCTAATTAAACTTTTATTGGTCCAAGTGTAAGGTTTTTTTTTACCTTGTATTCGCGTTGCAACTGCTCCTACTACAACTATCACCACTACTACTAACTACTTTCGCCACCCAACTACTACTTATTATAATACTGCTGCTTTTACTTTTCTGCTGCTGCTACGCTTCAGCTGCTACCTTAGCTGCTGCATCGTCATCATTCTTCATCATGGGTTTTTCTTTTGCATATAGATCAACCTGTTCGTTGTGAATCGGAGCATCTCCGTCAACGTTTGGCTGAAGAATTTCAAGATGGCGACCGATGACATCATCGAAATCCTGCGACAGACGGATGAGGAGAAGTTCGGAGCCGAGGGGCTGAGAAGTCTCCTTACGTTGCTGCCAGGCCCGGCTGAGGTAAGTGACGCTGGTCCATCCACACAGGCTACCAATATGATGGGGTGCAAGCAAACAACGTTCTACCCGAATACGTGGTATAGTTACATTATGTGTAGCCGTCGACGACTTTAAATACATGTTTTATAGTCATAGGTGTCTTTGACGATCTTTTCTTGGTCATCAGAATTTGTAAGGACCTCTGGAAAAGGATGCTCCTAAATAGGTCACTTTTCCAAGGGTATGAACATATTCTGTCAGTAGCAATCCACCTTTTCTAGGTCAAGGCCTTCTTTCCTACAGAATGGTCGTGATCTTCTGTTCTAAGAACATAAGTTCCTCATATATATATATAATACTTGATATATATATACACACAATTTTCAACAAAACAGGTATACACGGTGGCGCCGGCACGCGGAAGCAATAGACGCTAAATAATGAAATTTTGATGACAAATGAGAACCTCTGAATGTTAGCATCTAAATGTAAATATCCGAATCTAAATGTGTGAAATAATCAAGGTTTAAGAATTTCTGGACGGCAAAAATGTATTAGTAAAGCACAATGTGCACAGAATATGCTACTGTTAGTAGCTTCATGGTTACACTCTAAAGCCTGATCCTATATTAAATCTATTTGTATATCTATGCTCCGGCCAATGTACTGTAATGTTCATGTATGCTTCATTATCACATGAATGATGATGACCACTGCTTGACCAAACTGACTGGCAATGTTTTATGTTTTAAATGCAATTGTGAATCTGCGTCCACTTTTTTGACGTCTGATGGGCCACTGGGTGCAACATTTGTTCATTCAAAAACACATTACGTACAGCATGTTAACCACGCATTATATGCAAACGCTTATGCACGCATACTAGGCATAGTTGCAAGTTCAAGCTCAAAGCTTTTCAAACGACCTTCAAAGGCGTGCCATTGTAGGAACTTAAGCTTTATTAAGTGACCTTCAAAATAATGGCTTCCGTGGTAGGAACTTAGACCTTTCCCTTCATTGAATCATTCTCCAGGTGGAGATGCTTCGTTCGTTTGACGGCGACAAAGAGAAGCTGGCATCGGCTGAGAAATTCTGCCTCTCGCTGATCTCTCTTCCTTCGTACGCCATACAAGTGAAAGGTATGCTGACGAGAGCCGAGTTCCAGGGCAGTGTCGATTCCATCCAGTCAAAGACCGGGGCCATCGTCAAGGCCTGTCAGGGAATTGTGACGAGTCGTTCGCTGAAGCTCTTCTTCAAGACCGTTCTGCACACCTGCAACTTCATCAATTCGGTAAGTCATTGAACGCTTTTACAACGACATGTATACTTGATATTGAGAAGGGCAGATTGTTCACGTATTGAGAGGGGATTCCCGGCTGAGAACTATCATGGAGGGAAATATAACGCGAGGAAGACCTAGACTAGTAGACGTATGATGTTGGACTGAATGATGGTGGATGGATACAGTAAACTGAAAGAGGAAGCCCATAGTATCGGTTGGATTGGCGATATTTGATGTTTGAATCGACCCAAGGGCGGAGAGCTTGAGGAAGATTTGATATTGCTCTCTTTCCAAAGTTCAGAAGTACGCACACGACCATACGACAGAGATCGATGACTCTGAGTAATTGTGCTTGGGAACTTGCTCAAGGTCCTTACTCACCGTAACCAGTAGCGTAGCCAGACTTAAATTCAAGAGGAGACAACTTTACAGACCATTGGCAAAATTCTGGCTATTGGGGTCATTGGTGTCATTGGTCAATAGAAGTTCCAGTATATAAAGAAAGCAAGAGGAGGCAACTGCCTCCTCGTGCCTCCATGTAGCTACTCCTATGACCGTAACTGCCTCAGCCGAGGCTCGAACCCGTTACTCCTATATATGACCGTAACTGCCTCAGCCGAGGCTCGATCCGCGTTACAGGACGAGCTCTCTAACCAATCGGCCGCTATGCCACACCACAATCAGATGATGCTGATAAGGACTTACTGCTGTATTTGAGAAGAAAGAAATCAAAGAAGAAAATTATGATAACGGATATATGATGATTGTGGTGGTGGTGGTGGTGGTGGTGGTGGTGGTGGTAGTGGTGGTGGTGACCACGACGACGATGACGACGACGATGATGATGATGGCGATGATGCACAAGATGATGAGAAGGAGGAAGAAATGGAGAACAAGTTGAACAACGAGGAGAGTAGTAAAAATAATGATGGTTGTGCTGGTGAATGGTGATGATGGTAATGATAATGACGAAGACAACGATTATAGCAAATAAGGTCATGACGATTGTGACAGTTTTGTAACGACAAAGACAGTCATGGTGATCATGATCTAATCTACTCCAATGATACTATAGCGCCGTTATCATTCTGCAAAATACATCACTCTATGGGTGATGGTGAGGATGAGGATGATGATGATGATGATGATGACGGCGATACAACGACGATGATAATAATGATTCTGAACAGTTACAAAAGGTCCCTTATTTCCATTGAAACAATCGATTTGCATCTCTACCCCATATATAGGGTAGCTACGCCGGCAACGCAGTTGGGTTCAAGATTTCGTCGCTGTCGACCCTGTGGGAGACGCAGGCAAACAAGAGTGGTGTCACTCTGCTGCATTACCTGGTCGAAAAAGCCGAGACACAGGACCAGGTCATCATCGAATTCGTTCCTCAACTGTTGGAACCACTACAGGTGGCTTCAAGGTGGGTCACGATTCACTAAACGTTGATTACTGCATCGCAGTGGATTATGTCAACAGTCTTATTGCACCTCTTCAGGAGGCCAAAAGCCTTCTTGTCTATAGATGAAACTCTTCTCATTTACGATGACAGTTGTCCGTGCAAGGCATCCTAGAACTAGAAGTAGTTTGTTACTCACGACGCTAAATAAATCGTCGTAATTACAATTACGTTACAATTGCATCAGTCACTGGAGTTCAATGTCTGAGTATGTTGCAGCTTTCCATCTCTTTCTTTTACTTCCAAAATAGATTCATTATAAATTACACTTGTACCCATTTGTTCATCTTATGTATCTTTTTGGATAGTTATTTAGTCAGATAGTAAATTATTATTTAATCAAACCATCACATTCCAAGGTAGAGAACGTCAAATGTTTGCTCCGGAATAGCTTATTCATTCACTTGATCATTCTTTTATTATTTCATTCATTTGTCCGTGTGATTTGATTGCTTATTCGCTGGGTTCCTTGACACATTTTTAGACTGGTTTCTTAGTACGTTTGTAGACTGGTTTCTTAACACATTTGTAGACTAGTTCCTTAACACATTTGTAAAGTGGTTCCTTAACACATTTGTAGACTGAAAATAGAAGACATTGTCTCTGAAAATAAATTGCTATGTGATGGCGTCACAGCCTTCGACAATGAGCTGTCAAATGCCGATAACAGTTTGAAAGATAACTTTCAACCTTTCTTGAAGGTAAATCAAAAACTTGAAGATTAGTAAAATATATGAATACGATTGAAATTAAGAAACTAACTAAAAAATATGAGGTGAATTGAGATATTGTGACATATAACAAAAATGTTTAAAGATATGAGGTGATTGTGCCACATGGGGTAAATTACAAACACGAAAATTATATTTAGCTTCATTTAGCCTAAATTTATATCAATATTAAATGAATATATTGATCATTAAGTAACGAGAATTTTACCATTTACGGTGCATTAACGTAAGTGACCCTGAACAGGAGCTAGCTACAGAAATATTAATTTAACTTAAATGTGTATGTCAAGTAGATATGTATTTTGGATTTGATTGACAGATGGCAACAAAACAAGAGGAAGACCTGAGCAGAGAAATAGACGAGATCAACCAGCTGTCAATCAAGTTCTGTCAATATATGTGTGAGGACGAGAAGACGTTTCATCTCGAAGACTGTCTCAAGATATTCTGTAGCCTCTGCGAAAATGTGAAGAAGTGTCAGAAGGTAAGGAACAGGAGGAAGATGCGATCTCTATCCAGTTCTTCGATCTATGCTATATTTTTATATCTAGTTGTGCATGTAATGTAATGTAATGTAATTAGTAATTTATATAGCGCCGCTCACAGCCGAGGCCATTCAGTAGCGCTCCCAGTGCGAGAACCCCGAGAGAAGAAATAGGTTTTAAGGAGAGAGAGAGAGAGATGAAGACAAAGATCCAGAAAGGAAAGTCTCACGCAAAGTGAAGGGAAGGGCATTCCATAAAGAGGGCCCAATGATGGCAAAGGATCGAGTTTGAGCAATCGTGGTCCTAGCTCGTGGGACAAACAAGTCAGACCGGTCCAGAGATCGGATAGGCCGATGAGAAGATGCAGAAAGAGGAGGACGAATGACGTCCCTGAGGTATTTTGGAGCAAGTCCCAGTTTGGATTTGAGGACCAAGGCAAGGACTTTACACTGAATGCGGTCAGAGAGAGGAAGCCAATGCAGTTGGTTGACCATGAAAGATGATATATGGGAGTATTTAGGAAGGTGAGCAATCAATCGAGCAGCAGCCTTGAGAACAGATTGAATAGGGGATAGACGGACCTTGGGAAGACCAATAAGTATTTCTGTATTATATGTTCGTTCTAAGAACTGTACTTCGTGCTCTTTGCCGACGACACTAACATCTTCTATTCCCACAGCTCCCTTGCCAACTTATACCAAATAGTGAATGCCCAACTAATTCACATTGCTAATTGGTTTCGTGCCAATAAATTATCACTGAACCTAGATAAGACCAATTATATTCTTTTCAGGTCCCATAGGAAACTATTGTCTACCACTTGTGTATTGATGGTTATCCCATTAATCAAGTACCTCATCCAAATTTTTAGGAGTTATATTAGACCAACATCTATCTTGGAAAGATCACATAGAAGCTATTTCCTCTAAAATAGCTAAGAATGTAGGAATTCTAAAACGAGCTTCATACCTACTGCCACCACATGTTCGGTTAACCCTCTATTACACCCTCATCTATCCCTACCTCGCTTATTGCAATATGATATGGGCTTCTAGCCTTCTACTTATAAATCCAATCTACAAAGGCTGACCATTCTGCAAAAACGAGCTATCCGTTGCGTGGCTGGTGTTCCTTACGGTTCTCAGTCAACTATTTCTAGAATTTAAGTTATTAAAAATTGAACAAATTAGGAAGGCACAGATTGGTGAATTTATGTATCGTTACGAGCATAATTTGTTACCAGTAATTTATAGACAACTCTTCCTCCGTGCCTCCGAAATTCATTCTTACTCTACAAGAAATTCTAAATTATATCGACAACCTTTTGTTCATACAAACACTCGGTTATTTTCTATCAGATTTGCAGGGGCTAACATTTGGAATAGTATACCGTTATCTATTCGTCAACTATATACCTGGTCTGCGTATTTTTAAGAAAAGACTACGCCTTTACCTCATTCAATAAATTACTTGAATTCTCATTTTCTTTTTTATTGGGTGTTTTAGTTAAGTGTTAGTTAAGTTATGTTAGTAATTTTGTTTAATAATTTAGCCATTTTCTGGTCATCAAAGTTTTCGTGTAATCACAAGAACCGGCTGTCATGCATTATTTCTGTTATTCACAATTATTAGGTGGCCTTATTAGCGGGATTCTTCATCCCTTCTGGGTCTCCTCCTTGGTATCCACAACTGATGTAATTACTGTATTTGTTGTGCTACATGTATAATTGTACTATGCTGGATCAGGAAATAAACTGATTTGATTTGATTTTGATTTTGATAACTCTATTTAATTTATACATGTGAGCGTTCTATCAGTGTAATACATTATGTTTGTCAGATGCAAACAAAAAGTTACTTAATTACTATTATACAACGCAATGTTAGAAGTTTCAATGAATACCGACCGTAGTCATCTGCCTCTCTGCCTGACCCCTTGACCCTTGACTTGGAACCGAATCTGACCTTATCTGCCCCTCCGGCTTTTGTTTTGTGATGAAGCGCCTATGTTCAAGCGGTTTCCTGCTACTGAGCTTGCATTGGGCGCTATAAAAATTTCATTATTAAGATTACGATCAGTCACGTCCAAGCAGATTGGATTAGATTGTGTTGGATTGGATTATACATTGACTTGGATTATATTAAATATTATATTTTAATATAGATTATAAAATAGTTCAAATTACAATTGATTGTAATAAATGGGGAGTGTGCACCTGCCTTTAAGCTATGTCATTGTATTTACATAATCTCAAATTTTCTTCACTCTGTTCTTTAATTTCTACTTGTTAATATGATAGTTAAGAATTTATTGCCTAGTTTTCACTTAACTTGGCCGTGATTTATTCTGTCAACTAATTTGTCTAAGGTGGCCCTTTTGGGTCTCCTGGGTATATCGACAAAATGTAATCTCTAGAACAGTTTTATGTACTTACGACCCGTATAATCATTAAGTTGGTTACCAAATAAAATATATTATGTTATGTTATGTTGTGTTAATGACCTAACGTGACATAATATTGCATTGGGCTCACAACGATTTCGCAGTATAGCAGGAACCAGATGAGATTAGATTAGAGACGATGATTTAGACCGGAGTAATACGCGGTATAGTGGGGCTAAATGGTATGTGTTGGTGCGCATGCGCAGGATAACGAACTCCGACGACAGGACGAAGAACGAGCGATGAAACGACGAAAGAAAGAACAAGAGAACAAGAAAGAAGTCAACGACGAACAAGAGAACAAGAAAGAAGTCGACGAGAAGAAGAAGAATACCAAGAAGTCAGGTAAGTCGGTCGCATGAATTCTTAAATAAGCGTGATTATAATCACGAGGTTGTTGTATCTGACGAGGACGACGATGATGATAATAGATGATCATGATCATGATGACGGTAATGATGACTACGACGGCGATGACGATGATAATGATCATGTTCAATCGATCATAGTCATTGCCAAGAAACAGTTTTACAATAGCTTAACTCATGACCAATTTATTTCTGTTATATTGTCTAACTACAACCTTATTTTAGTGGTTTTGAGAGGTTCAACTAGGCGCTATATAATCAACTACATACATACATAAATACATAGGTTACATACATACATACATGCATACATACATACATAAATACATACGTACATACATACATACATACATACGTACATACATACATATACACAGACTGATATACACACACACACTTATGCACTCGTATAGGCCTACACATGCACTCGTGCACATATTGCGATCGTAAGATCACAGTCATAATCATCGGCCATCAGCAGCAATAACAGCACGATATAATGATTATATTGATCATGTCGATCATTATGATAATAATTGATTAGAAATTTATTAAGCACTGCTTTAAGAAATTATGTTGACAATGATATCATGATGCTTTTGATTCTTAATAATCTAATTACTTTTCTTGCAGTGACGGGAAGAGTAGCCAAAGTCGTGAAAGAGGGCGAACGTCTTGTCGACAAGCTGCTTGATGAAATTCGTCGAGGAATCAACCTGCGACAAAGGGTGTCGCGATAGAAAGTCACGTGATCCAGTCCGTCTTTTCTATAGCGCCAGTTTGACGACACACTTTAAAGAAACGTCCCAGCATCGATCAACTGTCTTACACAATTGTATTCTCCTCGTTTTTATTGTATTGGATTGTATTTGGCCATTTATAAAGCGCTTCTCTCAGCAAGAGCCTTTCAGAAGGGTCCCAGGGCGAGTAACCCCGAGAAAAAAGGCAGCAATATTGGCGTCGAAAAGGATGAAAAAAGACTACCAGAGAGGATGGCGGAGCGGACCGGTGGAGGCAGTGGTGTTACGAAGGGGGTCAGCCGCCCCCGGGCGAAGCACCAGAGGGCGCAAAGAATAATCGCATAATCGACGTGAATTCTCGACCAGAGTCGACATAGCACAATCAACGACATAATAATAGAATTGAATGTTCTTTATTGTAGGAGTAGGACGAATTGCAAACCGCATTTTGGCTTACGTGAAAGCTGAATAATAATAATGATGACGACGACGATGATGATGATGATGATGATGATAATAATAATGATAATGATAATAATAATAGGCCTAATAATAATCTCCAACGCCTCCAAGTTATAATCCAACGCTTTAGTGCTGTCGCCTTTCGCAACACTTTCTCGCTGCCTGAACTTGACGGGACTTAGCCAACCCAAACATTTAACAGTTCTTCGGAGCCATTTTAAATCCGGAGGGATCACATACATGTATGTACCTTGGGGGACAAAATAATAATAAATCAAATCCTCAGCGCCTCTAAGAAGCTACTTTCGAAGAGGCGCTGTTCGGAACTAGGGCCGGATTAACATTTTGTAGGCCTGGTTCCAAAATTGTATAGTAGGCCCCAAACATATGTTTAACCAAAACGTTTTGACGAAATTTAAAAATTATAGAACAGATAGGCCTATTTGTGAATTTAAAACTTTTTACGACCTGCTTTCATAATATATAATAGAAAAACTATCGACAATCTAGCCTTTGTACAATTTCACACACATTGTTCATAAGTGTTAAATTTGTCAGTCTATCTGTCCCATCGTTGATCTTAAAAGCATTTTCCATGCGCTTTAGGTGACTAAGTGATATTTCACCGCAACAATTAGACACAGGAAGTGTAAGATATATCCCCAGAGCAATGCAAACATTCGGAAATCCTTATACCAATTTGTATTCTTTCATAATTATTTGCAGCATTTGGAGAGGCGATGGTGATTGGCGGAAGAAGCTTAGGTGATTACATGTAAGTGATATTTCACCGCTGCAGTTAGACACAGGAAGTGTAAGATATATATACCCAGAGCAATGCAAACATTCGGAAATCCCGATACCAAATTGTATTCCTTCATAATTATTTGCAACATTTGGAGAGGTGATGGTGATGGGCGGAAGAGGCTATCAGCAGCCACATCAGTGTAAACTCTCGTGGGAACCCTAACGGTCTAAAGAAGCTAACGGTCACAAATCTCAAAATTCTCTTAGCTGTCGATTTGCAAGTGACTATATAGTACCGTTGTTTCTCTGCAGTAAAACTAGCTTGGTTAAACATATCTCAGTTGTTACATGTCAACGATGTAACATTTGAAAACTATAATAATAAAATAAAAGGACAGTATTAGAATGTATAACCTTTTTAGAGGTAGAATACTAATGGTAGGTCCCTTATTTGTGAAATTTTTAGTAGGCCTGGGTCTGTGGACCCACTGGACCCGTGGTTAATCCAGGCCTGTTCGGAACTGCGATTAAGATTACAATAATATTGACAACCTGGTCACATCGGTGGCTGTTTTCACGGGACATGACTCTTCAGTGAAAAGCCCCGTATATTAATTTTTTTT
Source organism: Aporrectodea caliginosa (assembly GCA_020284085.1). Taxonomy (NCBI): domain Eukaryota; kingdom Metazoa; phylum Annelida; class Clitellata; order Crassiclitellata; family Lumbricidae; genus Aporrectodea; species Aporrectodea caliginosa. The sequence goes on from JACEVL010001096.1 coordinate 47,548, forward strand.
TTATAAAAACATCGTGCCCTACAGTAATTGCAGCTTCGACACTCCCCCATCCCTATCACTGCTTCGACCGTATACAAGAGTCTTCGATCATTAATGCAAAGTCGATAGATCGTACAGGTGCAACAGGTGGTCGGCCGGCTGTTGTAGCATCTCATTCGAAGTCCTATAGAACACTTGGCGTGTGTGTAGGTATGTAGGTTGTTTTGTTCCTCGATCACAGTATGCTTTATAGCTTCGACTAACACTGCTCGCTCATTGTTCGATGATTTCATGCATAGGGCGATGATACCCGTTCGCCATCGCTTGAGAGAGCGCCCATGTAATGTCGTGTAATGGATATGAATCTAGGTTTATTTATTTAGCGCCTTTTGTCTAACCCCACAAAGGCAGTAGTAATGTAATGCAATGTGATTTCCAGGTTGTGACATGTTGTAAGAAATAGACCCACGTGTGAGTAGGAGCTAAACAGCACCGCAATGGGGAACTACTAAGCGTGGAATTTTTACCAACCGTCACAGCGCACTCTGGTGGTGCAATGTGATGTAATGCAATGGAATTTACTGTCATCTACCCTTTCACCTGCAAGAGATGACAGCTTCGGTTAGACTCTGGTCCTCTTACACCCCAAAATGGGGGCGAAGGTACTTATCTGCGCAGATCGGCTATGCGTATACAGTTATGTGCTGTTTGGGCCTGAGTATGAGAGAGAAGAGGTACCAGGCTCCGTATTGACTACAGTCTGTACGCATATAGGCCAGCGAGAAGCTTGTGCCTGTAGGTCATTTGGCAGACGATAATTGTATAATTATAGCATCTATATGTAATAATTTATCTATAGCTATACGAGGCTCTAAAGTAACATTCTTAACCTTTATTTACCCACTATGCCTTTTAGGTGGAATTTTGAGATGGCCCTTATATATGTGTTGTATGTTGATGGTATTAAAACAGAAATGACAATCTTTTAGTTATATTTCACATTTAAGGTCATTTTTTGGGATGTTCCAAAAATGGAACGTTGGGTCATTCCCACTAGCATTTTTTACAATGGCAGTTCAACGTGAATAAACGATACAATATTGGCTTATGCACAATTTATTGAAAACCAGTTTATTTAAAGGTATGAAAACTTTCAAAACAGTTCACTTGAAGTTTATTGAGGCACCTGGCACATTCTTTGGTAGTGTTTTTCTTCAAAAATTGAAAAAAACAACGAGCCTGACTAATGAGAGGAATGTATTGCTCGACCCCATCGCAATGTGTCATGGCAACCTTTGACGTGCCTGAGCACTTTTCACAGGATTTACAGTATTGCTACTGCTGGAACATGCTACTACATTGTTATCTGACTACCTAACAACAACAATTTTCGCATGAGATGTGCATTCTTTCTTGTTTTGCAAACATTTTCTTGTCATTCAGAGGTTCTGTTCTAGTTCGACCATCACGGACGTAATGGTCGAACTGGAATAGCACCTCTGAATGACTGCTACACCTCAGCTTAGACAGAAGACTGTAACTAGTAAAAAGATTGGCAAATAATAGCATGCGATATGGTTTCCTGTGATGAGTTAGGCAAAATTCATGAAAACGCACTCACCAAAAGGGTTTATGTGGGTCGATCTCCTGCCACAATAAATTGTTGCTTGATATGGATGAACATCTATTCATGAATAAGACATCCATATCTTATAACTAAACATTGGCTTTCCTCTTATAAACATCTTAACCCATGATGTCCATAGTTAGGCAATGACTCTAAATGCTAAGTTTGAAATGAATGCTTCAAAATGCAAAAAACTGAAATTGATCTGCCATTTGATTGCATTGATTGAGTATATAGGTAAGACATAGTTGCTATATGCATGTATTTTGAGATTCGCCAATTTATTCTATATTGCTGTAACGTTTTCACAGTAAAAAAGACATACAGAAATATAATTATATATACGTGGTTTATAGACCTACACACACACATGCATTTGTGTGTGTGTATGCATAGGCCTACTACTAACGTTTGAACTATTAAATGTACATTAAACACACTTACACACACCTACACCTTTATCTAGCATCCTTCCGCATGAGTGTTGTTGGATTTAGTTCTGTTCAGCATTAACATTTTCAAACTGTCTTAAAACAGTTAGATAGTCATGCAGCGCCTTTTTGGGGTACTTAAAACGCATTTTTATATGGAAGTGGCTTGAAACTCATACGTACATACTATATGTGTATTTTGAGACATACATACAGAAAAAGATACAGATATAATTATATATACGTGGTTTATAGACCTACATACATATGCATTTGTGTGTGTGTACATAGGCCTACTACTAACGTTTGACAATGTACATTAAACACACTTACACACATACACCTTTATCTAGCATCCTTCCGCATGAGTGTTGTTGGATTTATCAGCAAACATTTTCATACTGTCTTAAAACAGTTACATACATGCAGCGCCTTTTTGGGGTACTTAAAACGCATTATATGAAGTGGCCTCATACGTACATACATACATACATACATACATACATACATATATACATACAAACATACATACATACATACATACATAAATACATACATACATACATACATACATACATACATACATACATACATACATACATACATACATACATACATACATACATACATACATACATACATACATACATACATACATACATACATACATACATAGGAGTAGGAAGCGGGAGGGCAGAGGGGCATTCCTCCACCTCCGACCCCAATAAAAAAATTCGGGCGTTCGTGTTTTTCGGGAGAAAGAGAAGGAGAAGGAATATGCCAGATTTCACTTTTCACAAAAAGGTGGTTACTGGTTATGCCTACTTAACTCACATACGTGTATCATATGCAAGACGCCAATTATTCTGGATTTATTTTTGCTTCAGGCAGAAGTAAAAGTTTGCGGCTTCTTCGCACTCCCACCGCCTCCCCCCGACCACTGAAATTTCCCCTACGCCTATGCGTAGATCACATATCTGATACACGAATTTTAAAAATGACTCACAATGCTGGACAGTGTGAAAGTAGAATGTGAAAAATTCCCAGGAAGAATTATTTTGGCTATGGAAAATTGCACGAATTCATACTACATACTACAGATAATTAGAAATGATGACATAAGAGAGTTCCTACTTCCTAGCTACCCAGGCAACCCCTTTGGACAGATAGTCAGTCAGCGAAGAATCCGATGGTTTGGCCAGTTGATCGAATTTAATACAATGCACCACATGCAAGATTCGAACGAAAGAGAAACAAAGGAATCGTAATCGTATACACTCTCGAGATTTCTATAGCGCCCAATTTGGCTAAGTCTCGGGAACCAGCCTATTCAAAGGTGCTCGATCAAAAGATAATCGATAGGTACATGTAGGTACGGTCAAAATTGGTTCCGTGTAAAGGATCCAAAGGGGTCAGGCAGGCAGACAGTCAGGCGGTGAAGGTGGATGGCGTTTAGAAATGAAACGATGAGGGAGTTAAGGGAAAGAAGAGGACGCAGGATAGGACTTGTGAAAGAGTAACGTTTTCAGTTTTAGAGTGAAAAACCTGCGCAGAAATAGCAAATATAGCAGAAATAGAGTAAGTAAGTAAGTAAGTAAGTAAGTAAGTAAGTAAGTAAGTAAGTAAGTAAGTAAGTAAGTAAGTAAGTAAGTAAGTAAGTAAGTAAGTAAGTAAGTAAGTAAGTGCATCCTTTATTATACCAATTGCTAACCGCATTTCGGTTCACAAGGCAGTCACTTTTTGTGGTTTAGGGAAGCCTAACATACCATAATTATAGTCCAAATATGCCAACTATCCCTGGCGTTAACCTACATCATAAATGATCGTCTGCATTACAAATGTTTTCCGTGCCAAACTGTCAGCATGCGGTAGGCCTATTACTCGATTGTGGGCTTTTGGAGTTTATTTAATCGGAGTAATAGCCCGTATTATACGTGCGCGGGTTGATCAACAACGACTTTGTGATGCAGATTTGACGGTTTCGTAGTATGAATAAGATAATTTTCGTAATTCTGGCGTGGGTTCATTCCAGATGTGCTGAACAGCTATGGCTAGGGAGCGTTTCCCAATTGGTAGTGATGTGATAATGTAACGGAAAGGCAGAGAAGTGTTAAGGTGGAAGTGGAGCGAGTTGAGCTGAGTGGTTGGATTGTGAATAACTGACGAAGATAGGAATGTCGGGAGGATTGGAGTCTGTACTGGTAGACAAAAAAATCAGCGTTGGGTACACAATATAAGCGCAGATTTGATAAGAGTTGGACGAAATGACAGGAGCACTAGTCTAGACAAATGACCAAAAAAGGAGATAATTTATTCGCACCCATCGCCGCCAAGTGGTCTGGCATCAGGAACCGACGATGACGAATGGTGAAGATAGGCCGCTGACACCGCAGGCTTCAATTGATGCAATATGGCGACGGTGCCTGAGTACTATTTGCGGACGGATGCCGGATGTACTTGGCAAGGGTTTAAATAGCAGCTCGTTCAGTCTCTGTCTGTTTATCTCTGTGTGTCTCTCTGTTTGTCTGTGCCTTTCTCTGCCTGTATCTGTTTCTGTCTTTGTATTTCTATGTATTTTCTAATCTGCGTATGTCTGTCTGTGTCTGTCTGTGCTCGTGGCATTGTCTGTCTGGAGTTGTTTATCTGCCTCTGTTTTTCTGTGGCTCTCACGCACACACACACACACACACACACACACACACACGTACACGACCTCTTTCCCTGTCACATACAAACATAATACTTTGTCTGTTTGTCCGTCCGTCCGTCCGTCCGTCTCTCTCTCTCTCTCTCTCTCTCTCTCTCTCTCTCTCTCTCTCTCTCTCTCTCTCACACTCACTCACTTACACACAAACACGCGCGCGCACACACACATACACACTGCCGATGAAGCGAATATAACAGTAGGCCCGTAATTCTTCAGTCATTCCAAGTTTTGACAAAAAGACCGAAGTCCTATTTAATCGGTCGTGGCTGCTCTAAGCCGTCGGATGCTTTTCTGCCCAGGTTAACCAACAACAAGTCGATTCATCGAATTAAATAGCCATAAAGATTTTAAATGAAAACACACAGACTGTCTATTCCTGTACGTGTTTATATCGATTCAAGAATTCATTTTCTCACTTGTCACAGGTCTGTACGAATGGCTGTATAGGAAACGTCTCTCTCGACCGACTGCAGTGGTTTCCTTTCGGCGCTTTAGAAGTTGCTAGAAATTACCAAGCAACCTTCTGCAGCAGGTAAGTTTCATATGAAATAAGTCATAATTATCTATAAGTTTCTCTGATGTGTGTCTATCGCATAACATCACATATCAACACATGACATTACATGTATATTACATCGCATTACAATAATTTTATTATTATATCACACTATATTACATCACGTCACATCATATCACATTGTATAACGTCATATTGTACTGCATTGCGTTATGTTACACCATTCACATCACGCCGCATCAAATCATATCACATGAAATGGAATATCGTCATACAAATTGGCAAAACTCTTAATTAGGTGAGTATCATCATAATATTATTATGAAACACTACAGCCTATAATTAGAATTATGTGATGAATTATACATATGTATTGCAAATCACATATTTATAACATAAATCATTCGTATAATGTTGAATTGTACATATATACATTCTGCACGATGCCTATAAGTTCTGTAATAATTGTGAGCGTATATTATTGATATGAATCAGCTTACCTGTGAGAATGGAAAATAATTAGTCGGTCTGTATATCTCGCTAAAAGTAGGTCGTCACGCCTCGATGCACCAGTGTGCTGCAGATAGATTCAGGTCAGTAAGTTCAGGTAAGGTAAACACTAAACAAGGTAAGTTAAGTGGTTGCATACGTCATCAAACTGTTACAAGACCCATAGAACTGTGGACCTACCTTACTCAAGCGGACCTCTTGATGTGGGAGGCATAGGCCTATTATGGGCCGCTGCCCTTCGCCCACTGTTGTGTATTTTAACACTGAGTTGCATATCGGTCATTTAGAAGACTCTAACAGGATATAGGACGCGGTGGTGTAGATGTGACGCGGTGGTGTAGCGGTATTGTATTGTATATTGTATTGTATTGTATTTGAACACTTGTTATAGTGCCCCTACCAGATTGCCCATTCAGAGGCGCTCCCGACTACTGCGCGGACGCTGAATCGGAGTTTCACGCCGAAGCGCATGAGCAATTGTGAGTGAAGGACTTGCCCAGGGTCCCTACGCGGCGGCTTTGAGGTGGATTCGAACCCGCAACCCTCCAGCTGCAAGGCACCGAACATACCCCTATACCACCGCGCCCCAGTATATTGTGTTGTGTTGTATTGTATTGTATTGTACTCCACGTTTATATTGCGACCGAGCCACCCGCAGTAAAGATCCGAGAAATTAATCTCTGATAAACCGACCGACCCGGAATCGAACCCGGGCCGCCGGCGTGGTGAGCGGGCTACCAACCCACTCGGCCACTCAGGATCTTATGTTGTGTGCCTTATAGCAAGCAACGCTATGAAGCGATTTACGTCACTCACCAACAAAGAAATAAAATTTGCTTAATAGATCATTGTATAATATTATGTATAGTCAGTGCTTGTATATAGGTCAGTGTATGCAACGCACAGAGTGGGTCAGTAAGACTGTGACAAGCGGTATCTGTTTTAGCTTCCCTTGGACGCATCGTTAGGCCTAATTTATTTATGTATTCATTCACAACTTATGTGCGTCCATGGACCCAACACCTTTATTTTTCTGTGCCAACATCAACATTTTGAAGTCTCGGACGCACGGTCGTACGCTATCGGAATCACTGATTGTCAATAATTATATTAGCCTGTCTTGCATCAGAAGCTTAAATTTGCAGAGCGGACTTTTTCCAAATGTAGATGGCTGACCAGGCTAGATAAACTTTCAAAAACTCTGGAGAAGAAAGTGGTGTTGAAGCACAATATTTGCCCTTTATTAGTTAGTGATTTTGGGACTTTAAACGATTTACCGTTGAACTTGAACATCGAACCGTCTGAATATTTATTTTGTGTGTTTAAATAGAATTAAATAATGGCTTGAACTTAAACTGAAATTAAATTACTAAAAGAAAAACTGCAATTAACTTACTAAAACTAGAACTAACATTTATCCATAAAACTTAAAAGAAGACTGAAACTAATATTCAGAAACAATAAGAACTAAAACTAAAATTAAGTCTAACAATCATGACTAAAACTGAAACTAAAATTGAGACATTATTGAAACAAAGCTAATTACGGGTTAATCATCTTCACCTTTAGGTATGCGAGCCACGCTTTGGTCATTAATCTGATCCCTGGAACCACTGAAAGCGAAGGCAGAGATGGATTAAATTACAGAGGCAGAGTGAAAGGGACAGAGCAAGATATAAGCGCAGAGACAGCGACAGAAGGAGAGACAAAGACAGAAACAGGGCAGAGGCAGAGACAGGCAGATACATACACACAGAGAAAGCCAGACAACTCTGAAGACTGCCAACTATGCTATACAGAGGAAGAGACGTAGGCGTAACTACTGTATGAGAACGGGCCTATTATTCACAAGGGGCTCGTGCGCAGAGCAACGTCCTTAAGGCATTAAAGACCACCCGAGGTTGCGTTACTAGTCATTACAGCGTGGGTCGGTTAACAAGTGCTCGCAAACAGTTGACTCTGTTGGGAATTTTGTGGCAGAGAACCTCAAAAGAACAGAAAACGTGCGGGTAATACTACTTCAATACTAAAACTAATACTAAAACTATACTAATACTACTACTAACACTAATGCCAACTACTAATCGTAATCATTATCGTAATCTCCAAATTTCTAAAACGCTACTTAACTCTAAAACTAAGAGCAAACCACCAGTTTATTCACGAGCGCTAATACTAATACTATCTCAATCTGTATGCGAAAAATTTGATAATCACCCTTACAGTACTTGAGAGATGCGTTTCAGAGATGAAACTGTGCTGCAGGAACCGCCATAAACTATAAGCCAAGAGGAAGAGTCAAGTTTCCGTTTAGAGCAAAACACATAATCACCAAAGTCATGCACTCCGCGAGGCATTAGCCGTATAGCTATAGTTTGATAACTATAATAATAGGTGATTGTTTGCATACAAGGAATCCACTTGAGCGTGAAGTGTAAGTTTAGACCTATGACGCAAGGGTGTTTCAGCGAAGGAACAAGCAGACCGCGGACCGCGGCTGAAGCCTACATAACTGAACTAAGCGGAGACTAACTGGTCTAATTGTAGACCTGACTATATAAGTCCTCACGTATAGTGCGTTCATTCGGATGATTCTGGAACTACGAAGAACTTAGGAACAATAATCGTGAAACGTTTGCCCAGCAAGATCGCCTTCCTCGCAAAATAGTAAGTAAATATACAAACACATCTACAATTTAGACTTTAATATATAATACACAATAATAAATATAAACTAAAATATATAATGCATATTATTTGGTAGCGTTTTTGTGCTGTGAATGAAACGTTGGTCAGCACTTTGCTGTGCAGCAACATGAAGCCTGGTTGGTTTAATTATAGGTGTGTGGTCATTCATGGAATACCAGATCACATGGGCCAACTCAGGCCTCCATTCTTTCGAATAAAAAAATTGAGATTTTAATAGACGCCCTGTTGCTAGTTGGTTTGGTAGTCTATAAATGGTCTGGTATAATCGTTCTTGTGTAATCTGACGCCTATGATCTCACTGGGAACTTACAGCCCTATCGATAATTAGCTTAGGGAGTTTTAATAAGCCTATTTTCAATATTATTTATGTAGCTCATGCCGACAGTTTACAGATGGCCTAAATTTCAGGCAACAAAAAAATAAATATACGTCTCTGCCTCTGAAGTGGCTACGTATATAAAATATTATAGACCTCTCTAAGCTTAGATATAGGGCTATAATTATAGGTTATGTAAATAGCCTATACAATTATAGTCCTATATTTCTATATCTACTTGTTGATATAGTTTGCCTGTTTCTCTGTCTGTCTGTCTGTCTGTTTGTCTGTCTTTCTGTCTGTCTGTCTGTCTTTTTCGCTTTAGCTGTTTGTCTATCGGCATGTCTGTCTCTATCGCTCTGTATGTCTTTGTTTTTGTGTCTATTGCTGTTTGTCTATCTCTATTCGTCTGTCTGTTTGACTTTCTGTCGGTATGCGTCACATGTTTATGTAACGATTGTTGTATCGTAGATTGCTTAGGCATCTACTGCTGTAGGCCTAGAAAAGAATTCCTTTAAAGGTTCACAGTTAGGTACACGACGTGTCTCCAACGCCCCCACCTATAGACACGGGTCGTGACCTGTAAACCATAACAAAACAACTGTACATACAGGTCTCTATATATAATTACATATATATATATATATAGACACATTGATGCACAGAACACACATGAATATGGATGCATACACGCATACATACATACGTACGTACGTACTTACATATATACATGCACACACATACAAATACACTTACATACATACTTACACATGTACATGCATACAGTACATAACCATCATTTTATTGTAGCCAAACCGGTATTACACAGATGATATTACATATAAGTATTTCGAGTGGTTACAATAGGGGGACCAGAAGCGACCTTGGTCCCACTAAGTAGGGCCCCCAAATTAACAGTTTCAGTATTGGATGGCGATTAGTTAAACAATGACAGTTGCAGTTTTACAATTTGACATTATGTTAATATTTGCAACATAGGTGGCAGTCTTTGGTAACAGACATCGACCCGTTCATAAGTATGCAAACAAACTGGCAATGTTTGCATACGCACATACATACAGAGACAGACGTACAGAAAGGCAGACAAACTGAATGACTGACTTACCGACTGACTGACTGACTGACTGACTGACTGACTGACTGACTGACTGACTGACTGACTGAATGGTTGACTGACCGACCGACTGACCGATTGACTAACTGACTGGCTGGCTGACTGATTGACTGACACGCAAGCAAATTGCTGACGGCCTGGCCTGACAGACAGATTGAGACAGACAGAGACGGAGACTGAGACAGAGGCAGCGACAGAATGACAGAGAACTGCAGACGAACATCGAGTGAAACAGAGACAGAGACCTTAAGAATATTTCATCCGTGACTGGTTTTAATCGCGAATGAAAGTTAACGATTTTTCAAATAATAATTATCGCATAGATTTCAATTCGTTGTTTTTTTTAAATCAAAACTTTATCGATGGCCGATACAGTGTAAGAATCTGCCAGCCATCTTTGACGTGTGGGCATAAAATATTTATTATAAAAATAATATATTTTTGCCATCAGCAAAATGATGCTGACTTGACTATACCGTGTTCGAAAAAATCGATAGGCCTACATTTCATTATTCGATATCTCGCATTAAAGCTGTTATGCAGTTCTTACAAAACGGGCTGCAGCTATAGTGTCTGTAACTATTAAACGCGGTCTGGTTATACGGTTTGGTAGCAAATCACTTACAGTATTGCTATAACAGACATTTATACAACTAGGCCTAATCTACAAAAGGTTTAACGTGTTGAAGTTGCATAATGAACGTTTCAATATATTCATTATACAACACTACTTAAACCATATTGCTCATGCAGCTGTATATGATGAACGGTTAAACCGCATTATTTAGAAAAATTCAGATAATTTTACTGGCGATGTTCACCGAAGTTGAAATGATTTAAGTTTAAATTTTCATGATAAAAGTTGTTTAGTTCCATCATTTCTAATAAAAAATTCCATGATACAAGTTGATTAATTTAGTTCAGTTAATTTCATTGCAGCTTTTTATGCTACAAATTGCTTAGTAGGCCTACGGATTAAGTCGGCTCATTGAAACTGTTTAAAACGGTTTAACATTCATGTGACATGTAAACAATTTGGTGATTACAGGTTTTAAAAAGGGCTACGACTCATGAACTCTCTGTCCTGTTTTATGTTTACTCCATGGGCTGCTCACTAGTCACTCTAGTGGTTAACATTCATGTGACACCGTAAACAGTTTGGCGATCAAAGGCTTTTACCAGGGCTACGACTCATGTACTCTGTTTCCTGTTTATGTTTACTCCATGGGATGCTTGAAAGTTTAGTGGTTAGCGTGCTATTGATCATCATCGTCATCATTATCATCAACATCCTCATTTCCTGACTACAACCATATGACGGCGATGGTTACGAGCAGATGGTCTCCACTGTCTTCGATCATTTGTCAAGTCCATTGTTCCTCTCAATGTTAGTACCTCATTTAAGTTGTCTATTCAGCGTATTCATGGGCGTATTTACGGGGTGGTTTCACGGGTTCAACGCCCCCGCCCAAATAAGTTTCCCAAAATTTTTTTATACGCTTTTACATGCATGGAAATATCCAAAAACCTTAGTTTTTGCGACCATCTCCAATGGAACCCCCCCCCGAAATCTTAAAACCCCCTCTGAAATTTTTTCCTGGCTACGCCCATGAGCGTATTCCTAGTCTGTCTTTGTAACTCTTTGTTGAAGATTATATTAAAGTCAAGTTAAATAGGAACAGAATGTAACATAACACAATGCATTTTGCTAAATAAATAAATGTTACATTACACAAACATAGAATCGCATTGGTTATCGGAGGTACAATTCTAATTCCGCAATCTCGTTTATGGTTGTAAAATCTGTGACGTGTCTGTGTGTCAGGAATCGTGTCTGCTCTGTTGGCAACACTCGTTACCACATGATAAAGTGTAACTTAACCACTTTCTGGGTCACGAAGACACGGCACCGGGCGTGTTAGGGCAGTCTCTCATCACGCTGTTGACTAACAGTCATCAATTAACCTATTGTGTGCAACTTATGGGAGAGAATAGGTCACAAGCATAGCCAATAATAATTACAAAATTACAAAATTATCGTTAGTTAAGTCATCTGACACTAATTTCGGGTCGCATGTTTATATTATAGTTTATTAATATTTGTATATTATATGTTAGTTTATTTGACATCTGTTAAATAGCAAGCTACTCAGTGTTGCTCCCTGATTCCTCAGGGATTTTAAAGCCCTGCTGTATCAGGTAAATGTCACGGCTGCGAGTTGCAATAGTCGTGCCTCCCACAGCTACATGTACCTCTAACTGTCATTGCTTATTGTGCTCATACCTACAGCTTTATATGTACCTACGTTAATCTAGCATTACTCACTTTTCAATGTTTACATTTTTCAACATGGCCTTCATTAATAGTAGCGTGGCAACGCTATTCAGCTTATGGGAGAAGAGAATAGCTCACAAGCGCTGCCAATCGAACTCTATCTGATAATCTTAGAACAGTGACACAAAGCACTAAATAATCAATCAATTTTCGTTTATTCTTTGATGATAGATGACATTGAAACATCGTGTCTACAATCGTGTATAGATTCTCTATCGCTGTGTGATAAGGCTGTTATGATTAGGTCAATGTTTAATTAATGTCGTTAATAGGTGAGCGAACATGAAAGGGCTCAAGATGCGACGTTGTTTTTTGGGGTTATTAAATATCAATATCAAGACCTTCATTACCGCCGTATTATCTCCTTCTCTGTATCAATATCATTACCTTCATTATCGTCGTATTATCTCCTTATCCTCCTCCTCTGCCTCTTTCTCCTCTTCCTCCTCCTCCTCCTCCTCCTCATTATCATCGTTATCATCCTCATCGTCATTGTCTTGTCGTCGTCGTCGTCATCATCATCATCATCATCATCATCATCATCATCATCATCATCATCATCATCATCATCATCATCATCATCATCATCAAATGCCGTTGCAACAAATATAGCTGTTTTGATTTGTAACAGTCGCGTATTATTGTTTTGCATTTGCAGCAATAACAGATCCTTTGTTTTGTAGACGGTTTCTCCATGTCTCTGTAGCACTCTGTCTGTCTGTCTGTCTATCTGTCTGTCTCTTTATATGCATATAATTATAGTGGCCATATATCTTGTGTGAGCGCAAAGCATGACGGCTAGGTCGACTTTAGCACAATGATTGTGCCACTGACTGCATATATGATAGCCTACAGTCATCGCGTCATGAACGTTTCTATAAAATTATGAATATGCATGCATAGATGAATTTGTATATACATGTATGTATGTATGCATCTATGCATGTACATACCCACAAATCTAAATAACAAGGTTTGTATATCATATTATGGGCTCATTATAATATTATTTAATGGCACTACGGGTCTTGCAATTAGGCTGCAGTGAGTCGACGTTATAATTCTGGACTATTTCTTCTTAGAGCTCATTTCCGTTTAGTGAAATACCATTAGATTTTTATGGCTCGTCACGCGACCTCCCCCAGAGGTCAGACGGCAAAGGTCAATGTCAGAGGGCAGAGGTCAATACCGTTAGCAAGTAAGTAAATGGAATAAGAAGAGTCGACGAATTTTTCAAAGAAACTAACGGAGTAGAGAGATTCCCACTCACGTGGAAATTTTCAGTCACGCATAGAAAAAGAAGAACAGTCTCTGAGCTAGACTGAGAGGCAGTCATGGTATATATGAAGTGTTAGCGACTTCAACTTCTTAGCCTCGGAAGCTCAGCCTATGATGGCGGGTGACCTGTCCTCTCCCTCGCCCACTGATCTTCCCACCAACAGTGTAAGTCAGTGTAATCATTATGGCTGAGTTGACTAGGTGGCGCAAGTGAAGCAGAAATCTCGAACCAAATTTCTGCCCTCGAGGGAATTTGAGACATTGACCTCTCGGTTGACCGTGCAGCACGCTAAACAATAGACCAACCAAGCGAAACTTGATAGCAAAATCCAAACGTGGCCTGCTACCAAACATTCGCATGTTAATTAATAATCGTAATTGTAAGTTCACATCTATGGAGTGCCTTTGCAGGAGAACGTCTCAGAGATGTTCCTGACCCAACAACACTTGTCCACGATCAACAAGAAGGTCTTCATCCGTTGGCAAAATAGGGACAGAGAAAGGACAAGAAGTTTATATCGCGGGTTATATATATAGCAACCTATTCCAGTGGCGAAGCTATTCTGTTGCACTGTTTAAGTACAGGAACAACCAGATCGCCTTGCATTGCAGTGCGAAGATATCCGCGCCCATGTAGACTCAAAACCAGCTAAAGCCACAATCAATATACTTTTTTTATTGTTCACCATAACATTTCAAACATAAAGGTAGACAGTCTTGTACATTCAGTGACAATGGTTAAACCCAAAAGAACCAAAGGTTCCGCTAACAGGGTCACCTAATACAAGTAGTCATTAGACTACTTTCCAGTTCATCATCTTATACTATACATGTTAATTTTTTGAACGCAAGTTTTGTGTTCATTATAAGAAGTCCGAAGTTATTCATTCAAGACAAACAAACAAAACAAACAAAAAGAAATCGCAGCATGCCTCACAAGGCCTCATACTGAAACCCATCAAGTGTGACTTGCAACAATTAACTTGTGTCTAATGGATAGTGGATACCACGATGCCACACTAAATGTCACTGTCTGGCTATAAGCCACACGTCGGTGTACTTTGGAACCAGGCAAGACATGCTTATAGACCAAATTACAATCCGCCAATCTCCTGAAACAATGCAAAACGAGTTCAACTGAGCAAAATCAATTGGCTGCGGGCCACACTTTGTGCACCATCGAAGGCCACACCGATTTCTTACGTTTCAGACATGAATTGTAATTGTAATTGAACATTTGTATTGCGCCACTCAGAGATTCAGAGGCTCTCCCGACCCAGGTCAGTGCTGTCTCTAACAAATAACATGGTCTTAGCATAAGCATATAGGTCCATCAATGACAACTCGTGAAGCCCAAATGAAGTCCTTGGCCGGTCAAAAGAGTTTCCACCGAGCGCAGCTACCTGTGTGCCTAAGGATATACTCCCACTTGGCTGTGAGAGTATACGTAGGCCTATCTCAGCGTTCCACCTGTGACCCTTTAGATCTGCACAATCTGAAAATCCACAGATAAAAGACAGGAAGCTGGCCTGTGAGTCGTCTGGCCTTCGTAATTTGCATATCCAGTCAAACAAGCCAACCATGTATTCAGCAGCTTACACGACCTGAATATATGTATATGCAGCAACACACTTGCGTAGACCTGTGCATATATGTATATATAATATATGCACATTAAAAAAATGGGATGAATATTGCATTTCAATTAATTATAGGCCTACGTGTTTTCATAGTAAAGGCCGATATACATTGAATCTTTTAAAATTCGTATTCTGACTGATGTATTAAATAAATGACTTTTACTGTATGGGCTGAAAATTTGATGAAATTTACAATGTGCTGAATTTATTGTATATATAACAAATAAATTATATGATGTTATATATAATATATGTTTTAATGCATATAGATCGTAATATATATATATATAAATATATATGCATGACATGGAAGGTTCTGCTTAGGATTACATTGTTTTATTTTATTCAGCAATTTACTAATAATTATTATTACCGCTATTGCAAAGCTATTCTTGGCAAACTATGGCTGTAGTGAAATTACAAAATATGTAAAAAAAATAATAATTCAATTATTATTGAAATGTTTGCATAATAATTAGCTGGTAATTCTAAAGATACTGAAAAGTTTAAATTAATTTTAATTCATTCAGATTCTTCTTTTTTGTCCTTAGGCAGGTCCGAGAGTCAATTAAACGACTCCATTCTTCTCTATGTTTTGCCTTTTCCTTGATTTCTTTATATTCTCGTCTGTTTCTTTTATTCATTATCCAGTCCAATCTCACATTACTTGGTCTTCTTGGGATTTCTTCCCTTCAATTCGAGCACTGTCCTGAGGGCGAATTTCCACGCAGTGTGTGTCTAATCCAGTTCATATGTCTTCTCTTTATTGTACTGACCATTGATCTCTCCTCTTCCACCAGTTCCAACACATCTTTGGTTTTATAATCCCTCCAGCTGATCGTGGCCAGTCTTCCAATTTAGATTAACTAATGTTTAAAAAATAGAGATTAGTTGATTACTTAATTAATATTACAGACTGATGAGAACCACCGATGGCGTCTTCTCGTCCTAAATTCGCGAGGGGACTTGCCCCTCGACCCCCTAAGATCGACATCCTGAGCTTGCCAGAAACTGTTATTTATACGTGTGCATGTATGCACGTGGGTTTTCAGTTACTTGCTTCGTTTAATTAATTCTTGACATCTGATGCAGCAGCTAATTTATATTCATGGTGTACGCATCTGTTCCACGCACGCTCATGCATATTAATCGGCAAGGAATGCTATGCCAGTAACATTAAACTGTTTACGGCGGAAACCATCGGCGAGCAGACCTTCAGACCGATCCTGTCTCCCCGTCTCTGCATAGGCCTAATCTCTGTAATCAGCCCGACCTAAGCCAAGCCATTTCACAGGCCTATTATATTTAATTCCTTTGAAGCCAAAGCCTGTGTTTAGCGGAGGCCTTTAAATAGGTCTCTCTAAAGATCGCAGCATCAGTCACCTGCTTGGCGCATGCATCGGTTTATAGTGAAACGTGGTTACTTGGTTGGATTTTTTACATCTGCATTGGTATTAAATATCACACATGTAAATAAATATATTAAGAATAAGTATGTATTAAACAGTGAGAGGCCTATTCAATGTATATGTATACACGGCTATATGCATACCACATATGGCTTGTCAATTGGCTGCCGCATATGGATGTATCAATCATATGATTGGGGCTGTTATTGTAGGATATTACTTTCCTTAATAATAATTATGGTTAATTGTTGTTATAATTAATCTTTGTAGGTTTGTGACCCTATATCTGCGACCGTATTCACACTAGTGTTACCTCGACAGGCGTGAAGCAGCTCTAGGGAAGAGCTGTAATATACTTCACTCAAAGGAACGTTGAGGAATCGAATCCCAGTGTACTTACCGTTCACACTTGCGTCTTGTTAAATTTATGGGCGGCAGAAACAGCACGAGTGAAACGGAGAGAAGCTACTCCACAGCGGAGTCGAGCGGTGTGGATTCGGAACCCGGCACTCCGATAGACTTCGCTGAATTGAGCAAAGCGAAGCAGAAGACCATTGTTCGAAGTCTTCACCATTCGAACGTCGATGAAACTGGCCACAGTGTTGACCGGATGGAGTCCAAAGGTGGCGGACGGTATTCTGACAACTCCAGCACTGAAAACGTATTGCGGGATGTAAAACTGGACGATGCAAAAGATCTGGCAACTAACGGAGGGAAATCCATACCAGAGGATGGGGAGGAAAAGGGGATTTCCACAACGGTTGAAAGAGGAGGAGATAGAAGCGTGATAACAAAGTCCAACGGAAAGAGGCAAGAGGGTAAAAGAGGCGTTACAACTGAGGCGAAAGTAAAGGAGGAAAAAGAAGTGATGGAAGAGCGAAAAGAACCAGTGGATCAGGCAGGTGCTGACAAAAAGAAAGACAAGGTCATTCGAAGTGATGAAGAAAGGAAGAGGACGGATGAAAACAAACGAAGCATAATACAAGGAATAGATACAGAAAGGAACAAAGTGACAGAGGATGAACAAGAAAGAGAAAGCGGAGGGAACAGACATTTGATGGAGCAAAAGACTCGAGATGAAAATGGAGATGATGCAGCTAAACCTGGTGAAAGAATTGAGTGTGAACAAGGGGATAATGAATTAAAAGTGGACAAAAGAAATGAAACAATAGAGCTTAGAGGCGAAACGACGAAAGAAAATGACAGCGAAAGAAATCAACAGGAAGGGAATGCAACCGATGATAAAGTAGCAGAGCATGAAGTAGGTAGCAAAGAGGAAAGAGTATCAGCTGCAGAGACTAGAATCGGAAAGGGTCACGCAGAGGAAGAGGGAAAAGATGGTGAAAATAAAACACCAGAGGATACTGAAAAGAAGGAAGACTTAAATGATGAAAATGGTAAAGAAGAAGAGAAAAATATCAAGAAAGTCGCGGAAGTCAAAGAAGAAGAAGAAGTACTGGGTGGAACGGGAGAAGGACATGAGAGAGATGGAAAACTGGATGAAGAGAAAGAAAAAGAAGAGAAAAATACTGAGAAGAGAGAGGAAGAAACAAAGGAAGAAGCTGCGAACGATGGAAATAATAAGAACGAAAAGCTAACACTCGGAGAGGATAAAGAAGGTAACAGACAGAAGGAAGAAGTGGAAACAGGAAAAAGAGAAGCGGAGGAAAACGGGAAAGGCGTGGAAAACGACATAGACGGTGAAGGCGAAGAAAGAGAACGGAAGGACTCCCAGGAAAGTATTCGAGGGATCTCCTTGTTGAGTCAGGAGGAGGATGGGGCCATCCGGAGATCGTCGATCGAATCCCGCTGGAGACTCGGCCGGAAGCTGGGTCAAGGAGCAACGAGCGCTCTGGACATGGACCAATGCGATCCACCAACGTGCGTCAGCCTCCTTCGAACCCCGTCGCCGAAGATCTACTCATCGCTGAACCGGAAACTGAAGGGCTGCGACCAGTCGTGGATGAAGGGCTTCCTCGAGGAGGGTGGATTCGATGCTCTGCTGACGAGCGTCAATTCCATCAGCAGCCGGAAGATCCAGTTGGCCGATGCAATGATGCTGTTGGAATGCGTTGCCTGTGTCAAGACCGTCATGAACTCACAGATAGGACTCCAGGTGATCACGGAACGACAGGAATACGCCGAGATACTACTTGCTGGTAAGTAAGTTTATTTCTTGAATATAGGCGCTGGGTGGTGAGGCGGGTATATGCATGTGTGCCCTCTAAAGTAATTGCAAGAAGAAATATATATAGCGTCAATCGAAGCATAAATTAATCAAAGGCGGTGTCTACGCTGGTTTAAATGATGTTAATGTTCATCAACAAAGGTCATTAATAAGCAAACAATGATTGGTAGGCCATAATTGAGCACATCTTGATATGCACTGGTCAGTGGTCAAGTGTTCACAACTTTCAGATTTTCGGCTCAACGGCTCAATAGCTGGAAATGAACGTCTCCCTTATGTTGTCTTGTATGGGGTCTTTTCTTTACATCGGTGGAGATGGGGTTGAATGGGTTAGGTGAGGTGTGTAATGATATGGTATCGGGCGGATTTGTTTGGTGATAGGTGTTGGTGGATGATTGGGTCGTATCAACGATCGGTTGGTGGGTGATTGCATGGGCAAGATACATGTGCGTTATTGGGCTTGCATCTTTGGAAAGTGAGAGGATGGGCAAACGTATGGGTGAATGTATGATGCAGTTTTAGACTGATTTAATCAAGTCCAAATCAATCCATGCCATGCTATTCTCGTGTAATCTAATCTCTGAAATTCTATAGCACCGTTATGAAACGACAAAATACGTCAATCGATGACGCATTAATTCTCATGTTGGATCAGATCCAAAGGAGCCAGTTCGGTTGGACCTGGTGGATAATTTGCTATAAGAGACCGGTGCGGGAGTGATGTGATGGATGAATAGGTTATCAAAGTAGGTTCAACTGTTCCGACCATGGAAGGGTTTTCTTCGCCATATGTAACAACGAGTGCACATGTATTTCTTACTATTCAGTTCCAATTGACGATCTCTTTGAATGTCACTTGGAGCAATAGAAATATGGCGGTTTGTAGTCTTCCAACCGTCGATTATGTTGGATGACATGGACACAGACACTACGCAGTGTGCGTAAATCAGGACTTATATAGCGCCAGTTGGAATCTCTTATAGATCTAGCGACTTAACATGTCATTGATGTGGGTGTGTGCTTGTTTCAGCCTTGGATGCTCCGAACGTGATGCTGAAGAAACAAGTGATGGACCTGTTGTCTGCTCTGTGCGTCTCGTCCGAACAGGGTTTCAATGTCTGCATGCACGCCGTCAACAGCCTCAAGGTAATCCATCAATAAGTCATGACAAGAACCAGCAGACACTGATCTAAACAGAAAGTGAGCAGCTGCCTGATAGTCATAGGTGTGACCTCTGTTTTTTTTATAGTAGTGTTTTGTAACAATATTACTAGATATGTAGATTATATAACACACACACACACACACACACATTATATGCAAATATGTAAAAATACATGCATTATATGGACGAATGCGCATAATAGATAGGCCTACATAAATATAGATACATATACATACATACAGGATAATCATCATAATGGACAATGGATACATAAATACACATATACATGTACATACATACCGAATAATCATAATGGGCAATGGCTGGGTGGTCACTTTAAGTATGTAGTTTACGTTCTTGAAAGTTGTGTGCTTAGGCCTAGTCTCTGGCTAATCTGGGTCAGCAACATTAAGTCAGTCTATTTGTAGACCTTCAGCTTATGTTTACATAATGCGACATAATGCGTAAGACAAGTCTAATATAGATAGATCTATAAATAGGCCCTGACGTCAGTGACTTAATTAATTGAGACCGATGACTAATTCTGCTCATGTGAGTCGGCGACTCAGAGAATGGAACCTTAGCCCTCATATTATGCCGATGTTAAGAAAATGAAATCACTAGCAATTCCTACCTATGGATGCCACTTAGGGTTGTTCTAAGGGAATTCCTTCTCCTTCCTTCTTTCTCTTTCCTTCCTTTCTCCTCTTCTCCTCTTGTCCTCCTCATGCTTTTTCGTCTTCTTCTTTCTGTTCTTCACCTTCATCATCGTCATCTTCATCTTCATCTTCTTCTTCTTCATCTTCTTCTGCCTGATGCTAAAGAAAAGTTTACAGAAACCTTTGAGTTAGTGAAAGCGAAAACTGACGAGGGATTTCATAATGATTACGACAGCTGATTTTACGTCCCACTTAAAGCACACAACCGCGGACCTCTATTAGTCACGTGCCATTGTCTCATGCACCTATGCTATCATATAATCATGGATCTGTCATTTGTCGTCTGCATGGGATTATCACCAGTCGACGTCAATTGTTACTAATTAAAACGTGCGATGAACTTAATTGATCCTATATTAATATCACATACCGACGTTTAAGCGATCGCTCAGGCTCGCCATAGGAAACATTTTAAATGCTTGACTTCTTTTCGCACACAGGCTTCAAGGTAAATATTTATCTCATTAATTAATTAATTAATTAATTAATAAACAATTAGCATAATATAGGTTTCATCATATTTGGGCTACTAACAATAAAAGCCGTCATATTTAGGCTATTCAAACGCTAAACAACTGCTCATTTCCATTGATAGTAAACATAAAACCAATTAACTAATTAGGCCTAATTGTGTGTTTTATAATAACACCAAATAATTTCTCTGTATTCAAACTCTTCCGTATCCAACTGGCTTCTAAGGCACCTCTTATGTGGATGATCATATCATCATCATCAGGATCCATGGGCCGAAGGCCCGTAGGTGTCCAACGCTTGCATCGTATCCATGGGCCGAGGCTCGTTGGAGTCCAATACTTGCATTGGATTTCATATGTATTTTTTGTTTACGAACGGAGTATCTGCACCCATCCGTTCGACCTTCGCACTTCTCCCCTTAAAGAGAGTTCCAGGCTTAGGACTGGCTCTGATATACACTATCTTGTGGTATCAAAGGCGGCGATGCCGCCCACGTTTGCCAGCTTTTTCAGGGTTCCTGCTGAGCCTGTCCACCTCGCGTAGCGCCCTAGGTTGGACTTCAGCCAAGACCTTCACCACTGATGGCATAGATTCAGCAGGCACTCCCCTACTGACTGTTGCCACCCCCTCACCACGTTGAGGTGTGAGTCGAACTTTGAGGGGGGATGATCATATAGCACCAGTAAAAAAGACTCTGAACATGTATCCTAACTGTCGACGGGAATCCGTTGGTTGGCTCCACGTGTGTGCGGGGGCCCGCCACTGGAGACTCATCTAGTGCATTGTTTCGTTGACAAATGTAATAGTCCGGGCGCTATATAAATGTGCTATTACCATCACAATGACAATACAACAGTTGAGTGTATTGGTTCAGGCAACTCGAAACGAGCGTTATCGGTTCAGCGCCCTGGTGGGTGAGCTTCGGGGCGATCCCCCTCCCTCTTACTCGGCCTCCGTCCTGGCCTTCATCAACTGTCTCATCGTCCGTAACGACAGAATTAAGGACAGGATCCGGTTGAGGAACGAATTCACTGGTAAGTGGATGCCATAATTTATATCTGGCTTATGCTGTTATGGCAGTTGTTTATTTGTTTCAGTTGTTTAGTTATGATCTGCTCTGTTCTGTTTTAAGCGAGACTACTTCAGTACGGTGCTCCGCACTGCTCTGCCATACACGACCCCTGTCCTACTCTACACAATATTCCACACTCAATTACCAAATTACCCTACAATTACCCTACACATACCCTATACTCTACCCTACCCACTCTTTACTCCATCCTACACTACATTATCCTACACACACTTTTCTACCGTCCCCTACTCTATCCGAACCTATCCTACCCCACCGTATACCATAATTATCCTACTCTACCCTACCCCACCCTACCTTACTCTACACTATACTAACCAAACCTAACCTACTTACCCTACCCTACTATAAGCTCACCTACCCTACCCTTTTCCTACCTTGCCAAACCCTACCCTATTTTACCCTACTATTCTCTGCCCTGTTGTATACCCTGTAACCCTACCCTAATCTCACCTCTACCCTATCCTATACTTCTCAACCGTAGCCTACCCGACCCGACCACATATTCTGCCCTGTCCTTCTTTATACCTACATGGTTCTGATGATGTTGCCTTATAAGGACTGAATCTGTTGGAGATCGTGCGAGAGCTGCGTGACTTGGACGACGATGAACTGACGATTCAGTGCGATGTCTTCTGCGATGAGAAACACGCAGACGAAGAAGCAATGGCCGCCGAAGAGAACCTGACGGGCGTCGATCTCACCTGCCACAGGGACGTCTTCAGCGCCATCTACGAACAGGTGCCCGTTGACATACACGTACACGAATAACCACACATGCATTTACGTATACTATCTATATACACAAACAGACAGAACAGACAGAGAAAGAGAGTGAAGATAGAGAGGGAGAGGGATGGGAGAAAGAGACAGAGAGAGACAGAGAGAGAGAGAGAGAGAGAGAGAGAGAGACAGAAAGACAGAAGAAAGTGTTAAGATAGAGAGGGAAAGAGCGAGAGAGAAAATCATGACAGTCATGCAGACAGGCATACAGAGAAAGAGGATCAGACAGAGAAGGATAGACGGAGACAGAAACATCCAGACAGACAGAGAAAGAGAGTGAAACAGATAGGAAGAGAAAGAGAGCGAGACAGACAGACAGACATACACAGAGAGGGAAAGGGAGAAAGAGAGGGAGAGGGTTACACGAAGAGATACATGCATAATTATATGCAATGTCGTCTGATGTTGTTCCTTTTGTCGTTTAGGTTTATAACACCCCTCAATCCAGCATCTTTCTCAACATTCTCTGCGATCTCCTTCTCATCAACAAAGAGGACAAGAATTTGTGAGTATCTCTGATGTTTGGGGTGATTGTGGTGGATGGTTGAGGTTGGGTTATATTAGGGGGTTGGAGGTCTTTGCAACGATAGTAATTGCGGCGGTGATGATGCTAATGATGATGATGATGATAGTGATTATGATGATGGTGATCATGAGGGTGTGTTGATGATGACGCTGACGTTCATGCCTGTGACGGTGATTGTCATGATAAAAGTGATTGCGGTGGTGGTTGTGACAGGATCGATGATTGTGATAACGGTGACAATGACTATGATGACAGCGTTGATGACAAATATCACAACAACGATGACGATGACAGAGATCACGTCCAAAGCGGAAAAGTTAATTAGGAGATACATTTTAAGGACGTCACGAGAAATCTCTGTCTTTTCACATTGCTTTACATCATCTAGTATAACCATATTCATATTTGTATGCGCAAACATCCTATCACAAGGTAACTGCCACCTACTTAATATTCATCATCGTCAGCTTCCTAATAATCATAATCTGCAAGCCCCAGCAAGAGACTTTCTCAGCGTCAGGTCCTTTAATGTCGTTGGCATAGTCAGTTTAGCCCTAGTCGCATGACTTAAGTTGCAGAGGCAGATTGAATGACTGCGGTTAAAAGTTGATCACGTGAGCAGTAAATCACTGCGGAGGGATTTTCAATTAGTAAGCGTTTTAGTCGGCGGGGAATTTTTGTTGGAACTTTCACAGATAATAAACGCAACAGTAGGAAACTTTGTTTCACGTTGTAGGATGTAGAAGTTAAGATGGGGGTTCCCAGGGAAGGGTGACTGGGGCAAGTTTAGAGTGCTTGATGGCCATTCGCTTTCAGACTTCAGTGTTGAAACTTCACTCTTCTTCTTCTTATTTCTCTTCCATCAGTTTCCCGACGATGAGGCCAGTGTTCTCTATTCCGTACTATGCTGCCGATCTTCGTTATGTCTGTACCCCTCTTCTGTAGGTCTTCTTGGATGTTGTCCATCCAGGTCTTCCGTTGCCTTCCCCTTCTCCTCTCTCCCTCCACGTGACCGTGTAGCGCCGCATTGGGCAGTCTCTCTCCCGCCATCCGTCTCACGTGTCCGTACCATCTAAGTCTTCGTCTCCCAATTCTCTCTACCACCGTCTCCTCCGCTCCGAGGTCTTTTCTTGTTTGATCATTCCTTATTTTGCTTCATCAACATCATAAGGGTTTCTTGGTCATTTTGCCAGATGGTGACCAGTCCTCTCCTGGCAGGGTAAGGAGACCGGTGGGTCTTAACCCATTCGACGGGTCATGACCTCCTTCGCTCTAAGATGTCCTTCCAACACCTGCCGCCTGCGTTAGCCTGCTTTTCGGGGTTCCTGGTGAGCCTGTCCACCTCGCGTAGCGCCCTAGGAGGTTCTTCGGCCGGAGCCTTCTCCCCTGATGGCATAGCCTCACCAGGCATTCCCTTACTTGGCTGTTCACCCCCCACCACGCTGAGGTGCAGGTCGGTCTTTGGGGGGGGGAACTTCACTCTTATCCCACCCAAATTGGAGGAATGCCAATCTAATCTAATTTATTCCATTCTATTCATTTCATTCTATTTTCTGTTTCTATAGTCTATGAATTTATGCACTGACTATACTAGAATAGAATATTATATGTGTATGAATGCATGTATGTATACATAACTAATCTACTAAATACTATTGCATACATGCATTCATACATGCATAATTATTATATTCTATTCTATTGCATGCGGCGGCGGCTGCACACGACCGCCTTTTCAAAGCTGTTATCAACAACCCCGCGCACGTATCATACGGGTTATTACCCCCGAAGTTAAACAGAATCCGCACTCGCTGCCCAAAAGCCAACAATCGAGTATGCTGACAGTTTGGCTCGGAATACATAATGCGGACGATTTATTTTATGATGTAGTTTAACACTAGGGTAGTTGGCATATTTCGACTTGTATGGTATGTTAGGCTTCCCTAAACCACAAAAGTGACTGATTTGCAAACCAAAACGCGGTTAGCAATTGGCATATTAAAGGATACACTTACTTACTTACTTACCTACTTACTCACTTACTTACTGTATTGCTCACAATTTATTTTACTTATATGACTTGTGATAATTCCTACTTCCCTCCTCCTTCTCTAGGACCGTAGTTATATTGTTCAGCTATGCACATTAACTGCAGAAGCCTACTGCAGAAACTAGGTGAAATTCGAGATCTTTTGGCTTTATTGCCAATCTCTATTTTGGCCCTAACTGAAACTTGGTTATATATATATATAGTAATTCAGAGGACGTTGTTAATTTAAATTGCCTGGCTACCAATTTATGCACAAACCAAGAGGAGGAGTCCTGTTGGCGGTGTGGGTTTCCTTATCAAGGATAATATTTCTTTCTAATTGTTAGACCACTCGAAGCACTATTTCCGCTGTAGCTCCTACGAGGGTCTGTTAATATGTGTTCCAATAAGGGAGGAACTACTTCAATGGGATTCATTTACATTTTACAGGACACCTGGTCTTAATCTGGACGAGTTTAGTAATGAGGTTGATTATCCGCTCTCTGAGATCCCTAAAAATTAAGAAGAACTTTCATTATGTGACTTTAATGTCGATCTTTTAAAGGTGATACTAAATTTGCCTCTTTATACAGAAGCGTAGGAATCATAGCGTAGGACTTCTTGTTCTCTGTCGCCTGGTTTGCGAGTAGAGGCATAAGACTGCGCTACTCTCAAGCTTATTATATTATTATTTTAGTTAATCGAATTGAGATCAAAGTTCGTTTTTCTTTTTCAGCCAACTGCGCTGGGAAGCGGTGGATACGGTCGTCCAAAGAATTGTGCATTCGGAAAAAGTGGGGGAGCTGGAAAATGCCGACAGCCTGCTAGCATCCTTCTCTCCACTACGCAGGGAGAAGAACGAGAGACATGACTCCTCTACTACTCCATCAGATTCACTGCCACCTTCTTGCCCAATACCACCACCACCTCCGCTTCCATCTGGTAATAGTTGCATTCCACCACCACCACCTCCTCCTCCTCCCCCTTCAACTGGTTGTATTCCACCACCACCGCCACCACCATTTTTGCCAGGTGGTGTTGCGCCACCACCACCTCCACCACCACCACCACCATTTGGTGGTTCTATCCTCCCCTCCACCACCACCCTTTTCAATAGGTGGTTCCGCTCCTCCACCTCCTCCTCCGCCCCCTCCGTGTGGTGGTTCCGCTCCTCCACCACCACCGCCTCCACCAGGCGGCATGGCACCACCACCGCCTCCCTGTCCGCTCGTTCAAGCTACAAGATCTGGTCAGTGCTACTCCGACGCCCCGGACTGTGGCATCACTCCACTCATCGGGATCACCTACCAGTCAGCATCCAAGGCCGTTCGAGGAATCACCGTGCCAGTACCCAAGTCCAAGATGAAGACGGTCAACTGGGTCAAGGTACCCAATAACACGATCAACGGTACGTATTAACCTGGTCACGTACATTAAAAACAACGTCAAGGTAGCCAATTACTTGATCACTAGCCTAACTCAATGTGAATGTTCTTTCCTTCTACCCTATGGGCTCTACCCTGCTCATTTTCAATGAATTATTTGGGTCTTTACCATCGCTGCACGTTCGAATGGGTGCCACGCCTGTTAAGATCCTCGTGTACTGACCGTGCTATCCTGAGATTCACATCTCTGAGCTAAGCGAACCGATATCCACATGCAAGAGGCGCATGGGACCTACGCTCTGACCGATGTAGACAACAAGCCAGTATGTATCAGCTGAATCCACATACCCAAAAAAGATACGCATTCATAAAATAGCCACCTATGTAATCAATGGTACCACCCACGAAAGAGAACTCAGTAGCATCTAAACGTTGATCTCTGTTACGTTATCTTCAGGCAATTAGAGCAATGGACAAACTGTTTACAAGTTACTCGTCAGATGGTGACACTTCCCAACCAAGTACGGTCACCTCTAAGGGTAGTTTTATATAGGCAACATTTAGAAAAAGCCCTTCATAATTCCAGCACGTAATTCTCCATTTTTGAAGCGACTTTACAAATGTTGGCATTTTCTTCTAGCGAAGGAAGCTCTGTGGAAGGATGTTTCGGAACTGGATGATCCGATCCAGATGGACTACGGTGTCGTCGAAGAGTTGTTTTCTAGGAAGACCGCTCCAGTGGCGGCCACTACCAAAGGAGCTGCGGAAAAGAAACAGCCGACAGAGGTCAGTATCATGCATACCGTTTCAGCTTCCGGTTCAGAGGAGGGAACTACTTTCGATTGGTGCATTCGTTTAATTAATTCTACATATAATTGAGCTGCTGTTAAATATCTTTTAGGTGGATTCATGTAGACTAATGAAACTTTAATTGGCCCAAATATGGGCCTTGCTTTTAAGTAAGTAAGTAAATATATTCTTTAATGAGAACATATTTACTTTTTCACCAAAGTGGCCAAGTGACCTTGTTTTTCGTGGTGCAACTGCTCCTGCTAGGCTATATACTACAACTACCACCACTATTACTACCGCCACCCAACTGTTACTAATCCTTCACTGCTGCTTTTACTTTTCTGCTACTACTACGCTCTTACTGCTGCTTTAACTGCTGCATCATCGGCACCATTCTTCATAAGGGTTTCTTGTGCATGTAGATCAACCTGTTCGATATGAAGCGGAGCATGAGCTTCAATGTTTGGCTGAAGCAATTCAAGATGGCGACCGATGACATCATCGAAATCCTGCGACAGACGGATGAGGAGAAGTTCGGCGCCGAGAGACTAAGAAGTCTCCTTAAGTTGCTGCCAGACTCGTCCGAGGTAAGAGACGCTGACCCATCCAAATTCTAACAATGTGATGGGGTGCAAGCAAGCAAAAGCTCTTCCCAAGTTCGCGGTATATATAGTAACTTATAGCCGTCAACGATTTTAAGTATACCTTTTTTAACGTCATAGGTATCTTTGACGATCTTTACTTGGTCATCAGAATTTGTAAGGACCTTTGGAAAGGGTGCTCCTAAATAGGTCAGTCTTCAAGTGTAATTAGGAACTTCTATTGCGCCGGTGTCTAATGCACAAGGCATCAACCGATGGCACAAGTGTATGAACGTATTCTGTGACTTCTGTCAGTACAATCCACCTCTTCTAGGCACTTCTTTCACACAGAATGGTCGTGATCTTCTGTCGTAAGAACATGATTTCTTCATAATATTATATATATATTATATATAATACATTATATATGTAATTTTAAGCGAAAAAGAGGTATACATGTATGCGGGTGCAACATTTGGTTATTCAAAACACACAATACGTAGAGCTCAGAAGGCTAATCGTGGTCTTATATGCAAACACTGATGCAAAAGTACTAGACACAGTTGCAAGTTCAAACTTAAAGCTTTCCAAACGACGTTCAACGGCGTACCATTTTAGGAACTGAAGCTTTATCATGTGACCTTCAATAGCTTCCGTGGAACGAACTTAGACCTTTCCCTTAATTCATTTTCCAGGTGGAAATGCTTCGTTCGTTTGATGGGGACAAAGAGAAGTTGGGAGCGGCTGAGAAATTCTGCCTCTCGCTGATCTCTCTTCCTTCGTACGCCCTTCGAGTGGAAGGGATGCTGACGAGATCCGAGTTCCAGGGCAATGTCGAGTCCATCCAGTCAAAGACCGAGGCCATCGTCAAGGCCTGTCAGGGAATTATCACGAGTCGTTCGCTGAAGCTCTTCCTCAAGACCGTTCTGGACACAGGCAACTTCATCAATTCGGTAAGTCATTGAGTTTTTTGTATTCAACTGTACTTGATATTGAGAAAGACAGTGGAAGTGGATTAGTCACATTCTCAGAGGGGAATCCCTACTGAGAACTAGCATAGAGGGAAAAATGGATGGAAAGAGAAAGAGAGGAAGACTAGACGGATGATGCTTGATTGGATGATGGTCACAGTAAGCGGAAAGAGGAAGCCCAGCATCGAGAGGATTGGCGCTATTTGATGTTTGAATCGACACAAGGGCAGGGAACTTGATAACGATTTATATTGCTCTCTGTCTAAAGATATGGCAAAGAACAAAGCGAATAAGGTGGGGCTATAGTGGCGAATGTGACAGGGTATAAGGACAAAGACAGACATGGTGATGATGATCTAATCTATTCCGATGACTTCTATAACGCCATTATCATAATGCAGAAAGCATCACTCTATGGTTGATTGGCGGAGATGATGATGATGATGATGATGATGATGATGATGATGATGATGATGATGATGATGATGATGATGATGATGATGATCATGATGATGATGATGATCATGATGATCATGATGATCATGATGATCATGATGACAATGATGATGATGACAACGACGACGACAATAATGATTCTGGACAGCTGCGAATTTTCTCAGCCACGTCCCTTATTTGAATTCAAACCGAAGATTTGCATCTCTACCCCATAGGGAAGCTACGCCGGCAACGCAGTTGGGTTCAAGATTTCGTCGCTGACGACCCTGTGGGACATGCAGGCAAACAAGAGGGGTGTCACCCTGCTGCATTACCTGGTCGAAAAGGCCGATACACAGAACCAGGTCATCATCGAATTCGTTCCTGAACTGTCGGAACCACTACAGGTGGCTTCAAGGTGGGTCACGATTCACGAAACGTTGATTACTGCATCGCAGTGGATTGCGTTAACAATAACTTACCAGTTTATATATATATACATATATATATACATATACATATATTATATAATATAATAGGCCTATATATATTATCAATCGGGTTGACAAACCGCAACCGGGTACAAAAGATGAGAAATATACAAAAATAAGAAAAAACGAAATAAAAAGAATGAAAACTAAACGCGGGAAGCAATGTTGATTATTAGCCCTATCAGTTGCGCTTTAAGGGGTTTCTAACCAAGAACCTGTAGGCTATAGGACACGCGAGATAAAGTTCTTTTCGTCCTTGGACGGTAATTCCTGCAACTATTCAGGAGGCCAAAAACCTTCGTGTTTAAAAAGGGGAAATGTACTCTACTATGTAACTCTTAGCATTTACGCTGACAGTGTAAAGCATCCTAGAAGTAGTTTGCTACTCACGACGCTATATAAATTGTTCTAATTACAATGACGTTACATTGGTGTAGTCACTGGAGTTCAATTTCCAGGTATGTTGCAGCTTTCCATCTCCTCCTTCGTTTACTTTCAAGAAGATACTTCCAAAGGATTCATTATAAATTATACTTGTATTCGTTTGTTCGTTTATTTATATCTTTTGTTCGTAACTTAGTCGGAAAGTTAATTATATTTCATCAAGCGATCACATTCCAAGGTGGAAAACGTCAAATGTTTGTTCTAGAATAGCTCATTTATTCACCTGATCATTCTTTTATTCTTTCATTCATTTGTCCGTGTGATTTGATTATTTATTCACTATTTTCTTAACACATTTTTGTAGACTGACACTTGAAAACATTGTCTCCGAAACCAAACTGCTATGTGGTGGCATCACAAACCTCCACAAACAACTGAAAACAGCCGATAACAGTTTGAAAGATAACTTTCAACCTTTCATGGAGGTAAATTTACAAAATCATTAAAATATATGAATATGATTAAAATTAAGAAAGGAATCTAAAGAATATGAGATGAATTGAGGGATTGTGACATAAAAAAAAATGTTTAAAGGTACGAGGTGGTTGCGCCACAAGAGTTAGGAAGCTATTTACAAAACGAAAATTATATTTAGCTTCATTTAGCTTAAATTTATACAAATATTAAATTAATATATTGATCATTAAGCAACGAGAATTTTACAATTAAAAGTACATTAGCTTAAGTGACCCTGAACAGGAACTAGCTACAGAAATCTTTAAAAAATTAACTTCGATGTGTATGTCAAGTAGATGTGTATTTGGGATTTGATTGACAGATGGCAACAAAACAGGCGGAAGACCTGAGCAGGGAGATGGACGAGATCAATCAACTGTCAATCAAGCTCTGTCAACATCTGTGTGAGGACGAGAAGACGTTTCATCTAGAAGACTGTCTCAAGATATTCTATAACCTCTGCGAAAATGTGAAGAAGTGTCAGAAGGTAAGCAACAAGAGGAAGATGCGATCTCTAAGTTTCTCTAACCAGTTCTCCAATCTATAGGCTACTATATTTTTATATTTAGTTGTGCACGCATGTCTTTATTATTTGCTCCTGCCTATTTCAATTTTGTGTGTGGTCGTTCCATCAGTGTAATGCATATATTCGCTTGTCAGATGCAAACGAAAGGCTACTTAATTGCTATAATACAACGCAATGTTAGAAGTTGAGCGCTCGCAGCAGGGCCGTTTCGGATGAATACCGACCAATAGTGTCGTCTGCCTCTCTCCTGGCAAACAAAACCTACTTAATTACTATAATACAACCCGATGTTAGAAGTTTCAAGGAATACCTATTGTAGTCGTCTGCTTCTCTGCATGCCTGGCTCCTTGATCCTTGACTTGGAACCGAATCTGACCTTACCTGCCCCACCGTTTTGTTTTTGTTTTTGATGAAGTGCCTATGATCAACCGGGTTCCTGCTATTGAGCTTACTTTGGGCGCTATAGCATTTTCAAGATTACTATCAGTCCAATCAGATTGGATTAGCTTGTTTTGGATTGGATTATTCATTAGTTTGGATGACGTTAAATATTATATTTTAACATAGATTACAAAATTGTTTAGGCTTACATTACAATTGATTGACCTAACGTCAATATAATATTGCATGGGGCTCACAACAATTTCGCAGTAGCAGGAGCCAGATAAGAGGAGA
Organism: Aporrectodea caliginosa; assembly: GCA_020284085.1. Classification (NCBI taxonomy): domain Eukaryota; kingdom Metazoa; phylum Annelida; class Clitellata; order Crassiclitellata; family Lumbricidae; genus Aporrectodea; species Aporrectodea caliginosa. The sequence continues at coordinate 79,874 of JACEVL010001096.1, forward strand.
TGCGATTAGATTAGGGACGATGATTTAGACCAGATTGATATGATAAACGGATATGTGTTGATGCGCATGCGCAGGACAACGAACGCCGACGACAGGACGAAGAACGAGCGATGAAACGGAAGAAAGAACAAGAGAACAAGAAAGAAGTCGACGAGAAGAAGAAGAGCATCAAGAAAACAGGTAAGTCGGTCGATGCAGGACTTTGGACACAAGCGTCATTATAATCACGAGGCTGTTCTTACTGACGAAGGCGATGATGACGGATGATCATGATCATGATGACGATCGTGATGACTACGACGACGACGACGACGATGATAATGGCCATGTTCAATCGATCATTGTCATTGCCAAGAAACAGTTTTACAATAGCTTAACTCATGACCAATTTATTTCTGTTAGATCGTCAAACTACAGCCAGACTTTACTGCTTTTGAAAGGTTCAGAGAGGCGTTATATAATTAGCTACATTTATGCTAGCATACCTACATACCTGCATACCTACCTACCTACCTACCTACCTACCTACCTACCTACCTACCTACGTACATACGTACGTACGTACGTACATACGTACATACGTACATACGTACATACTCACATACACACACACATACACACATGCATACATACATACATACATACATACATACACAGACTGACACACATGTACAGTATGCACTCGCATATGGATACACTCATTGTGATCATCAGATCACATCATCACAGTTATAATCAGTCAATCATCAACAGTAGCAACAGCAGCACGTGATAATGGTGATCATATTTATCATGTCGCTAATCACAATATACTTGTATAAGAAATTTATTAAGCACTGCTTCAAGAGATAATGATGTTGACATGTTCATCAAGATGTTTTTGACTGTTCTTGACCGAATGACTTTTCTTGCAGAAAAGGAAAGAGTAGCCGAGGTCGTGAAGGAGGGCGAATGTCTTGTCGACAAGCTGCTTGATGAAATTCGTCGAGGAACCAACCTGCGACAAAGGGCGTCGCGCTAAAAAGTCACGTGATCCAGTCCGTCTTTTCTATAGCGCCAGTTTTACGACACACTCTAAAGAACCGTCCCAGCATCGATCAACTGTCGTACACGATTGTAATCTCCTCGTTTTTATTGAACAGCGGAATAGCACGGAAACGGCCGAAGATTGCTGAACTCGTAGTCTATCGATTATCTATCACCTATCTAAGTGTTCATTAAAACGACATATATTCGGGGATGGAACATTTCACTCGAGAATCAATCAATCAATCAATACTTCGTTTATTTCCAACCACAGAATGTCAAAGATGCATTTCTGCTTACACGTTAATGGGAAACGAACTATTGGTAGTTGCTTTTTAGCTCTAGCCTACGTCAAAGCTTGCCACAAAGTGCAGATCTGGTCTTAGCTTGTTCACTCAACAACTTTTTATATCCGAATTATCTGCGAATAACTGTTTTGTAAATGCGTTTAAGCACGAAAGTATGAATAAAATGCTATTTATTTGAAATGTCATTTTCGCTTAGAGTTCTCTGCACTGACTAATAATGACAAAAGGTTTTGGAGCCTTGTATCCCTGTGTATTTTAACAAAACAAATATCAACTATGCAGGAATTCTGTTTTTGAAGTTATCATCTTAATCGGTATATAATGATAAGAAAACTTGTCCTACATAGTAATTGTTATAGTAATAAAACAAAATGTATGTAGCCTACCTCAACTTAAAATAATTACACAATGTTCTGCACTTCAATGCCCTTGCCTTCCAAGGCACTTTTGTTCAGTCAGAACCCCAGGAGATATGCAATGTTATGTAATGTAATCTAATTAGTAATTTATATAGCGCCGCTCACAGCCATGGCCATTCAGTAGCACTCCCAGTGAGAGAATCCCGAGAGAAAAAATAGGTTTTACGAAGACAGAGAAATGAAGACAATGATCCAGAAAGGAAAGTCAACAGGCAGAGTGAAGGGAAGGGCATTCCATAAGGAGGGCCCAATGATCGCAAAGAGGAAAGTCTCACGCAGAGTGAAGGGAAGGGCATTCTAAAAGGAGGGCCCAATGATCGCAAAGGATCGAGTTTTAGCAATTATCGTGGTCCTATCTCGTAGGACAAAGCAGTCAGACCGGTCGAGAGATCGGAGAGGCCGATGAGAAGATGCAGAAAGAGGAGGACAAATGAGATCCCTTAGATTATATTGGAGCAAGACAAAGTTTGGACTTGAGGACCAAAGCAAGAACTTTAAATTGAATGCGGCCAGAGAAAGGAAGAAATTGGTTGACCATGAACGATGATATATGAGAGTATTTAGGAAGGTGACCAATCAATCGAGCAGCAGCATTGAGAACAGATTGAATAGGGTATAGACGGACCTTATGAAGACCAATGAGAAGAGAATTGCAATAATCAACTCCATCTGGAACAGGCAAATGCGTGGACAATGGATATCATGGTAGAAATGGAAAAAGATCTGCGAATAGCCCTGAGACGCCGAAGATGAAAGTAGGAGGAGAGAATAAGGTTGGTTATATGGGCAGAAAAAGTGAGTAAGGTTGGTTATATGGGCAGAAAAAGTGAGAGAGCTGTCCAAAGTGACACCTAGGTCGCGCACACAAGTATCTGCACTCAACGATATAATGCCGTGGCTTTTAGGGACACGTTTGTGGACTTCAGTGGGGACGAGACCTGTTAGTTCCAGCATGGTTTTATTGTCTGGATAGTTTCTAAGAACCTGAAGTCAGTGAAGGATTATATTTACCTCGGGTTAAAAAATCCCCCCAAAAATAAATTTAAAAAAATTAATAATATAGAGATTTGAATGCCGTAACTCGTATACGCATTCGATGACTCGAAGCAACGATTCAGAAGCACTCGGTGGAGCAGAGAGAAATCAGTCAAGATGAGCCTCTTTAAAAACTTTAGTTTTTAGATGTTTCTTGAAAACAGCAAGGGATGTAGAAGTCCTGATGAATTATCATATTATTTATTATTCAAAATATTAATGTTAGGCTGATTAAAGATTTAAAATAATTAATATGATATTTAGTAGTGTCTAGTTCAAGTGCCTATATATATTTCAAAGTGCATTTAAGATAATTTATCCCTTCCAAAGAGCAATCGTGGCCAGATTTTTTATAGCTGCTCAAGAGGAAAGAGTACAGCCTGTACAGGCAATATAAGAATCATAAAATCGCATTTTTTGTCTCCTTCTTTTGGTACTTGTAATTATGATTATAACTGAACACTATAGCTGTCGCAATATCAACATAAGAAACTGTGCAACGACGCTGTTTTTTATTATTACACTTAACAGTTGTAATTACGATTATTGTCGACCTTGGAAGCTGTCGCAATGTCAATCCAAGTCGCAATGAATGAAAGACCTTTATCACAGCATAAATGTTAAGGCACAAATGCAGAAAGAAACAAACTGTTCGTTCTTGGTCTCTTGTTCTTGCGCGGTAATTTTTCCGTCTACCATAATGGGTGCAAAACATAACAGCACCGACTCCGTACATGTAGCATAATAAAGAAAATCGCTGTCTTTAAATGCAGATGTTTTAAGTAAAACAGCAAACTTATCACCAAAGTAACAATGACATATTCAGGAAGTGCATAAGGTCACGATTATAATTCTCAACAAAAATGCTATGACGCACCTAATAATTTAAACATTGCAACTACATGCTAGCATGAGATCAAAATATTGCTTCGCACTTTGTTTGCATTACACATCGGCTATTCAATTCTTATTATCTGATAGCAATTAAACGGCATTAAATAGTGATATGCCACAGTTGACAATAATTCATCAATGTTATGAGACTCTGATTTCTGGTTGCAGCAATAAGATGAAGAACCATGGATAGGAACTAAATGTAAGGGAAGTGTGTTAACAGTGGGATATATCTTAACTATAATGCATTGCCTCATACATCGTCATTCCGTAGTCTACTGCGATCTGCTGGAGAGGGAGGTTCCTTCACAGTAGACCTATAAAGAAGCCTCCAACGACTTCACCACCATCACCAACAGAAGAAACTGTTACGTACGGTACATCCATATGTGTCCCACAATCGGACAATCGCCAATATGGAAACAAGCAGCAGTAAAGTTATGAACAGCAGGCAAAATAAATTGTACATACATTATTGAAACTGCATAATAACGCTTTCAGAGTAGCCAATCGATACATCCTTGCAAATGAATATATACACATTATGTTCTTTTACGTGACAAAATATGACATAAATGGTGAAAACTTTGACAATTGTAAAAATATGCAAGTATGCAACTCAACTATCACGTTTCAAACAAATATAGAGGTTTTTGCAGGTTTTCAGTCTAAGGGTGCTTAGCATGTGCATGTAACTGACATATGGCATCCGATTTTCTGAGTAACTCTGGAATGCACTCCTATGAAGCCTAACTCAGACTAGAGTTAAGAACAACAACTTTGTTCCTTAGGTAAAATTCTCAGACAACTTGAAAAATCAACACTGACGCGACCCTCGCACACACGAAGTCCTATCAAGAGCTTTGCTTTGTTACTGACGAACGGTTTATGCTGCTCATAGTGGCGCATACACCTGTTGCTTACATCCTCTGTCTGGGATAACGCACGCGATAATACTAATCTGAATCTTTTCTTGGCGACATATATCTTATCTGAATAGGAGACCGCTACAATTTGCCTCCAGCGTACCTTGCAACTAAAAGAATCACTTCTGCGGTAATTCTGAGCTGCATCTGTACGCGGCACTTTCGACTGTCCGAAATCTTATCACACTTTAACAGTTCACAGAATCGATTCAGCTCACGTCTTCAAATTCATCCGAATTAGCAGCAGGAACATTTACCACAGAATACGAAATAAAACAAACTGAACTAGAATGTCAGCGTAGGCTATGTGTACATGGATTGTGACATGTCTTCGAATGGCTTATCATACACCTGTTATATGAGCACTGCCAGTTAAAGGTCTCTGTAACTCATTATGATCCGATGAGGTTAGGCCTACTTGGCTGAAAGTCGGACCATTTGACGTCGAGGTCTTACCCAAACACGAATATATCATATCACAGATTTTACTCCTAAAATCGAATGTACACGTGCAGTTAGTTCATAATTATGTCTGTAGCGTTTAGCAAATAACACAGATGGCGATTAAGTTTATGTTTTAAAAGGTGATTCCACTTAAATCAATTACATTTAGACCTATATTTGAAGTTAGGCCTATAATTATAATTATTAAATGTATGTTACCAGTTCAACGTTCAATTGATTTTGTATGTAATCAGTCATTTTAATTCTAGTTCCTAATTACAGATAAAAGCATGTGCCCATATTACCATTGTGTGCCTAGTTGTTTTCGTGGTAATTGCATTTGCCTTTACCTTTATAAATGCAAAGGCATTGGCCAAGATTAATAATCAACCGTCGGGCGTTGCAGCCATGTTGGTCTGTCGTTCGATTCTTATGTCTTGTATGCGCTTGAGCAAAATTTCAATCCATGGACCTTGGTTTTAGAGGTTGATAGAAGCACTTAACAAATTATCTATGCTACCTTACCTTAACTTTATTGGATTGTGTGTAATAAATAACATTGACAGCTAACACGTTTTTATGATGACACAAAGAACAGACAGAATTTAGTAATAAGATGCTTCAGATGAATTCACGTATCAGACAAGCGCACTCTTTGAACTGTGTAAAGCTGGCTATACTCACCATTTTAGACGACCTTTTTTCATATAATACACCATCACCAGAACACCGACAGCAATTAGGACTATGAATGATAACAATCCGACTGCAAGGCCTATCATGGTATCGCTGTGCACAGCTGTCATATCGCTCCTATTGGTACCTGTTGATATAGAAAGTTCGAGTTGCAACAGTTTTAGGCAACAAATCTAGGAAGGTCATCGTGCGATAATATAGTGAACATAGTGAGTAAAATTCTCAAACTTGAAACTAGTAGGCTATGTGGACATTTAACGTTTCAAAGACGGTGAAAATAAGGACGTAATTTCAGTTTTTCGGGGGGAGGGGGGAAACAATTTTCAGAGAGCGGCTAAACTTGGCCAGCTTGTTACGTTTTGTACTTAGTCTACATGTCCAAAACTGTGGCTAAATTATCTAGCATGTTTTCTTCTTGCTCTTATTTATTTCTTACTATGTTTGATTTTCTACTGTCCTAGACCTAGTCCTAGTGATGAACAAAGATATAATTATTTCATCAAATGTACATATAGATAGTTGATTTTCCACTCAATTTAGGGGCGAATGCTCCGCCTTCCCCAAATGACGTCCCTGGGTGAAACTTGGTTAATTAAAAATAATGATATTCTAAATAGATGACATTTAAGTGGACAATTAAGATAAGATGACAACATTATGAAACTTTCATCTGTTATAGGCTATATATGCTAAAATATAATTGATGAGCATCAAGTTAAATGACAAACAAGACCGCTCCGCTACATATGGTTTTATAAAACTTCGACAATTAAAATGGTTCTTATGGGATTTGCATATACTATACCGACCTTGAGTTGCCAGTTTCGCCACAAGAGGCATTACTACACACAGTTGGTCTCGCAGCATACACGTTGCTTCACATGTATATTGTCCTGCTTCATCTGCTGTTAGAGTCTGACTACTAATCACAGCGCTCTTGTCTTTGTGGATCCACTGGTAGCTACAATGTTCGCTGCTGTTGGCTTTGCAATCAACAGCAGCCGCGTTGCGAAGGTCGATAGTCAGCGTCTGAGTAGATCCAAAAGCATCTACAAAAGTAATAAAATACACGCATCTAATCATTGTTCTTTGATACTTTTTAATTGAACCAAATCTGCTTTGCTTTCGCTTTTCACAAAAGAATTCTTAGCCATCTTGTCTTAATTTGCTTGCATCGTGCCCAATAAACAGTAAGGTGTCGACCTTATCGCAAAACTATCGCAAAACTGAATAACATTACATAAAAGTAATTAGGGTAATTAAAACTGCAGTTGGATCGCAGAATGCTTATTAGCCGATGCGTGCTTCCGACGGGATGAAGACATATGAAACAAACCTCCATGTATGACATTAGGCAATAGGCACTAATTAGGCACTAATAGGCTAATTCTGGATGAATGCTATGCTAATTTGATTTTAAAAGGTTGCATGAGGAAAAGGTGCAACATAAACTGACAACAGGAGACAACTGACAACATATGAAATCTTACACATCACTGTTAGGTTGACGAAGGAAGAAACACGCGAGATTGATGTGTGACAGACTACTGGATGATCATCAAGCGGCCAGTGTGCTGTCAGCCGTAGATTGTATGTGACACTGTCCCCTATTTGCTCCTTCACTACCGAGCTGAACGTTGTAACACCATTGCTACTGCATTCCATTTTTGGTACGAGATTTCCTCTGAATCGGACCGTACAAGATGTCTCAAAATCCTGGGATGTTCTATCGCAAAACTGAATAACATCAGTTTCGCATTGAGGATTTGAATCTGAAGAAAAGTGAAATGAAAATATGTAAATATTCAAATTAATTCCACTCTACTCTTATTCATATAGCACAAAATTTAATAAGAAATCAATGACGGAAAGAAATAGACAGAGGCATAGACGGACAGAGACAGAGACAGAGACTTAGGCAGAGAGAGACCTGAGAGATGTAAGATAGGACACTCTTTATGCTACCCATTGTTAATTCTAAAATGCACAAAAGTTAAATTTTATTTTATTAAATAGTTATGTGTAGTTATGCATTTCCATTTATTATTTTTCGCTATGTCATAATTCAAGTTAACAATAATATTGCTCCAATCATTCTATATGTAATTCACACTCGTTTGTGTCAAATTCTAATGAAGATTGTATTTCTTACAAACTCACTCTTCACTGACCAACTCATTTACTCACTCACTGGTTTACTGAATCATTAACTCGTGGATTTACTGACTGACTGAATGGTTGACTGACTGATTCATTGATCATCGGAGTCATGGACCATCTGTTTGACTGACTGACTGACTGACTTAAAAATCTATTTGTGCAGAATTGAGTTGTCACCTAAAACAATTAATTCTGCTTCCGCTTGTTCTCCGTGTCCCACCATGTCCATGCATCGATAGTTGCCGGCGTCCTCTTTTTTGACCGATGGTATCACGAGGTTGTACGCACCCGTAGCATTGTCCCGGTCCAGTTGGAATCTCTGGCTGTAGGGTAGGACCAGAACGCCGCTGAAAAAGATGTAGTTCCTAGACGTTGATCCCACAGAGGCATGGTCCCAGAGGACGTAGTATGATTCAGAAGTGGAGCAGTTAAGCTGAACCCTTTGTCCAACCACAGCCTCGATGTTGACTGGTTTCACAGTGAGAGATCCGTCTTTAAAAAAGACAAATTTTGTATAACAGATGCAAGCAACAATAATAGTCTGATGTTGGAAGTAGATCTAATATCGCAGAAAATGCTAATACTACTAGAGTGATGGTAGTGCTGGTGTCAATAGGAGTGATGGCAGCATTGGATAAGATCTGGCGAAGAGAGCGAGAGGTACCGAGTTCGAGCCCCGTAGGGCGGATTTGCTTTGTGTTTGCAGGCTGTCTGTTCTGTTAGTAGTTAAGATTTACGTCTTCTGTCATTTAATGGTGTTCTTGTGAATTCTTTCAATTGCATAACTGTAGAGTGTACCGGTTGCGATGTGTCAACCGGATTGTTTCAATAAAGGAAGAATTATTATTATTATTATTATTATTATTATTATTATTATTATTATTATTATTATTATTATTATTATTATTATTATTATTATTATTATTATTATTATTATTATTATTATTATTATTATTATTATTATTATTATTATTATTATTATTATTATTATTATTATTATTATTATTATTATTATTATTATTATTATTATTATTATTAATCCACTAGGATACTAGTCACTAGGTTACAACTCTGTTGTTTAAACTGGAAACGAAATAATGGTAGCCTTTGCTGCAAGAAGCGATTGACATTAAAAAGTAAAATATATTGAAATTTTAGACTTTTGAAAATATTATTCAATTCAATTTATTCTTCCCGACACAACATCCGTCATAATATTTTTGTTTATCGCCCATAATTTAATGGCAATCACTTCACAATTAGAATCAAAATAATTTACAGGGAAATTTACAGGGAAATTCCCAGTGTCGGCTAACTTTATAAGTGCACAACAGTGAAGCACGTCTACAATATAGGTCATGTCACATCGGTTGGCTACAATGTCATGAATGGTCGGCTTTTTTACAGAGTTCCTAAAAAAAGTCAACAGTAGGGAAAGATTTGGCCTACTTCATCAATTTCAAGGCCTATATCAGAGGTGCAAAAAACCAAACTTTTTCAAAATGAAAAGTTGGTTTTTTGGTTTTTTATGGTTTTTTTTTTTTTTTTTGTTTTTTGTTTTTAAGATTTTCCTATTTCGGATCATAAAACTCATAAAATGGCATAATACCGTTCAAATGAATCAGATGCATATAAATTAAATTAACTAGAACACTAGAACCGTAGAATGTCATAAAACGAAGTTAACAAAGACCATACAACAATTGCCAAGAGAGTTGAAGAGACGACATTTTTGGCATTTATAATTTTGAAATTTGTAAAAAACCAAAAAACCAAAATTTGCGATTTTTGGTTTTTTTGGTTTTTTTTAAAAACAAAAAAAAAACAAAAACCAAAAAACCAAGCCTTTAACAGCTCTGGCCTATATCGATATTGTAATGTGTAGAGAAGCAAAATTTTAATAGCTAAAATGAAATTAGCCTACTCCTAGAGCAAAACCGGCAATTTACGTAAGGTAGGCTAATGTAAATTCCGAAAGATCTCGGCGCCACGTAGGCCTAGATAATTTTGCCGGACCTACTGGCTTAGATATCAAATCAAGTCTGCAATAGGTAGGTTGGTGGTCGGTTAAGTCTTGGTGTCAGATAACAGGCTGGACTAGCTGCATGGAGAGGTCAAGTCGTACGGCAAATACAGTGCAATCTGTCTAGAAATACGAGTAAATAATTATAGGCTATACTGCGATATGCCAGCAATATAAAGACACATAAATACTTTCAAAGATTTAAAGAATTAATTTTGATCAAACTGTATGAACTTATTTAGGCGAATTTCTAAATGCACTAGCTGTGCAGCCTTCTGTCTTATCTAGGCCTATGTCTAAAATGTTCGTAGGAAAATCCAAAGTAAGAAAAATGTCAGCGGGACATTTTGTAGCTAATCTAAGATTTCCCGGGAATTTTTCAGCTTCAACGCATGCGGCGCTCGCGCGACTTTTTAGGCCAGAGTCCAGTATTTGAATGAATGCTGAGGTCATGGCTGAGGTAGTGCAACAAGGTCCGAACAAATTGGCCAATAGGGAGTCAGAGGATGAGAGGAACGTCTTAGCTTAGGCTATAGTGGAGCCCGGGTCGGATCCCTCAGTCAACGCATTTTGAATTGGTTTAAATCAGTTAGATTGTCCCGCGCAGTTGAGAAGTAGCGAAATTTTGTAGCAAATCGATTAGAATTAGCTGTTTGTCTAATCGATTAGTTAAATTGCTGATCGACAAATTAGAATTAGGCTAGCTACTGAAATTTGCTATTCGATTAGAATTAGAATTTAGCAAAATCTTGTAGCTAATCGATTGAAATTATAATTAGGCCTAGGCTAGTCGTTTTCTTATCGATTAGCTAGTCGATTAGGGTAGGCCTATAATCGATCAGGGTGAGAATTGCGGGGTTGGGGGTTGGGGGTTGGGGGTTCAACCCCCTAGTCTTTCTTAGGGTCCCATAGTAAAGTCTACATTTCACACCCAGACTGCACATAAATCGACGTCCAACCCCCTGAGTTACTTTTTTTTTACAATTCCCATACTGTAATCGATTATAGTTGCCCACTTCTGACATGGGCCTGCATAGCCTACATTCATTACATAGCCTACCTGTATAATTCATGTATGTACACAAACATGCATTTTTAAATACAGGCATATATACGTACATACATACATACATAGCCTACATACATACATACATACATACATACATACATACATACATACATACATACATACATACAAATAATATACATACATACATACATACATACATACATACATACATACATACATACATACATACATACATACATACATACATACATACATACATACATACATACATACATACATACATACATATAATATATAGAATTTTATAGATAAAATGAAAAAGATTAGCCTGCGCGAGAAATGATCGAGAAGACAAATGTGAACCTTAAATGCGATTGAAGGCAATTTTTGCACAGTTGCAAGTGAAAGCATTTCAATTTAACACAATAATTATGCGTATGCAATGAAAATCAATTAGGCCTAATATTACGCCATTAATGAGATCAGGAGATTGACAGAAATTGTTTTCCTCCAAATGTCAGATAGGCCTAATGGTAGGCCTAATAAAATTATGGGACCTTTTTCTTAAAATGCTAAGGATAAAATTAAGCTCTCTCCAGGAGTGGTATCATCACCCAGGTAAAATATGATCATATTTAATACTCACCACAGGAACAAAATAAAGCCAAGGAATAAACAATTACTGCTAAGAATTTAATTGCTCGATCTGTATTACTTAGTCTTACTAACAGCGCCATTACGCTATAACTTGTGTGTTCGTTTCTTTGGTCTTACGAACTGACAGCAGTATTTTCTTCTTAGCCGTGGATGATATAGTTTACAGCGCAGTATATGGGCTATTTAGTATTTGGTTTACAGCAAAAGTTTTCTCGTGCAAGCAAATGTTCGGCATTACTGTGGAAATTTTTTATCATGCCGGTAACGCTACCGAGTGTAGGAATTTTCTGACGAACAGTATAGGCGCAGTAGGGCCTATTATAGGCCGAGCATATATATTTAATACGCATAGGCTACGAAGCTCCGCCCTTTTGTGTAAGTAGAAAAAAATGCGCCACCTGGCTGCTCAGGGCTTAGACAATTCGCGTGGATAGCATTATTGGTGCTATCGCTATGACGGTTTGTGTTAGTATAGCTCCTTCAATCACATTTTTAGAAAATGTTCTCTTCCTCCGCCTCCTCCATGGCCTCCTTCGGTCCGTCCTCTTCCTCCTATTTCCCTCCTTCTGTACTCCTATTAGCCACTTCTTGCTCTTTCTTATTCCTATTCCCCTCCTGGCTCCTGCGCTCCTTGGCCTCTTCCTCCTCCTCTGTCTTCTCCTTTCTCTCCTTCATATCCCCCACCTCCTATTCAGTGGCGGCTCTACAGGGGGGGCCAGGGGGGCACTTGCTCCCCCAACTGAGGACGTGGCCCCCACAGTGGCCCCCCAAATTTTATTCCAAAATATTATGAAATATGGTATCATTTAATTTTGATATTTTCAAAGGTATTACTTACTTGCTTAAGCATGAAGCATGATGAAATCCGATGTTATTTTATCTGTGGTGTTTTCACAAACATGACCTATTTACTTCCTGAGAGTCTTAATTATTTTCTTGTCGTATAAGCTACATTCCTGCTATCCATCACTGACTCCCTATCCGCAAGTATATTGAGTACAGGGTAGCTGCCCTGGTATGGCGACATCACCAGCTAAGGCTTCGCCCAATTTACCTCCGAGAGCAATGCTGTCTGACTTCGGGTATCCCCAATGCCTTACGGAAAAGGGAGTTCTTTGGTTTCGTTCGCTCATACTGCAACTATGAAGAATCGAGCCTTTTCAGTGGTAGGCCCAGTGGTTTGGAACGTCCTTCCTTTAGACCTACGCCTACACACTGAGACTCTATCTATCTGAATCCTTCCTCAACAAACTTAAAACTGTAGGCCTACTACCCAAACAGTATGTTCATAAACGCCCAGGCTCTTTTCGGGCTCTGCTGCAGATAAAAACTCTGTGCATCGTTCTGAAGTGGACCCACAGACTGCATTTAGGCAACTTGTCTACATCCAGTTATTATATCATTCCGAACTAAATCGACAATTCTCTGACCATTCGCTTACTATTATGATTGGTATACAATCTTTAACGCCAAAACACAAGTCTTTTCTGATATTAGACATATCTGCAAAGCAAATATGTCTGATATTCGTTTCAGAGAGCAGTTTATCAATGCTGTTAGTTGAATGTGTTCGTGCAGAGTCGATTAACATTTGTGCCTTTGTGGAACAGTTTGCTCTAGGCATGACAGTCTTAATAAAACTTGCACTTAATTAAAAGTGCATATATTGTTTGTAGTTTCTGAGTTTTACTTTTAACAAAGTGAGTCTGTTTCCATTTGTGTCTTAACTTGAGGCTGTTGATTAAACAATTCATGTAAACGAATATATATATATATATATATATTTATATATATATATATATAGCTCCAATACAGGTCTCTTGTCACCATTCTCACTTTTGACGAAAATAGACTGGCCCCTCCATCTGTTTCCCCGGCCCCCCGTGCCCCCCCTGTTGCAAAAGTCTAGAGCCGCCACTGCTCCTATTCACCTCCTCCGGCACTCCTTGACCTCCTCCTACTCACCTTCCTCCTTTGCCTACCGTTGCTACTCCTTCCTCTTCTCCTGTTCTTCCTTCTCCTTCCTCTTCTTCCTCTCCATGTCCTCTTCCCCTCCTCCTGCGCTGTTTGGCCTCCTCCTTCTCCTACTCATCTTCCTCTTTAGCCTCCTCCCTCCTTCCACTTCATAATTTCCCTCCTCCTATTCTCCTCTCCTTCCTACAACTCATACTCTTTCTCACCTGCTCTCCTTCCTATTTCTCCTCCGTCTCCTTCTGTTCCTCCTCCTCCTATTCATCAGCCTCTTCTTCTTCCATTGATGTTCGGCCGAGACGGTAGATCTTGAATGTGATTCGATCCTCAACTGGAAGCCAGTGTAGAGTCTCTTGTATGAAGTGTAGGCCTATATTTAGGCTATGATCCGTTCATTAATAAAAACATTTTACGACTGAGGCCTATTAGCTATCATGATTAAGATTAATTATTTTACGCGTGTGAAATCGTTTGAAATTGTCTAAAGTCAGTGTTTCCCAGACAGCGAGGTCCATGGTAAGATTTGCAAACAATTTTATGGTTTGTTAATTGTTAGTCGATCATTAGGAAACAGTGATTAACATGTAAAACCTTAAGCATGTTGAATAATTAATACTTCATCTTTTGAGTTAAGTTATTGGCCAGTTTAAATCACTGACACAAGGTCAGCGTCAGCATCTGGTGACCAAAGCGTAAACACGAGTTGGGCCATGGGCCTGAAGGCCCTGAACGCTGTTGGAAAAACAGTTAGCCTCAAAATAATTCACGTCAGTCATTGTAATTATGTGATTAGCATATTGATTGATTGCTCAGCAGGACCAATGAGACTGTGACTTAGCGGTCACGTGACAGGATGGTAAACCAAAGTGCTTTTCTTGCGACAGAAATTATTACGAATGTAGGTCTAGCCTACTCTAAAAAGCAACAATGACTAAATATTATTTTATGGTAACTTCCTTCGATAGCCCTAAATATTATACATCTAATACTATAAGTCTTAGTCTGTTTACGATGTCCTTCCGTATGTATGTATGTATGTATGTATGTATGTATGTATGTATGTATGTTTGCGTGTCCGGCTAAAGGCTCCGAAACGGAACGGTTTAGCGATTTGAAAAATTTACAAAACATTTTTACGCAACGTCTAGGTCAACGCGACTATTTTCAGTTCGCAATTTTATTTAAACGCCGATATATGGCCATTTTAAATTTCCAACTTTTCGACGAGGCTATATCTCAAAACCGGTCTCTTACACCATGGCCATGATAGTAAGGCCATTTGTCCACGTCACGCATGCTAATTAGATATGCAATCTTACGTCACACGCTCTGATTCGCAACCAATCACGTTGACCGTTGATTTAACATCAGAAGTGGGGACCACGGGAGAATTTCTAGGTCATCGGACTTAAAGATTCGCCTATGCAACACTTTAGCGATACGAAATTTTTAACGAACGTTTTCATTTGAATTTCTATAGATCTCAACCCAACTATATTTAAACTCAAAATTTACTTTAAATTCCGATATTTGGACATTTTAAGTTTCGATGTGGTCATAGTTTCAATGCCATCAAATGCATGGGAGTATATATTACATAGAGTTGCAATTAAACAAATTTCAAGCCAGCGCGTAAATTCGCCAGAGGGACACACGAAAAATTTTCACATCGTTAAATTCAAATTCACGGGCGCTGACGAAGATGTCGTTAAATTCAAATACACGGGCGCTGAGGAAAACCCGGGCGAACGCCGGGTAAAAACTGCTAGTACTTACATATAGTATACAGAAAATCATCCAAAACTGGCGAAACTGTATGCTGGGTAATACGATGAACTTCGTTCGATAGGATTTTAATTATCTATAGGCCTATCGAACGTGGAGAGAGAGAAATCTGTTAAAATATTCCATCGACTTTCACCTGATGCTAACTGTGGATGGGCAAGCATGATCACTGAGACTAGCCTTAGAGAAACATTTAAACCATCGATCAATGTGCATACATGTACATCACTCACGTAACATTCGCAATTGTGTATAAATGTTTAATGCAATTGACCATTGTTTTCTGATTTTTCAGACCGAAGGTAATTATAATCTATTCAATGAAACAGTAGACAAGCTCCTAGACAGATGTATCTCCCTCCAACTGGACCACTACGTTGACTACAATTCCCTTATGCCTCCTCTTAAGTCTGGGTTTAGAAAATTCAACTCGACAGAGTCGCTCATTATGCGCCTCTCAGTTGATGTCTTTCATGACCTTGACCATGGCAATGTCACCTAACTTGCTGTGAATGACGTCAGTGTCGCTATTAACGCAATCGACAATGGTTTCCCTTCAGTCGGCTGCCCGTGACCTCCTGGTGGTCTCTTGTATGAGCACCGCCACGGCCCAGTCCAGGAATTTTGCTTTTGTTGGCCCGTCCAGCTGGGACCGTCTTCCCAGGACCGCCGGCTAGAGCTTCTTAGTCTCTCTCCACTCAGTTCCGCAGGCGCCGGAAACTTTCTTGTTTGTCAGTGTTTACACTGACGCATGTCGGGAGCGCCATTCACCTTTCTAAGTGACGCCAGTGATATTTTACTTCTCAAAATAATTCCTAATTCAGTTTTAATTCAGTTCTGTGTCCTTGAATTTTACTTCTAATTCTAATTTTACTCCTCAGATAATTTTACTTATCATTCCTATTTTAGTTCTCAATTAATTTTAGGCTACTTCTTATTTTAGTTTTCCAAATAATTATTAATTTCAGTGCAGTAAAAAATATTTTAATGTTAGGGTCTACTACATACATGTAGCCTATAAGATATCTTTGTTCAATTTGAAGAACACTCTAATTTCCAGAGATTTTTTCATGCGATTTCTTCGTCCATCAGTCAAGATTCCACATACAGAAAAACTTCTTTCCAGAAAGGCCTGTGAGGCTGGAGCTGACAAAAGATCCTCTGCAATGGTGCAATTTTGCTGTACGAAGTTCGCCTTTCCTTCCAGAAAGCAAGAGGATTCCTAGTATCATTATCCCTTATGTCTGCCAAATAACGATCCATCCGCATTGTAACAGTATTGGTTGCTCCTGCTGCTGGACAATTTCGATGTTGTTTGTGACATTAGTTTCATGTTGAGAGATTTAAATTTCTGCAGTGCAGGTGAAAATTGCGCTTTGACGTTGACAAGCAATCTCCTATTTCAGGACCTACAGCGAAGCTGGCATGTCTGCTGCATTGTTAGACTTAGCCTACGTTTCACCCTTTGCTTTACTTCAGACAGTTTTTGTTCTTTCTCGATATATAAGTTTGGTGCGCTTCTTTATGCAAGCGTAGCATATGACCAACCAATGTTACCATATTGCTTGTGTTCTTCCCAGCAAGCGCTGTCCCACAAATTCCGTCTTTTTTACCGTTTGGTACTTGGCATGTAGATCGGCCTGTACTTTCGTCAATATGGAAATCACCCAAACCGGGCTATCTCACTTTCTTCCGGCCAACATTCTCGATAAACTCATTCTTAAGCAATTTAACGCGAAATAAAATGTCGTACGTCACTGGGGTAGTTATTAGGTTGGTACGCAGGCGGGACAGTTATTAGACAACGAAGACCAAAGGTAGTATAGGATAATTGCATAGCCTAGAGAATGGTATGCGCAGCATCTTCATCTCAACCGGGGATTTTCGATGGGTTATGTGTTTGGATCGCATGCTATTTACTCGCCTTCATCTCAAGAAGTAAAATGATTTTACTTCTGAAAATAATTCCTAATTTCATTCACAATTTTAGTTCTGCAAATAATTCTTAATTTAATTCCTAATTTCGTTTTTGCAGCCAAAATAATTCTTACTTTTACTTTTATTTTTCGTTAACGAAATCCTTTATTTTTACTTCTAATTTTAGTTTTCGTTAACGAAAATATCACTGAGTGACGCTTTATAAAATTTTGATTACAATTGCAATTAAAATTACATTTATCTCATCATTTGAGCACGGATCACTGTGGTAGGCGGTGGATGAGTGGGTAGATGGACGGACGGATGGAAGAATAGATGAATGAATGGATGCATAAATGGATGTAGATTATACAAATAGATCTGGAAATAAAAATTGTAGGCCTACTGTATCATCGTGGACTTTAATATTCTTATTTTAATGATGAATAGCGATCTAAATTGTGCTGAACGATGAGGTCGAAATACACTTTCATTTGCTTTATAGGCCATCTTCTGCAATTGGTGGTCTATAACATCCTGAATATTTCATGACAATACGGACAGCGGTAGCCTATAGGCTAGGACACTGCATAGGCCTACGAGTGAGCAGCGCA
This sequence comes from Aporrectodea caliginosa, assembly GCA_020284085.1. NCBI lineage: Eukaryota > Metazoa > Annelida > Clitellata > Crassiclitellata > Lumbricidae > Aporrectodea > Aporrectodea caliginosa. Next base: position 97,779 of record JACEVL010001096.1, read on the forward strand.
ATTTCGATATTTACACCGATAGAAATTTGCATCCGTTTGACCAACTTCATATCCAGCGCAATATTCATCGACTATAATACATAACAGCGTTAAGATGAGGCAAAACGTACCTAACCAGAAATGAGAGGAATTAAGAACATTCTGGTACTTGCAGCGATCTGTGAGTTAGGTTAGTGGATATCGTTAAATCTCTCGTATTTTTAAGATCTGCCATTTAGAGATCCTACATAAATGCTTAGAAACATGTAGGCCTACACGTTGGTTTACTTTATAGGCCTAATATAGTTTGCATTGTAATTATGATTTGCCTGGTGACAAGGTGACAAGGTGACAAGGTGATGATAATTAAGGTAAAACGTTGCCACAAAATTATCAACCTGTACCCGTATTATATTACGCTTTATACTCCTTTAGGACAAAAGCCCTAATAACGGAAGAACATGGAACGACACGAATTGATGATGATTCTATTCCACATCCAGATTCCACAGTGTTCGTCTTTGAATGCAGACCATAATAGCGTTGACTGCCTTATCACTTTCCACTTGGACTCCGATCATCGACAGACTTTACGAAATCTAATACTGCAATTAAATTTTATATAATTGTCACCTTTGAACGATTAATTTATGAGAGTCATTCTCCGGTCTATTAATAGATCTGAGATTGAAAAGAGCAGGTAGCCGAGCACTAAGTGACCGATCCCATTCAGGTCTTACGTTCTATAGGCCTATATGCCTGTCTATTCTATCGCATTCTGTCTTCGCTCTTTGAATAGTTTTTAATAATAACGTGCTTCTTCTGGATTATTCAGCTTGACTTTGAACTTTCCTTTTTAGCTGGTTTATCCACCGTATAGATTGTATCTTTGTCAATGATATGGGTATCAACCTGATTATGTTTTGGTGGTCTTGGTGGTCTTGGTGTGCCATCGGTTAATGCCTTGGGAATTAGGTACCGGCAATATAGAATTGTCAAACTACAAATAATAATGATGATGATGATAATAATAATAATAATAATAATAATAATAATAATAATAATAATAATAATAATAATAATAATAATAATAATAATAATAATAATAATAATAATAATAATAATAATAATAATAATAATAATAATCTATTAATTTCATGTCAAAAGTAATAGCAATATGCTTCTCGTGATCCATTAGCATGTACAGTTAATGGCTAACCGCGAAAGCAGTAACGGTCAGTATGGCACGCAGTATGACGACAATGGTGTACAATTAAGAGTAGGCTAATATGAATAGTAGCTCTTTTTGTACATATGCAATGACCTGGCTAATCCCTGGATGGCCGGAAAATAATAATTATTTTGGCCATAAGTTTGTATAAGCTTAATTCGTCGTGTTTGTAATTAACGTGTCCGATAATGCTCCGTACACGGGGCACTTATCAGTTCTGTACATATTGTAAACTGCGGTATTTACTCAACTCATAATATCGCTCTACAAAGCCTAAAGCAGTCATTAATACATGATCTAATTTAATATAATGACTCTAACAGCGGCCGTTATAATTCTTGCACAAGTCGATGATCGCTTCAAGAGAAACCCTAGGCCTATTCATCAGTCAATCAATCAATCAGTCAGTAAGTCAATCAATTAATCAATCAAATGGTATACATCATCAGGTTTACATATCATTGCAACGAGGCTACTACACTAAAGGAGGCCCTAACCGGGCTTAACGTATGAAAATATCCCGCTAAGTAAGGACACCAAATTACAGATTAAAGAAGGTGATAAAATTATGTGGTGGCCTTAAAAGCGCGGATTACCATAGTAAATCATACTTACAGTGATCGAGGGAAGAGCGACAGTGAAAGTAAAGAGTTCATAATAGAAACAAGGTGAACGGATACCGGGAAACAAGTAAAATAAAACTGAAACAATTGCTCAACACTGTTGAGTCAATAATATAATTACATAATTAAACTGAAATACTTAGCTACTATTAAAAGTATACAGACTACAATGCAATTAAAGGGTGAAAGACGTGAGTCACGGTCGTTATGCAGTAGCCTACGTTTTATAAGGTAGGCGCTAATTTGTTTTCGAATACCCATATGCTGGTGATAAGCGCATTTCTATACATACAAATACATGCATTTATGGATTCATAGATACAAATACAAACATATATGAATCCAAATATCAGAAGCAAATTCGTGATTTAAGGGACTGCCGTCAATTGCACCCATGTCATGGATTGGCGACCTAACAGTCTAGTTGCAGAAAATGAATTAAGGAATGTAATAATCACTTTTCTGTGTTGTGTTTTAGTTAGTCCAACCATAATTTCAACACCGGAGAACGTAGCATTGCAAAGAGGATCCTCTGCAGAACTGACATGCAGAGTGAATTCTAGTTCATCAGTGTCCAGTTGGACATTCACAGCCTATCAAAGTTCTGGCAAAGACGTTACTATTTACAGTCGTGCAATAGGAATGGTTAACAATTTGACATCATTCCGCAAAATAACAGATAAAGACGGATTCTTGAACATCAAAACAGATTCTGCTCAGCCACAAGATGCTGGCATCTACACATGCAATATCCAGTTGCAAGTGGTAGAAGGAATTAGGATTGAACAGCGCAGTGCTCATCTGATTGTACTAGGTGAGAACTTATGCTCCTTTACACATTTTATACATAATGTACGTTATCCTCACTAAATGTCTTGCTTAAGCATTACCCAATCAATTGAACATCACATTTCCAAAACTCAGTCAATATCAGTAACTGTCATCGTATATTATCTGGTTATGCATATCTATAATAAATGTACATTATCACACATAAAACAGTGTGAAAACTCGGTCGATATAATAATTATGAAAGAAACGACGGTAGGGAATTTATAAAATATAGCTTTCTCAAAATCAGACTGTGTTAGTCTGAAAATGTGTTCCTCAATTCTGAGTTTGTTTTATTCTGGTATTTGGGAAAAGTCGCCTGACGTGTGTGCTCATGCAGTTTTATGTTGTCAGACAACTTTTGTATAAGAATGGTAATATTCACTGAGAATATTCTCAGTCATTTCGAATTCACATTTACATTACGGTGCATGAGTTGTAAAGTGCTTAAGGAGTAGCCTACGGCTGAAAATTGTAGATTCTGATCCGAACTGTACAGAGATCGACTATTCAGCTAATGGTCGTAGATTCAAGCAACTGAGCTGCAGCGTTGTCTTCAGAGGCAACTGGGCTCCTGTGATGGAATGGAGAGAAGGCGGTTTCAACGGAGCGATCGTAACGACTGACGTTCAAAGCAATACTTCGACAAACTTTGTTAGCCATAGTCTCACTATTCCAGTTGATAATGGCGAAGACACTACTATCAGTTACACGTGTGTAACCCTCTTCACTGAATACATGGGCAACGTCAGTGCAACAGCTACCAACATTCCAAACTACAACTTTATATGGCCAGGTAAATATCACTACGCCTTAGCCACCGAAATGTTAACCAGTGATGTAAAATTGCTTGTTGAGAGTTAGACTTGACACGCGACAGTGACAGAAGTTGAATAACAATAACTATCAGAGCAATCTAATCTCTTCTAAAAACCATAGCAATATAGCAGCACTATAGCTATGCATCGAGCCTCAGTTGATTGTATTGTATTGTATTGTATTGTATTGTATTTGAACACTTGTTATAGCGCCTCTACCAGATTTCCCATTCAGAGGCGCTCCCGACTACTGCTGTAGTCGGAGTTTCACGCCGAAGCGCATGAGCAATTGCGAGTGAAGGACTTGCCCAGGGTCCCTACGCGACGGCTTTGAGGTGGATTCGAACCCGCAACCCTCCAGCTGCAAGGCACCGAACATACCCCTACACCACCGCGCCCCAGTATATTGTGTTGTGTTGTGTGTTGTATTGTACTCCACGTTTATAATGCGACCGAGCCACCCGCAGTAAAGATCCGAGAAATTAATCTCTGATAAACCGACCCGACCGGGAAGCGAACCCGGGGCGCCGGCGTGACGAGCAGGCTACCAACCAACTCGGCCACTCAGGATCCTTGAGAGTTGATAGCCGCTGCTAAGTTCTGGAACAATCCTGATGAAATGTAGCCTATAAAAGCAACTATTGTTGTGTTGTACTGTATTTTCTTTTATTCATTCAATAGGTGCAGACAGGTAGCTGCTCCTTTGCAAGTGTGTATAGGTTTAGTTATTTAAATTCAGATGTTTAGTTTTAGTTTGGTTCAGTTTAGTTTTTACACGTCTTTATTGCGCTAGCCTTTAGTAACTGTATAACAAGTTTGTAATTCTGTTTGTCCGTCCCACTTAAAGCTCGCGAACAGAACGCTCTAGCGATATGAAAATCTTACAAAACGTTCTTATGCGAATATGCAAGTCAACGAAAATATTTCAACTCGCAATTTACTTTAAATCAGTGCTTCCACTCTCCATTTTCAGAAATCCCAAGACCTTTCAAAAAATTCCCAAGATTGGCCAAAAGTGTACCTAAAAATCCCAAGTTACTGAAAAAGAAAAAGTTGTGATGAAATATAAAATGCGTTTTATTCACAAAAATACCGAGCTAAGAACTGGCAAAGAAAAAACAGGAGCATAACATTGAATTAACACATTACAATGTTTACAATTTACAGTAATAGTAAACGTCTTTCTGACGAGTTTCTTCTAATCTGATTCGCTGCCACTGTTGGAAAGTACTATAAAACTTAGTATGTAGACCTTAGAAAAAAAATCCCAAGATTGCAATTCAAAATTCTCAGATCCCAAGATCTTGGGAAAAATCCAAAGGGGTGGAGGCCCTGCTTTAAATTCCGATATATGTATATATATATGTGTATATATATATATATACTAATAGACATTTAAGTTTCGATGTGTTGAGATTCAAACCCTGTATGAAAATCAAGCGGGGACGCTAGTTTAGGTAGAGCTACACGGAAACACATTCGTAGCCGCTGATAGAGGACATAGATTCAAAGGCGAAGCGGCGCAGCCTCGAAGAAAGAGGCAATTAAATTCAAATGCACATGCTCAAAATGTCGTTTTATTTCTGAGATACGGACATTTTAAGTTTCGATATGGCGACAATAGCTGCAAAATTACGCCGCCATTTCCCTGAAAAATTACGTCTCGCGAATTGAACACTAGCGATGTGAAATTTAAATTGGCAGTTGACACATTTTGACATTAAAAGTCCGTCGAACATGTGACGCCAATTGGAAAAGCTCCAGGCCTACTCTCCCCGAGCGAAGTCTTTATAAAGCATTCTAGATATAAAATTTCGCGTGTCTTTTTCCGGGGAGTGAATGAATGCGGTAGATTTCGTAGGTTGTAGGTCTACTGAGTTGCACGTTTAGTGGGTTATGATGCCCATTTATCTGGATTGCTTTGAACAGAGTTTGGTCTGCCTTGGTTAATAGTGCGTCCACAGATGGAATTGTATGTTGTAAATTTCCTGCCTGTTAGTTGGCTTACAATATTCTACAACCGGACTTTTCGCCTTATCCGGCTAGGCCCCAATACGCAGGGAGACATGCAGTATTCGTGCCACCACTGTTGCTCGATTGACCTCGTGGAGTGCCAGAGTAGTTTTCTCGTGTGCAGTCAGTGTTCTTAGCTCGTACATACATGTAGATGCTGATCATGATCGAAGGGTTTTATTGACAGATGCAGTTTTGAGCCAGCATTGCCTTTTACGATTGCCATTTCCCTCGTTTTGTCCTTGTTGATTCTTAGGTTCTTGTCCTTTGCCCATGAGTAGCTGCGCTGTAGTTCTTCCTCTCCCGATGCGCTGTAGTTCTTCCTCTCCAGAAGTGTGCTGACCCAATGAGAAGCTAGAGAGTCATCAGCGTATTTTAGGAGGCGCCTCAGCGGGTTTTTAGGGTGTAGATGGGATGTGCTCATGACAAACCCGCCCGGCCCTATGACCGATCCTTAAACAACGCTGTATTAATCTGTATTAAATTTGTCGCTGATTTGTCGCCTTGGAAGCTTGATAGATGCTTCCGTTTATCCAGGTACGGTAGTTTATAATTATATCAGTTATAGATTCTATCAGGTAGGTTAAGTGATGCTAATAGGTTTGCAATTGCAGGATGTCTGATGGAGACAAATGCTTTGCTGTTTTCAGTTGATATTACTATTACATTATTCATTCGTTTTGAGTAGGTCTGTGATGTTTTGGATATGTGAGATTAGGGTAGCTAATGGGTACACAAATTAAGCACAACTAAAACCAGGAGTTGTATGATAAGAACACGACACTAATGTCAACAAGCTACGTAGTACAATATTGGTAGAGTAACTTGATGGAATTGATGATATTGTGGAAGTGTGCTGAATACGATACTAATGGCAACGATAACGAAGGTCATGGCGAGGCCATAGCGGTTGCCGTTGTCGCTGAAGATACTGTCGAAGAAGAGGAGGAGGAGGAGCAGGAGGACGAGGAAGACGAGGAGGAGAAGGAGGAGGAGGAAGAGGAGGAGAAGGAGGAAGAGGCAGAGGAAGAAGAGGAGGAGAAGGAGGGGCAGAAGAAGATTCCCTTGATGCTTCTGTTGATTATTGAGCATATGGATGAGTAACGTTAGAAACATTCTAATAGGATCATTATAATTGGGTTCACCGAGTCGCCACATTTCGTTTGTTTTATTCTGCGAAAATAGTTGTTTTAATGGAAGGGGAAACAACAACAACAACTAACAATGAAAATCCCGTCACAATGAAATCGCATGTCATCGCGTTAGGTAAGAAAATATCATTGAATAGTAAATTCCATGCTTTGTCATCATTCATTCTTATCGAAAGAATCACCCGGTTAAGTTACATTTTAAACCATTGTTAAAGCTAATTTTCTATTTATAACATTATGTTTTACAGCATGATAAGCTTTATACTGACAAAATAAATTTGATGGACCATTGACCTATTAACCGTTTTACCATTTTTAACGCTTTTTCGTGATATTTTCGCAATGGTGTATTTAACTTATTCATGTTTAGTCCGATAGCAAATGGGATCAGAGTGCGTTACTGTACAGGGATAGTAGTGTAAATCGAATTGGGAAGTGGAAAACCATTGCCAGTAGCCTACTAGCTCTACAGCATTTTTAATTTCAGCGGGCGCTTTTGCAGCCGTTGTTGGAGTAGGCCTACTCGTATTGCTAATGGTGATCATCTCGGCCCGTAATTACAAGAAATACAACAGAGGTAAATGATAATTATAGTCTAGTTTTTCTAATCTGATCTAATCTTATCTATTTATGCCCCTATGTCGTCTATTCTAGCGTCTAGTGTAGTCTGAACTTGATTGATTTGGCTTTGTTGAAAACTGCTACAGTGTCTACACGGCTCTGTACATCAGTCGATGGTCGCTTTTAAGCAGGACCAATACAAAACAAGTATGATAAAATTTTATATAGCGTTACTTAAAACTTTATTTAATTTTCTTAATTGATCTTACTTTGATATTCAGGTGCTTGGCTAAGTGCATGTTAAGCAAATTGCATGACTTCATCGATATGTATTCCTACGCCTACCTTCCTACGTCTTTCCTATCTTAAGTAGGCTATGTAGTCTAATCTTTCCTGGAGGTGAGCGAGAAATACCAAAACGCGAGTCGCGATTTGGAAATTAAATAACTAACCTAAAATTTGAGATTGGTTTCTTTGCAAAAGGAACTGCATTGTAATAGTAACAATTTGCTTGATATTATTTTGTAATAACAGACTCGGCGTTGGTGGATGAAGCGTATCTTGTTAATAGAGATCACTTGGAGAGTCACAATAGTAAGTAAACATGAACAATAAGTTAGGCTGACACAATCTGCCATTAAATCTTAGAAGAGCATCTTACCAGGCGACGATAAGGTGGTTTGGGGTAGTTTTCAGTCAATTAAGGTATTTTACACTTTTTCATTATATATATTGAGGATAATGAAGCTTGGAAGGCAAATGATCGGATGGATTAGGGTAGGAGTCAAGCTACACAACATAAAGGAGTTGATGAAAAACAGCAATATTAAGTGTTTATAGATGACTTCTCTAATATGTTGTTCAAATTGGCAACTTCAAATCGTCTGCATACTTTTTGCAGGGTGAAGATGTTGTCAAAGTAATCACCTCTGCAAAATTTGAAGTAGCAAAGTTTCGCAGCAAAAATCCCGTTGCAGTGTCTATTTCTTACAAATTAACCGTATTTATAAATAATAATTAACCGCACTTTCGAGATATGAAACCTGATCTCCTTGTATTCGATTTCGAGATAATGCTTGGCTACACAATATTTGGCAGTATGCCTACGCTAACAGTGCCGGAAAGTGCTTACCGTATAGTTTGAGCAAAATAATATTTTCTTTTCTTTAGTATAATAATTGCTTTTTCTTTCCACCAGGAGTGGAATCAGTCAGACATGGAATTCGTAATGGAGTCCAGCCAGAAGCGAGTGAATGCAGTCGTATCCAAGGAAACGTTGACCTAAAATCGGGTTTGGCCCATACAGCTGTATTGGAAGCAATAATCAAATCCAAAATATTTAATGTGCTTGGCTAAAAATTTTAAGTATGTTACTACTGTTTTTGCTTTGTCTCTTTTATCCATTTCTGTCTTTAAAAGTCTAAGCGAACTAAAAAAAAGTCCAACTCCTAATTATAATTATTCATAGCGAAATTTTAGTTCAAATTTATAAGGTGATCTGAATTGTTAAGTTTTCGTATGTAACTGTATCCAGGTAGATTTAACTATTGGGCACATCTGAATTGTTAAATTCTTTAGGGTCATCTTGCAGCGCTCCGATAGATGGAAAGCAAGCTCTGAACCAAGCTGCCAACGACAAACGGTCGTGCTCGGTAAGAACAAAGTTCATTAAAGACTTCCGCTCATTAGCCTACGTGTCGCTCATTATAGAAAACTTCGTGCGGCTCCGAAATAATACATAATATGATTTCTTATACTTTAATGGTGTAGCGCCTTTCTTTGACTGTTTCTTTCAGGGTAAGACATAGCAGGTAGCTGTATTTGCCTAATCAACTGTATATTATTTATGCTCTGAATACATAGGCCCGTATATTAATTCTGCTATGAATGTTGGCTTTGCTCGGGCGAGTTTGTATATGTTCGAAATGACCGCACTAACTGTCCAAGTTTCCCATGCAGGATTGCAGGTGTCAAATGATTTGGACATTGTCGATGATTTCGACATTGCGGAGACTCTAGTTACTAGCCGCACTTACCTTGAAAGTGTTACACAAACTCGGTTTTTCTAGTAATATTTGTCAGGTCATGTGCTCCTGTTCTATGAAGATACTGTATAAGGGGCGCACTGGAATGACTAGATATGTTGTGTCATCTCTTGGGGTTATATTTATATTCAAGAAATGCATAGTTTGAGCTGTTTAATTTCAACAGCTTGTAGCTTTATTTTGAAACAGTTGACTCTGAAATAATAGCTGTGGCATCTTCTAACAAAACCAGGCTTGTTAGATACGTGTGAACTGTTTTTCCCACAGTATTTTGGATCGGATGGAACTGAGTACATGGAAATAAGTTCTGGACAAAACTACCGACCACAAATGCCAATCCGTAATACGTCTCGATACGAACAGGTGCTCTACGCATCCATCGACCACACCCTTAAAGTTCCACCTCCACCACCCCACGTGTGAACGCTTTACAAAGATCCATCCATCGGTGATGCATCAAATTATATGCGCTATTAATAATCCCGGAGCTATAGAAGCAGCGTCGGTGATGTAAGATTCATGTCAAGTGATGATGCTGAGAGAACTATGTCATAATGTCATTTACGATCAGGGAACACATAAGTAGCTCCATACGCCATGTCTTAGTTTTTAGCATTCCTGTGATTAATGACACAGTTGATTAAGGCCATAAAATTATATTCTAGTCCATTTTATCTAAGTTTTACTTAGCTCTAAAATCTTGAATGTTCATACCTGCAGCTGTATTTTACTAAAATTATAGTTAATTAATCAAGCTCTTTAATGTCTGGTCCGTTTCTGCAAACATTATAAACTAAATTTGCGATTGGGTTTTTTGTTTTAAAACTGTAACAAAACTGCCAAAGTGGTTGCAATTTCTACTGATGATTTTCTTTCAAGCCAGAACTAAGTCATTATTTGAGCCATGCTCATAAGTTAGCTCACAAAAACACTACTGAACCTGATAAGATCCATGAAGTCAGCTAAATACCTCTTCTGCTTATATAATTATATACTTCGACTATTTTGTTGCAAGTATGCCACAAATAAGCCGACTATTAGACTAATTAGGGCTGCAAATAAAGAAATAAAATATCACTCGACTTTATATTCTTGATTTTGTATGGGAGTTGGGTTAAATTCTTTTACCCCAATCCGATTCAGTTGATCAGTGAAGCCTTTACATTGGGTGCCTTTAAATTTAAAACATTTTATTATGTGATCGTTGTATTTCAAGCAATAAATTTCTTTTATTTATAAGGCCCACACTCTCGAAATCTCAGAATCATCCAGTCGTAACTGATAAATGCATAAACCAAGCGATTATTTTTTTAGTATTAATTTCTAATAATGGATCGTTAATGTTATCGTAATACGGATGATTTTGTTTAGCAAGATTAAAAAATAATCCAGACTGTAATAATCCCGGTAATAATTTGTTTTCTCATATACAAAATCATACGGCTAGCGAGCCTTATATTCGACAACTTATTTCATCCTATGTGCATTTATTGTAACTGTGTTACCTATCAGGAGGTTAAAATTGTACTGTTTTGTGTAATAAGCTGAGTAGCATAAGTGTAGTGAATGAGGAAAATGTCTTATATTTAACAAGAATGAGCTAAAGCCCAAAGCAGGAAATACGCCATACAAGCTGCAGGCAAATAACAGCCAGGTTATAAAGTGTGAAACTTATGCTACGTTTCTGTTTGGTTTGCATGCTCCAATCTGAAACTGGTTTCCTTTCAGCATTCAAATATAATTATCGTCATGAAGGTAATTATAAATAGCATAAGTTTCACACTTTATAACCTGGCTGTTATTTGCCTGCAGCTTGTATGGCGTATTTCCTGCTTTGGGCTTTAGCTCATTCTTGCCCTTGGCATGTCTTTTATATTAGCACTGTACCTGGCACTTTGGGGACCTTTTATCCGGCCCGTGTTTGGGGAACCTTTTATCCGGCCCTACACAAATGAATTTCTGTACAACATTAAAACATCTGTTTCTTATTTATTAAGAATCCGGCTTTTGTCTATAGTCAACTGGTTTACTACTCAGTCATCAATGTAATCTACTCTCTGCATGAAACAAGACCACAAGTGGGTAGGTTCGCTACTTTAGAAACCATCTGTCAGAACTTTTCAAACGAAGTTGGTGCTCTGGGGGAGTAATACTGTGCATAATCCACGTTTTACTGATTCTGCGAATATCAAGAAGTGCACAGAACAAATAACTGTATTGAAAGTAGAGTTCCAGTTCCGGTTTGCAGATTTACTGCTCATGAACTAGACTTAAACTGTTTTAATCTCCCTTTTCCATTGATGCCAATTCATCACAAAACTCCATGCAATTGGAATTGATTGAACTCCAATGCAACAGTGAATTGGAAATAAAATTTTGTGAGGTACTTCTGATTCAGTCCTACGTACAAACTGTACAGTTCTCAGGATTCTAACCCATCACTTAAATTTTCATAGCCTGAAACTGATTGCACTGTTGCCATGCACGGTGCACCTATATTTGTGAAACGGTTCTTATCAAAGATGAAACTAACAAAGTGCAAAAACATAAAAACAGATGCAGACTAACAGTTGTCAATCTCTCCAATGAACTTCGAATTAACACTTCGAACATTAAAGAAAACGTTCTGGATTTGTTTCATGAGAAGCGCCAGATCTCACATTAAATATTGCAAACCAAATAAATGGATACATTGTGCAGACAAACAGTTTTATGTATTTTTAAACTGAGTAAAACATATTTTGTTTTTTATTTTTAGTGTAGGACTGTATGTATTAGGATTAATTAGATTTTCGTCATAAAAATTATCTTCATTTGCTTAACGGTTATTCAGTAATAGGCTATTTAGTTTGAATACAATTAATAGTGTTTCATTTTCTAGGACAAATGAATCTACAAAAATTAGCTCGCGATTGGCATACGGCCCCTGAGCTGCCCTTAAAACCTTAGGGCTGCCCTCTGTTAAAAGAAGTTGCCCATGCCTTCTGTAGTCGTTAAAATGTGTCACTAATAGTAATGGCGATTCAGTTGACGTTTTAATCTATGCTAGCTTATGTGTCAATGTTTTGTTGCAAAATGTGAGTTTTGTGGTTTAATCACTTTTGCTTAACTCATGCATGGTTTAGACCAGTATAATTGATCTATGTGTTATCTCTATTAAAGGACTTCCAATATGACTGAAACATTTATTTCTTTTCTTGTACTATATTTTCTACACTTTATCAAGAGCAAGCGAGTCTGATAAAACTGTTGCTACTTGAATGGTTCTCGAGCTATAAGTGTCATCTCAATTTTCAACTATGCTGATTTCCCAGTTCTTTGTGTTGTGAATTTTGTCAGGATCATCTAATCTAATACAATATAATGACTTTTGTAGCTTCGCTATCATAATGTCCAAGATATCAGTCTATGGTCACTTCGAGTGAAATCGCAATCAAGCCTCAATATGCATTGTAAATTCCAGATCGATATCCCCATCATATCGATAGATCAGGAAAACCATATGAAAGCTAAAGTGGGTATGCATATTGAAAGAGATGAGTATTAAGTTTAGACCTGACTGACATCAGAGAATTGACCGAATGAACTGAGTTGGGCAGCGAATTCCACTGCTTTCTAACAGCTGAGAAAGGAAAAGAAAGCCCGAGAGTTCAACAGTTTTTGGGTGTGGGGTAGGCCTACAACCAGATTTACAGAGCTTAAGCTTACACAAAGGCATAGACAAGGGACTCACTTGCTGCTCAAGCTCCAGGACAAGATCTGTCACTTTGGATTGATATTGGAAAATATAAAGTCAATTATTAACCGTGAGATCAGATTTGCTGCCAGGAAGGTCCTAGAAAACCAAGTGTAGTTCTCAGATGAGGCTGTAGGTCTAGTACCTTTCTCTGACCAACAACCTGAAACAGATAAGGTGAAGATTGTCAACAGAATGATCGCAAAGCTTGGTGAAAGGAAAGTGAGAGATGAAGGGTTCTAGGACGATTGGTCATAGGACGATTGGTCATAGGACGATTGGTCATAGGACGATTGGTCATACGGACGATTGGTCATAGGACGATTGGTCATACGGACGATTGGTCATACGGACGATTGGTCATAGGACGATTGGTCATAGGGCCTACCGGTCATAGGTCCTATCGGCGATGGGACTATCGAAGGCTATCGAAGGCTAAAACAAAGAAGTTTTTAAAACATGAAAACTATTTACTGGATCATTTTACTGTGAAATACGTAATACAAAATACGAACAATACGTAAAAGTCTAGAACGTCAACAGATTTTTCACTACTTGAATGAAACATGAGACAAGGCACGCAGATATGTGAGAATGTCGGCTTTCTGCATGTAATTATCTTAATAAGTTTTTTGATTGGCACTGATTGTATTTGTCTGAAAACGATCAATGTCCCTAATTGATGCCTTTCATACTTGAGTTACATGCGGGTAAAACGTGTATTATTTCGACCAAACGTTAAGTTCTTTGAAGTGAGTTGATCCCTTTACGTATTACCCTAATGAGTGTCTTGATTGGCACTGATTGTATTTGTCTAAAAACGATGTATGCCCGGTGCGTAAAGCTTAAAACTAGGAATGTCCATAACTAACGACTACAACCAAGACTTAGTTTGTCGGTTTATTAGCGGCATATGACCAATCGTCCTATGACCAATCGTCCTATGACCAATCGTCCGTATGACCAATCGTCCGTATGACCAATCGTCCTATGACCAATCGTCCGTATGACCAATCGTCCTATGACCAATCGTCCTATGACCAATCGTCCTATGACCAATCGTCCGGATACCAGATGAAGTGGTCGAGGCAAATAGGAAAGCTGTCCCCACTCACAAAACAATGAAGTCTGCTGTTGATTCAGTGCTTGCAAAGCCTTGCAGTTTCTAGAATCTAAGACTGTAACGGGTGTTTAAGTCATAAAACAAAAACAATCGACATTTTACATCCATGGACATGATGGACTCGACGATGTTTTTTGACATTTTTGGATAGTTTAAATTCTTCAAACCTACTGAAATTTTACAGTTCAATCTGACTACCTGTTCTAGTATCATATGTGTTGGCGAATTACAGTAATATTTGATTTATCTTGAAGTAAAATACATTTGTATGGGAATGTACGCTCGACACATTCACTTCTTCAATTACTGTCTACTTATCGGTACTTGCAAAGTAGCACAGTCCGTAAGCATCGTCTTCCAGTTTGAATTGAAGCTGAAATTTTTGTCTCCATAATACTATTGACAGATCTAACAAACTGAGAGGGTGCTCTGGTTTTTAGTTTTAACTTATTTTTGACCATATATCTGTGGACCACCCTACTGAGCATGGTTAGAATAAAACATGCTGCAGTACAAAAATGAACTCGAATACAATGAGCCTGGTTCGATAGATGGCGCATCCACCATAAATCAGAAAGCCCCACTTTCCTCAGTGTAGTCCGACGAACGATCATTGTCTTAAGCAGCCAGTGGAGACATGCAGGGTTCGCTTTTGTATGACACAAATTTTAATGAAGATGTACCAGAACCAAAACTTGAAGGAAGGGTCGCCAGAACGAATAGTACCACACTACTGCCATCTTTCGAGTATGCTGGTAACATCCGTGGGTAAAGTTAGACTATAATTTGCTAAAAGCCATAGCTAAGTAATAATTGACTGCTGCGGCATTTTAATTTAAGGATGCTCAGCAGGGATAGTAGTAAACAAGAACGTTGGCACAAGGGATTCAAATGGGTCATGCCTCCCAACTGCAAATTCATGAGGCAGAAGTGATTTGGCCTCACTTTACACGACAGATAAAATTAATCATTGAGTGCCTAAGCGCCACTGAGGTGTAATAGGCTAAGTCAAGATTTTCCTAAATAGGCCTATTATTATTGAACATTGGTTTAATAAACAGCGGAAAGGAAACAGATTGAACACCAAAAGCTGTAGCAAGGAAACAAGTTGTGAAACGGTCATGAGTTGTAGTAACGAAAAAACGAAAACCAATGTTCGATGACGCCAAAATGTTCTTTCGATGGACAACTATCTTACTTCTGGATCTGCCACTGGCAACTCTTAAAACCGTGCAGATGTATTTGAAGGGAAATGAATATGTTATAATCGTCATATCACCTGCGCTTTCTGCAGCCATCCTTCTATTATCTGTCTAGTTTGCTTTTGCATTTAGTGAATTATGAAAGCGGAACCTCATCTTCTGCAACTACTCTCACATTGGACGATCTAAAAATACAATTAAACTACTCATCATTAAGTCTACGCACAATGGAGAAGTCCACTCGATAGGTGCGCTCTATACTAGGGCTGATGTAACTAGATCTAACTATACTTATCGCTAATAAATGATAGGGCCTACACTATACGCCTTCACGTTTCGAAGTTAACGCACACACTGTTGCATCCGACGGAAGTTGGACGTTCTTAAAACATGGTGATGGAAGTTCTGGAATCCTCTAGCAATGGAAATGTGCTGCCACTTGACGACCATTATAGCACGCATCTAACTCGGGAACGTACTGGATGAAGATACCAGTAGATAATCGAAATCGATGCTTTATGGTCGTTAGATGGCAGCACTGAGATGCGGCCGATTGTTTATCTCAGTTGTCGTTATGGTCGTTGTCGAATCTAGAATTTCGTACATTATGTACCTTATATTTTATCATTTTCATTTTTTTCGTATTTAGGCCTACACTCCCATTTCTTATGATTTTTAAGTTTTATATAATAAAAATTACATTTCAAAAACTAGTTCCAGCCCAATAGAAATCGGTAGGAATTTGTTTATTTCGAACATAGTAGCTTTGAACTATTATTTCAATGGAATTGTCTTTACCTACGAAAATGTTTTACGATAAAGAACTTCACTAGAAGCGCGGTTTTGATCGGCAACATAATGAATGGCACGCGGTAATTAGCCACGCGTTTGTGGGCGCTCGGTATTTAACGGCGCGGTTGTGGGCGCTCGGTTTTCATATGATGCCCTCTACGCATCCATCGACACCCTCAAAGTACCACTTCCACCACGCTAAGTGTGAACGCTTTACGTAGCATCCAATGATACGTGTTATTAATACTCCGAAGCTACAGAAGCAGCGTCGGTGATGTCACATTTATGCAGTGGCGGCGCTACAGCAGGTCGCAGCAGGTCATTTGACCTGCTTATTTTGCTCCCGACCTGCTTAATGACCTGCTTAAAATTCTTTGGAATTTTTAATATCTTCTTTTCATTTCAAACATCAACATCTGTCCCATAGGATCACTATTGCAACTATTAGATCTAAACGACACTTAAACGTTTATGTCAACAGAAGCCCATGTTGTAAACTCTAAAACTGAAATGATTATGTAGTCTTTTCCGCCGTTACGTAAAAAATCAAGGACCTATTATTATAGGACTTTCGCATCGGCTATATTTGCAAGTTCAGAGACTGTTGGAAAGGATTGTTCTAGGTAACCCAGGCGTTTGGCTCTTTTTAGGAGTTTTTCCAGGCACTCTTTATCGGAAGCCAGGGTAAGACTCCACCAGGATGGGAGGCATATAGAATTTTAGCAACGGTAGTGGCTTTGGTTACTTATATTATGGATGGATGAGGAAGAAAGGCCATGGGTTTTGAGTTTTCTGATCGCATAAAAAGAAGAGGAGCAAGTTGCTGTGAGGTGGCCTATATGGGCTGTGAGTTTGAGATTATCTTGAAGGATGACCACCCAGTATTTTCAAAGTTTTAACTCGGGTAATACTAGGTAATGGAGGAGGAGGGTCAAATTGGTGTCGAAGGTGGAAAATGATCATTTTTTAAAAAGATTTAGAGCTATTTAAGGTAAGTTTATTGGCAGAAGCCCAGGTAGAGATTAAATGCAGTTCAGATGGAATAGCATGCGCTTGAGAGGATCCAGTAAGGAGGTAAGTGTCATCTGAAAATTTGAACATAAGATTAAGGGGCTGAAAAGGGTGCAGGTCTGAACCAGTAATGGAGGAGTTGGTAGGTCCTAAGACAGAGCCTTGAACTATACTAGCATTGATTTTGAGCAGAGATGAAGAGTAACCTTTGAATATAGTGAGGTGTGAGCTTTCGAGATGATATTGAACTAGCCAGTTATAGATTTGGTCTGGGATATCAAGACTGGAGATTTTGTCAAATAGGGCAGAATGTACGAATTGCATCAACGTTATAATTATACATTAGCAAAGAAATGAATAAAATAATAACAATGAGGCGCTGCAACATTGAAGATTTCTTCGGAAATAAATCTGGCGGAAAAACGTTAAGCAGAACGATATGACTGTTAGCCTATGCCGACGTTGGTGTAGTTCTGAACGATAATAATGCTAGCGAATTGCAGGAGTTAAACGATGTTTCTGTAAATGTTGAAAACGTGGGTCATGCGACTCGTGCGTTTTGTTAGCATACATGTTCACTATGTTCTGAGTAGCTCATCAGTACTTCCAAATTGAGTAAAGAAACTAACGTTTAACGTTTTAATGCTGAATTCTGTTACATTTATTTGAGTATGCTACAACATGTGGGCTATAAGCGGTCAATAATAATTTTCTTTTTTATATATACATGTATATATATATATATATAAGTTATGCTGCTTGATGCGTCAAACTCAAACATTAATTTCTTCGACCTGCTGAATAACTCCCATGACCCTGACGCGACCTGCTGAAATTGTATAGCTGGCGCCGCCACTGCATTTATGTCAAGTGATGATTCTGAGAGAACTATGAGTCTATGACATAATGTCATTTATGATCCGGCCACATAGTCAGAAGTGATTAAATATGACATGCGTTAGTTTTCAAGACTCCTGTGATTTATGACACAGTTGATTGAGGCCATATTTTCTAACCCATTGATGCTAGTTTTAAACTCTTGAATTTTCATACATGCAGTTATATTTTATGGCATTGCTAATTAAGCTATTTAATTCTGATCATAAATGACATTACTGAAAACTTTATAAGCTAAATTTGTGGCATTGTTTTAACGCTGTAACAAAACTGCCAAAGTGGTTGTAATATTTACTGATGATTTTCTTTCAAGCCAAAACTCGGAATATTCATTTGTTAGCTCACATATACACTGTAGGCCTATAGGACTATAAGATCCGATCATTTCCATGAGGTCAGTTAAATGCCTTCTCTGCTGATAATAATATTATCAGCAGAGAAGGCATTTAACTGACTATTATATTTCGGTTATATTGTTGCATGCATGCCACAAATAAACCGACTATTAATTAGCCCTGCAAATGAAGAAATAAAATATTACTCGACCTAATAATTATACTTAATTTGGTCTGGGAGTTGGGCTCGGTTCTTTACCCCGATCCGATTCAGTTGATCAGTGAAGCCTTTACACTGGTTGCATTTAAATATCAAACATTTTATTATGTGATCGTAGCATTTTAGGAATAAATTTCTTTTATTCATAAGGCCCACACTCTAAATACCTCAGAATCGTCAAGTCGTAATTGGTAAATGCATGCATAAACCTAGCGATTTTTTAACTATAATTTTCTAATAATGGATTTTTAACGTTATCGGATTCTTGATGACTTTGTTCAGCAAGAATAGAAAGATATTCCAGTTACTGACTGTAATAATCTCCGCAACAGTTTTCTCATATAAAATCATAACGTTAACAAGCCTTGTAGTCTATTAG
Organism: Aporrectodea caliginosa; assembly: GCA_020284085.1. NCBI lineage: Eukaryota > Metazoa > Annelida > Clitellata > Crassiclitellata > Lumbricidae > Aporrectodea > Aporrectodea caliginosa. The sequence goes on from JACEVL010001096.1 coordinate 116,726, forward strand.
ACAACTGTTTCATCCTGTGTGCATTTATCGTAACTGTGTTATCTATCAGGAGGTTTAAGTCGTGCTGTTTGGTTTAAATATGTAGTATAAATGCAATGAACGAGGAAAATATCTTATATTTAACAAGAATGAGCTAAAGCCTAAAGTAGGAATTACGCCATGAAGGTTGCAGGCAAATTAGAGTCAGTTTCGAAAACGTGAAACTTATGCTGTTTTTAATCACTTTTATGACGATAATTATATTTGCATGCTGAAAGGAAAACCAGTTTAAGATTTGAGCATGCAAACGGAAAGAAACGTACTTAAACTCATTTTGCCTATTGCGGTAGGCAGTTTTATTTTCACATTCAGTCATTGAAATTACAGGACATCCTTTAAATTTAAAACAATAGTCTATCAGACTATACAGACTTGTCTGTATTTGTCCCTATACAAATAGTAGTAATAATAATTTGGTGACTACACGGTCTGTTCCTATCCTTATCTATTGTTTAGCCATTTGCAGTTTATGCAGACTTTGTTTAGTGAAACCAATGAGAAATGAATTACAATTATAGTCAAGTCTGCTGGAATCCAAAACATTAACCACAAGAATGAAGACAGTTTGCGGCAAAAAGAGATCTGATTCTGCGGATATCTCGTAGGCCTATATGAAAATGGGCTGAACTGCATAATGCCTGAACATGGTTATCTAATAACATGCTACAGAACAAAAATGAACTCGAATACAATAATGAAACTGGTTCAATAGATGGCTGCTCAGCCCACAGTAATAATTACCAGAAAGCTCCACTTTCCTCAGGTTAGCAGACCGAACGATCGTTGCCTTAAGCCTTCTTAAGGAGACGGTGGAGACACGAAGGACGAAAATTTAGATGACCGGCATAGGCCACTCAAAAAGGCCGCACAATGGCCTGTATATTATGCTGTATATCATACATTAAACTATTAATTCTATTTTAATTCTTTTAAATTTATCCACTAGCTGCAATTGGTGTGGGTGATTTTAAATGAGTAGCCTATAGGCCTACTTGTATTTGGGTGGTCTAGCATCAATACTCGTTTCTGCAGGAAGGTGAACCAGAACCAAAACTTGGATTTGGAAGACGTTGATCCATGAAGAATAATGCCCCACTAAATGTCATCTGTCGCGTATGCTTGTAACATCCGTGTAAAAATGTACTCAATCAATCAATCAATCAAAAATGTTTATTGGCACCAAAGAACGTTGCAACATAACAGAGTAACAGTCATCTCACAAAATAAACATCAAATAGATTAAATCGTACTAGATTAAAACTAGACAACATTCAATGGGTACCAAAAGGAGGAGCCCAAAAGGGACCATAGTCCCGCTAGGAAGGGCCACCTATGTAACTTGGATTAGTTTGAGACAGCAGTAACAAATAACTGTTGTGATTGTCGTATCATGGATATTCAGTAGGACCATTTCAAAAGAGGACATTATTTTTACTTAACTATCTTAACTACACACAGATGCTTCTACATACATGACTGAACTACAGATAGATGCTTCAGCAAAACAATGATAATAACCAGTTAATCAAATCTCTTAATATTGTTTCAAAATATAAAGTTTAAGCTCCTTCTTAAAATGTGGACGACTTGGAATATCACGAAGAACCTGTGGAAGACTATTCCATAGGGAAGGGCCTGCTATTTTAATTGCGAAGCTCCTTGTATTGGTGCGAGCAAATTCACCTCTATATTGTGCTGAGTTTCTCATAGGGTAGGAGTGGAAGTCCTTGACTAGGTCAAAAATAATTATCAAATGCATTTGGCAGTTCTCTATTAGTGTAACGGTGCATGAATTCAGCTGTTTGCAGTAATTTTATCTGGTGAAGTTTTAAAATACCTAAGCAAGCAAAGGCCTGATCAGTATGGGAGTAATATGGAAGCCGCCTTATAATACGAATAACTCTTTTTTGCAATATTATTATTCTGTTAAGTCTTGATGAGTAGTTAGAAGCCCAGATCATGTTACAATAGGTTAGGTAAGGGTAGATTAAGGAATAGTATAAAGTAAGGAGAATACTAGTGGGTAGTATATGGGCTAGTCTAGATATAATTCCTACACTTTCCATCATTATAAGCTAAAGGTTCACAGAAGCGACCGTAATAAACAGCAGCAACAAAAACAACAATAATAATAATGCCGTTGCATTTCGAGGCAAATTCCCACAGTTAATCGGGGACGAGGACCTCTAACTCCAGAACAAAAACAACTCATCAGATAGTTTCTAAGAGCCTGAGGGATTAGTTCTACCTCGGGTGAAATTTGTAAGAATGTTCTGGCGTTGCGAAATAAGTGCGATTTTACTTTAATTCCAGTGGAGACTTCTGGATCAGCCACTGGCAACTCTTTAAACCGTGCAAATGTATTTGGAGGTAAATGAATAGTAGGAAACAAAGAACGTTGGCACAAGGTATTCAAATGGGTCATGCCTCCCAATTGCAAATCTCTGAGGCAGAAATGTTTTGGCCTTACTTTACACGACATATTAAAAATGTTATTGAGTGCCTAAGTGCCATTGAGGTGCGGGAATTCAAGCGTTTTCAAAATAATATTACTGAACAACTTCGGAAAGAAAACAGAAACATTTCAAAAACTGTAGCAAGGAAACAAGCTGTCAAGAGGTAATGATTGATAAACAAAATTGTCATAGCGACGAAACGGCAAAAAAGTTGTCGATGACATAAGAAGTTTGTAAGAATGCTTTGGCGATGGTGAAATAAAGTACGATTTTACTTAATTCCATTCGAAACTTCTGGATCCGCCACTGGCAACTGTTTAAACCGTGCACATGCATTTGCATGTAGGCTAAATGAATACATTATCATAATCGTAATATCACCTGCGTCTTCTGCATCCGTTTCTGCCCCATAATTATAGTCAATATAGTCACCTATCACGTGGACATAATATGCTTGCTTCCGAATTTAGTGAATTGCGAAAGCGGAGCCTCATCTTCTGTTACTACTCCATCACATTGGACGACCTAAAAAATCATCATAATGTTGGCCAGTTTATCATAAGCTGCTCATCATTAGGTACATGTGCAATGGAGCATATTTGAACAAAACGAGTCTTAAGTTGGGAACGAAATGACTTGAGCGACCGAGAAGAACAAACACATACAAGGAGAGAGTTCAGTGTTGTATAATCATGAGGCCTACACGAGGTCCAAACACGGAGTCTCTACACGATAGACCCTATGTAGCGATCGCTCGCCACTTAAACAGAAGCGTGTTTCTCGCGCCTCAACGATCCATTTACATATCGTAGGGCTATGCAGCAAAGCCTAGGCTTTAACAACGTGTGCAATATGCTTTCCGTATTGTACGAAAAAGAAAACACAAACGTCTGAAAGAAACAGAAACCTTATCGTCGAGTCATTATATAGAAACTGACGCCTTTACGACAGTTACAGTCCCGTATACTACTAGCTCAACTCAGCGTTCACAACAGTGTTTAATATAGCCAAATACTGTCAATACACGATCATCTAGTAATTTTTAACTACATAAAATTATGGCCAAGAAGTTGATACAGAATACAATCAAGATGAATCCTGTTTTATTTATCGCAACCTATTGTCTACTTTTTGGTAAGTGTATCCATTGTTTTTTTAAAATTCTTTTCGCCTTTCATAATTAATGTCATGAGAAATAAATATTTCGATTCAGTCCGAAATCTGTTTTACGGTTCATAAAGAATTCTCAAAGTTCATGTTTAGAAAACCTTTCAACTAAAATGTCATAATTTTACATTTAAAAAAATCTTATTGTATCGATTTAGCAAATTCACAGATCGTATCTTCACCGCTGAATGCGGCCGTTTTAAGTGGAGAACCAGTGGATATGAATTGCAGTGTAAATCCATATTCACATACGATTGTCTACTGCGGCTGGGAGTTTTTGCATCCTGGATCTATTGAAGAATTCACTATCTATACAACATCACTGGGAATCAATAAATCGGTTACATCTTTCGAGATGAGACACCGGTCAAGCAGCTCGTGTGACCTTACTGCGAAGAAAGTCCAACTGAGGGACGCCGGTCTCTACATCTGCAACATTCGAGTCAACGGCTCCACGACTATTATGCAACACAGTGCACAGCTGATTGTGTTAGGTCAGTAGTATACAGTGTTAACATTTCTTGTACGCCAGTGCTCCTAAAACTGATGTTTTGACATTTGGAGACTTGGAGCTATAAACCTACATCGGCGATCAGAAATTGACGTTTTGGATCTAGCAACGGGATTAAGGAGGTTCGGAGATGTATTACAGAATATATTGAGAGAAATTCTCTGCCAAGAAGGTCTAAGAAATCTCGCAAAAATAAAATTCTCAGAATTTTATAGAGGAGTTTCTATAGATGATTGTAACTTGAACTGCTGTATCTGAGACTATAATAGCAGAAGTTGGATCGGTGAGCGATTAGTCTCGCGATCTTCGGCTGATCAGAAATTTAGATCACTACACCATATGTTAAGTGTCTGCGCTGACCTTCATCTGCATGCTATTACATTCGAAAATGTATGCATTATGACATCATGTCCCTGTTATGTGGAACGGGCTTCCTCAGGAGGTACGCTGCCTCCCTCGAGTCCTTCCCTCACCGTTCTATCGGCTCCTTAAGACTGTTTTCCCGCCTGGCCTGGGTATGGAGAACCTCTGAGTGGCGACCTTGAAGGGGCGCTATATGAATTTAGACTTATTGATTTATATACGGCAAGGGCAAGACGATAACAGTAGCAGCATATTGGGTCATGCTGCCTTTCTCAGAGGTCAATGTAAGGAGCTGTGGTCACTGAAGAGGTGCACGTCATTGCGCATCTCTGTTCTCTATTATTATCTCTAAACTAATCTTAGAACTTCTAAGTTTATATTACCAATAAAACTGTGCATTGTGCAAATGGTATAAATCGATGGCGTTCAAAAACAGATTTGCAAGAGTAGATAGGTCTGTTACGAGATATAGCAATTCTTCAGACTACCAACTGAAATTCTACGGATGGTACGTACACAACGTTTACTTCAGATATTGGCGCAGCTATGTAGGCTATGCAGAATAGTCTCATACATAATAATTACATCCTTTAAGCACAATCACTTGCATGATAAAATATACAAGATTTAACCAAACTTACCCTACTTTTCTACCATACCTTTTCTACGCGCCTCTCATATCCAATTATATTTCGTTTTAGAGTCAAACCCGCATTGTAGCAGAGATGGCGAAGCCGTGAAACGTCGATGCAATGTGACCTACCGCGGCAACTGGCCACCTGTTGTTGAATGGAGAAGAAATGATGGACAAACAATTCCTGGAGCTATAAGTTATGACGCTAATGGAAGGATCAGCAACGCGTTGGATGACAAATGGGATACAGCGCACATCTGTGTGATTCACTTTTCCACTTACTCCGGAAATATTTCCATGACCGCAAGAAATACGCCCAGCTATACGTTCACGTGTCCGAGTACGCAACAATTCAATTCATTTCCATGCAGGCCCTAATCTATTCACAAAACCTTTTATCGTCGTTTCGTAATGCTGTGGGTAATGTTATTTGCTTGGCAAGATTTAGTCAGAGAAATTATATGAAAATTTCTGCATACTTTAAACACCCTGCTGTTTGCCTCAGTATCTTCACCGTCACTGATTACTTTCTGTTTAGTTAGCGTGTGTCCCTGTGCTGACATTGATGACCGGGCCTTTCATGTCGCTGACCCATATGTATGGAACCTTATAAAAGCGTGTCTACTAATTTAACGATGCAACTTGGTCCTGATCTCGAGACTCTGAACATGTTGCCATCTGTCAAGTGTCAACGGGAATCTTTTGGTTGGGTTTCCCGTGCGCGCGAGGCCCGCCACTTGCGACTGTTCTAGTTTACTGTGTATCGTTTTGCTAACTATTGTAATTGTAGATCTTTATTATGTCGAACATCAAATACGCTAGCGGGCAGTAAGCGTAACCGCATACTGCCCCGGAATAATTTTCCTGCATGCTTTCTACCAACTGCTAAAGTCCTTTCTGTTTGGCCGTGGCTGGGCTGGGAGCGCCTCTGAGTAGAGTTCTTTAAGAAGCGCTATATAAATCTCCGGAATGAATGAATAAATAAATTTGCTATCTGGCGGCACTATATAAATGTACAATAACAATTGTCAATTACGATTATACATTCCTTTCCGGAGGCTGATTTATTTAACAATAAGCTTTCAACTATATATCGATATTTCTTTTTACAATGCGTTGTATAATATTCATTTAGGTACTGTAAAACCTGAGTCAGCTCCAGCAAATACAGCCGTGATTAAGGGTAGCAGTGTCCTTTTAATATGCAAGACACACAATGGATGGCTCGTCCACAACTGGACCTTCATGGCAGCGGGTTCCACTACGACGGAACGAATTTACAGTCAAAAGGATGGAATCGAACCTGCTTTTAGCCGACACACGTTTCAGTTTGGACATGAATCATTGAATCTGCCCATTCAACCATCGCTCCTGCAAGACGCAGGCGTCTACACTTGCAATAAGAAGTGGCTTATAGAAGGCGATGAGAAGCACTTTCAGAGCAGCGCACATCTCGTCATTTTAGGTAAATGCTTCGGACGATCATTAGACTCAAGCAGGGTCTGCTGATACAGCAGACGTTTAGCGCAATTAAACGAATACAATACAATACAATGCAGTATACTATTATGCCATGCAATCAAGTACTGTCCGACAGCAAAACGTATTAGAGAGATATACAGTAGACTACAACAAAGCGCAATTCTTCAGTAGGCTATTCAAACGTTGAAATCTATGCAGTGCAATAAAGTACAATGCCGTAAGGCTAATAGACTACTGTTCTTAATACAAAACATCTATACAATTCAAAATTTGATTGTTATTTAAGTTTTTAAGTATACTAAAATTTTAGCAACTCAGTGCAGCGGGTTATATAAAAATGCTATGTGGGTTTTTATAAATCGCTTTCAGCGATATAATTAGGCTTTTTTATCAAAGGCTTTGTGATCAATATGTAATAAAAGTTTATAAATAAGCCGCTTACAAATAAAAAGACTGAATAATACAATAATGCAATACAATAGTTACAAAGTACACACTAAAGTCTTTAATTATAATTGAATAAATTGTAGACCAATTCAGAGAGTCCTTGAACATGCTTGTTCGTTTGTTAGAATCTGACCCTCATTGTGAAGTTGAAGATGTCACTGCCAACTCCACTCAAGAGACTTTCAAGCTGTGGTGCAGCGTAAGCTACAGAGGCAGCTGGACACCAGTGATGGAATGGAGACAGGATGCGGAAGATGGACTTCTGATGCGCGAAGTCCAGAACATCACGGTTCCAAACAACAAAGTCACCTACATTCTGACGATCGTCGCTCGTTTTGCCAAGAAAAACACCGTGTACTTCTGTAGAACGTACTTCTCCGAATCCCTCGGAAACTTTGCTTTCGCATCTGCCACTAATGTCCCTGAATACAGTCATTTATGGACATCGCGTCCAATAAACCCTTCAAGTAAGTAGACATTATTTCACTTCTAACTTGCCTAGCCCTTATTGCCCTCGTTCCTGTTGTTAATGCTCATTAAGGCGAGCATTATTATACGGCGTAGTTTACAAGAGATAGGCTTAAGTGTAATCCCTCTGGAACAAAATATTTACGCAAGGAGATGTTACGGGTATTTGGAAACCCGGGCTCGTCTTCGGCAATATCAGTGAACTTGCCTCGAAATGCATGTCAATATTATTATTGTTGCTTTTGTTGTTGCTATTATTATTTTCAGTAGTAATAACAGTAGTGTAGTAGGATTAGTAGAAGGCCTAGTAGTTGAAGTAGCGGAAGTAGTAGTGGTGGTGATTGTGGTTGTGTTGTTGTTTTTGATGTTGTTAGTGTCGTGTAGTGATAGGTATACAGTAGCAGTACTAGTAGTAGGAAATCCTAGTTAGAAATTGATGCTCAACAGCAAAGCAATCAATTTGGAGCAGATAATATTTGTTGTTGGTATTCTTATTGTCTTCATCGCTGCTACTGATTATGTGGAAATGTTTGCAGGTGATGATAGTTTTCTGTTAAATTAGGTGAAATTCGGTTACTGACAATGATCGTAACGCTTGTTGGAGTCTTCCTTCTTATGTTTATGGCGCTCACTGTTTACCACGTCTTTTTCAAGCGAATGATAGCAGGCAAGTTCAGGTTATCATCATCGTCGTCGTCGTCGTCATTATCAGGATTATCACCATCACCATCATCATAGTAATAATAATCATCATCGTCATCATCATCATAATCAACATCATCTGTATCATCACTCATCATCATCATCGTCATCGTTATGATTGTCATTATCATCATTCGCTTCATCACCATTATCATCATCATCATCGTCATCACCTTCATCATCGTGATCATCATCATCGCAATTATCATCACTATTATTATTATTATTATTATTATTATTATTATTATTATTATTATTATTATTATTATTATTATTATTATTATTATTATTATCATCATCGTCGTCGTCGTCAATATCAGTATCAATATCATCAGTATCATATGACGATGATAACAGTTATCATCGTCATTATTATCATCATCATCATCACTATCATCATCATCATCACTATCATCATCATCAATGGCATCACTATTATTATCATCATCACCACCACCATCGTCATCATCATCACCATCATTAATAGGCATGAATTATTACTGATAAATTATAATGAGTCGTGTCATCTGTTGATGCCTTGTGCTTTTGTGCATAGACCCCGGCACGATAGAAGTTACTAATTACTAATTAGATTCAGAAGTTCAATTCTCTTAGTATCATGTGAATTGTGATTTCACATTCTGACTGTTACACATGTTGTGAGATTTCGTTGAAGCCTTCATCATTATGTGGTGGATTACATTATCGATTCAGAGAGTAAATACGCCATTTACCTGCCTGGACTGCCATTCATAATTTAGTTAATGGGCCAATCCATTTAGTACGTACGCAGAAATCCGGAGAATTTTGACCCCCCTCCCTCTGTACGCAGGCGTACTTTTTACAACCGCTCCACTTGCGTACATATACTTGACACCCCCCCATAGAACGGTCTATCACTCTAACCGGTCTTGTTGAGGGAAGCATTTCCTTCAGAGCTATACACTTTGTCTCTCTCCATATATATATATATATATATATATATATATGAGCTCCATGGTCGTACAGACAGCCACAGCAGGAACAATCACCCCGGCAGCATTAAGCTTCGGCCAAAGGTCTAGGCCTATCCCTTCTAAGCCAACCCTTCTTCCTAGATTATTGCCTGATAGCTGAACTGTGATCCATTTGAAGGAATGCTAATATAGACAAAATATTTTACCCCCCCAGTAGACCCATACGCAAGCATACGCAAGTAGATGCATTTGGGTTACCCCCTCTGTTCGTACGTACTAAATGAATGGCCCTAACCTCACCTCATCTAATTTTTTACTTCACTTTGTCATATCACCCTACCTTGTCTCATGATATTTCACCTTTCGTTACAGTATCTTATTCTTCTTTTACCTTACTTCACCCCATTTATCACGCCACAGTACTTCACCTTGCCTTACCTGTGTAGAAAATTACAAGACGTCTCTCTAGTAGATTTACAGTTTATACAGTGTAGGCCTATTGGCTGAGACTAATCATCATGTTTACACTCGGGGGTTGAACCTCGCACATGACATACTTGTGTGGTTAGATTGCTCAACATCTGAAGTGTATCTATTCTAAATAGTCTTCAATGCATTTGCATAGGACGTCTGAATAAACATTCATTCGCGTACAACATGAAACCTGGCGAAGCTAATCAGCAACCAGACAACGACGTCACAATTCAAGATGACACGACGCGAGTCGAACCAGAGACTTTGGAACCAGTGTATGAGGAAAGCATTCAGGCAACCACACCAAACCAACCATCGAGAGTCTACGACGAACTGGGGCCCAGTGCAACCACACAAGCACCTCCGCTATCAATGACTGGACAAGTCGAAGATGCAGACGCCAATTCTACGGCGATTACTGACAATGAAGCGCATGACTACGAGAATTTCATTTCAAACTAAGTGACAATTATAATGATCGCACTAATGCAAGTGATTGGGACATCTCTGATGAGCACAGTTTTCAGACGAACCTCGCTTTTGTTTCAGAACTCTAACATAGTGTCTGGTGAGGAGGGTCTAGGCAAGTCTAGGCTTCTGCTTAGTTTTGGTTGATCATGTCTGACAATAGACCAATGACCTTTCGAGTCTCAGAAGAACTGAGCTATGTTTTCAACCTAATATCTTTGTGAAGTTCAAGATCTGCCAGATAGGCTACAACATGTAGCGTGTGCGTTCTTGCGATGGGTTATTATTTCAATAGCCTCTAACAGTCTATTCTTTCACTATTCTCATTAGTCGTAATAATAGGCCTAATAATAATAACAATAATAATAATAATAATCTTCGTTTAATTTCAAACTGACAAGTTAGTTAGCCATATAGCCTATGCATGTATTTGGTATTTTGGTAATGATTTTATATAGTGCCTCAAGTAAAATTCTCATACAAACACTGCTAACTGTTTTAAACAAGCATAACTCATGGTAAACATGGTAAATGATTGTAAACGGACAGCAATGCGTGTTGAACAGAGTTGCATCATAGAGTACGAATATTTAAAAAAGATTAGGGTCTAATGCAAGAGGCATAATTTCATCTAATTACTCAAATAATACTCGTTTCACTGAGTGCAATTCGTCTTTAATGGGCGCCTGCTACCAACTCCCGTGGTAGGACGGTTTCATCGCTTGACATTATTATGCTTAAAAGTCATCACACAATGCATAGTATAGGCTGAACATTACCTTATCTTGAGTATTCAAATGGTTCGCAGTTCAATTACGACTGATTGTATTAATCTCGATTCTATTTGGCACAATTTCTTTCAGCATAAAATGGTTCTAATAAACCCTAAATTGTATCAGTTTTGATTTTTGACTTGCAAATATGCAAAAACATCTAATGCATTCTCATCCAACACAAGCAAAAGGAAATGTTATTGGAGCTGAGGTTCAGCAGTGCCCATTAGGAAAGTTACCGCAAAATGACTCAACAGGGCAGTGTAACCTAAGACTTATACATTTAAAACCCCACATTACATCCCAGATGTGTGTTTACTCGCAGAATTAGAAAACAGTTGATTGATGATAGAAACGAATTTGCAACAGCAAAAACTAACACAGTTGCCTTGCAATTAAATGTATACAATAATTTTAAAGAAATACGAAAGGGGGTAGACCAGTACCGGTAGTAGAATACGGAAAGTTACACAAATAAACGTATTTCCAATTATTTTTACATTTATACTTGCGGCATATATAACAGGAAGCCAATTAAGCAAAACTGGTAAACAAAAAGTATAAAACTTGGTTTTATTAAACAAAACTTCCTGAGTAGACACGTAGGAGTAAGCTCACGAGTAAGTAACATTACATGGCACAGCAGGCTATAATTATGTGCTCCTTAACATCACAGTGAGGTCTGCAGTTAACTCATAATCTAGCATAATCTGGTCCTCTCCAATTTAATTAAATCTTCTATTGATGAATTATACTAATGGAGTTAAATAAGTATATTTATTAGAATCTAATCTATATTATAGTTCTATGTCCATAAATTTGGATAGTGTCTCAAAGCCACAGAGGTACAAGTCCATTCATCCAATAGAATCATTAATTTTCTATCACGTGAATATGAGATTTAACCACGATCAAGTGACGTTTGACAAAATTATAGGGCGTTATGTCCATAGCCATTACCATTACCAGTGAGAGTCATCCAATAGAATCATTCATTTTCTATCACGTGAATATGAGATAATATTATAACCACGATCAAGTGACGTTTGAAAAAATTATAGGGCGTTATGTCCATAGCCATTACCAGTGAGAGATCTTAACACGTGACTTGGACTTGTAACCTACAGCCCTCACTTTGTCTGCATTCAATAATGTTATACAGCTCTATGTCCAAAAATAGTCACCCCTGCCATAATTATGGCCAAATTACTCATAGTCGGTTTACATTGTGATCAAAATACACATGTAATCATACTAGGGGAAAACAGTGTTGTCCAAACATTTTAATTTAATTGCCAACAATGAAACAGCGCAAAACAATTTCGTCAGCATATCCAAAAAATCGTTTTTCTCGGTTTCGCAAAATGTGAACATAGAACCTTATAGTTCTAGGGGTACGACATGTAGGCCTAGTGCAACGGTAGGCCTAGTGCCTAGTGCTTTCAGATATTGTACAACTCAATGAAGTAAAATACAGATGAGCACAATATCTGTATTTCTAATGACGGACATCTTACAGTAGGTCCCAATCTCAGCTTTTACTTTCCTCAAGTTCTACGCTACTACTCATAGGCAAAAGATGCATCATTTAATTTGGTTGAGATTAAGAGGTCGTATGAATTAAATAGCTAACGTCAATTTGCGATTTTGAAAGCCACAAATGGATTGTAAGTCAAGCAAAACATTCTTGCTCAAGTTAAGTTTATTTCAAATGAGATAGACGATGTTGTGCTTGTGAGTGTTTGAATCTATGAATTATAATGTATTACTATCTCTCGCTATCGCTTTTAGATGTAAGACTTAGGAGGTGGTTGATGCGTAACAGCCCGCCGCCTCTTTCGTTTTCGCCTTACTACTAGGACCAGAAGTGAGATGGCAGTAAGAATAGCTATAACCACCACCGGAGCAACTATTACGATCATCGTGGAAGAATCTACAAAACAAGACGATACACATATAAGTGACTTAGAACTGTGAAATTTATGTGTTTCGGGTGGTGATTCATTTATATCAGTGTCATCACTCCTTTCCCATCAACCACTGCATACGTGGTTTTTATATAACCATAACCGATAACCATTCGTTTATTGTTCCCAGTACGACCAGCAGATGACAATAATTATTAACAGAGTAAGCAGTAACGTTGTGATACAACACGAAGACCTAGAAGGGAACAAGGTCCGGCTTATTAGGGTCACGAGACAGATGACAAATGATTCACTTTTGTAATTCTAACTGGACTATGAAGCACAAACAGAACCGTAATGTGAACTAAAGACAAAACATTAACTAGGAAACATAACCGTAAATATCATCAACTATATAAATATGTATGTATGTATGTATGTATGTATGTATGTATGTATGTATGTATGTATGTATGTATGTATGCATGCATGCATGCATGCATGTATGTATGTATGTATGTATGTATGCATGCATGCATGCATGCATGCATGTATGTATGTATGTATGTATGTATGTATGTATGTATGTATGTATGTATGTATGTATGTATGTATGTATGTATGTATGTATGTATGTATGTATGTATGTATGTATGTATGTATGTATGTATGTATGTATGTATGTATGTATATGTATATATATCTCACAAGGGCGCTTAACCTTCGGAGGCCGAAGTGGGGTAGATTTCTACCCCAGCGGTGTTTGGATGTTGATTGCGGAGTAACTGTAGGTAGTCATAACTTGACGTTCCACATGTTTACAAGTTAACACCCCCGACATATTCCCACACCAAAACGATCATCATGTCATGTTGTCAGAGAAAGTTATTTCAGTTCAAAGTGTCATGGGGTAGAAATCTACCCCACTTCGGCCTCGGCGTTACTATTTTTTTCGTTCATAATGAAGATGTATTTATAGAAGATATTATCTCATTGTTATGCTCCAATTAGAAATGAAGTGTTGATTCTACCACGGAATTGAGTTTTAATATTTGCCTAATTCTGAAAATGTCAGTTTCCAAGATGGCGGCCAATATGGCCGCCAAAACAATACATTGTGTATATTTGAACTCATAGATAAGAAGCTACAATGACAAATGAAATGTCCATTGCAATACTATCAAGGTCAAGGAATCGAACTATCGAATTGGGAATAGTGTGGGAATAGTACTTTCCAAGATGGCGGCCAATATGGCCGCCGAAACACAAAAGTGTGTACATCTAAGCTCATACATAAGCTACAATGACAAATGAAATGTCCATCGTAATAGTTTCAAGGTCAAGGAATCGAACCATCGCATTGGCAATAGTGTGGGAATAGTACTATCCAAGATGGCGGCCAATATGGCCGCCGAAACTCAAAATGAGTATATCTACGCACATAGACAAGCTCCAATGACAAATGAAGTGTCCATTGTGATAGATCCAAGGTCAAGGAATCGAACTATCGCATTGGCAATAGTGTGGGAATAGTACTATCCAAGATGCCGGCCAATATGGCCGCCCAAACATAAAATGTGTATATCTAATCTTATTTTTAGGCTAAAATAACAGATAAAGTGTCGAATGTAATATATTCAGGGTCAAAGAATCGAAAGATCGCAGTGACAATAGTGTGGAAATGTTACTTTCCAAGATGGCGGCCAATATGGCCGTCAACCCTAAGCTATGGGCTCAGATATAGCCGTTTTTGTGCTTTGGTGGCCATATTGGCCGCCATCTTGGAAAGCTATATTCCCACGCTATTGCGACTGCGATATATCGATTCCTTGACCCCGAAAATATTAAATTCGACGCTTCATTTGCCATTGTATCTTATCTATGAGCTGAGATATACATATTTCTGTTTTGACGGCCATATTGGCCGCCATCTTGAAAATTTAAATTTTCACACTATTGCTGCTACGAGAAAGCGATTAATTGAACCCGAAAATATTAATTTCGACGCTTAATATTTTTATTGTTGAAAATCATTAATGTGAGAAATCCATGTTTCTGTGTTTTGGCGGCCATATTGGCCGCCATATTGGATAGTAACATTCCCGTACTATTATAACTAAGAGAAATCGATTTTGTGACACTAAAAATATGAAATTCGACACTTCATTTGTCATTGCACCTTATCTATGAGCTGAGTTATACATATTTTTGTTTTGGCGGCCATATTGGCCGCCATCTTGAAAAGTAACATTTTCACACTATTGCCACTGCGATTGTTCGATTCTTTGACCCTGAATATATTACATTCGACACTTTATCTGTTATTTTAGCCTAAAAATAAGCTTAGATATACACATTTTATGTTTCGGCGGCCATATTGGCCGCCATCTTGGATAGTACTATTCCCACACTATTGCCAGTGCGATATTTCGATTCCTTGACCTTGAAAATATTACAATGGACACCTTATTTTTCATTGTAGCTTATCTATGAGCTTAGATATACACATTTTTTGTGTTTTGGCGGCCATATTGGCCGCCATCTTGAATAGTACTATTCCCACACTATTGCCAATGCGATAGTTCAATTCCCTGACCTTGAAACTATTACAATGGAGACTGTATTTGTCATTGTAGCTTATGTATGAGCTTAGATATACACTTTTTTGTGTTTCGGCGGCCATATTGGCCGCCATCTTGGAAAGTACTATTCCCACACTATTCCCAATGCGATAGTTCGATTCCTTGACCTTGGAAATATTCGAATCGACACCTCATTTGTCATAGTAGCTTACCTGTGAGCTAAGATATTACATATTTCTTTGGGGTAGAAAACTACCCCACTTCGGCCTCCGTGTCCTGAATCGGAGCTTCGGCCTCCGAAGGTTAACATAGCAACGAAACAGACCTAGGGGTTCACCGTAAGATAGCTTGAAAGTGTTTCTTGAGCTGTCTGTGAAAGAATAGTTCATATGTTTAATTATAGATATAATGTTCTATTATTCTATATCATGTTTAAAGCTGTTGTACACTACAGTATCGTTGCCTTTTTGCGGCAAAGGAGATTCCGTTGTCGGTATCCCTCGCCAGAAGTAGGCCTGCAGGAGGAGTTTCCGAATCCGTCCCTAACTCTCCTTCGGCGATCGCAGCGATGTTCCGTGACTCGATGCATTTTGGCGTCGTGTAGAACTTCGGTCCGATGGCTCCAAAAGCGTCGTCCTTTTCTTTGCCTCGGTTAGCTCTTTTTATAGCAAACTGGCCGGCATCGATGAAGGTTGGCATCGGCATCGATACAGGAATGTTCTCATCATCGAAGCAGGATTAGTAACGGCGTCGATGCAAGCTTGAACGATGCAGACGGACGAAATAATCACAACGAAAACTCCGGCGTGAAAATTCGCCACATCCTGCGTCCAACCAACAAAACGAAAATGTCCTTTTTTCACGGATGAGTTCAGCCAACATTCAAATGAGACAGACAGTCAAATTATTTCGAACCTCATTTATTCTTTCTGCCTTCCGGATAACCTTAAAGCTCTTCGCCGGAATTATCGGTTCGAATCCCTCAAATATTTTCTGCAGTACCCATTCAGGGCATTCTGGGACCTTCGCTCTCATTTGTTCGAGGAAATCATCCTGATTCCTCCAACGGACGAGCAATTGAGCGTGCTTCACCGCCGACGCGATCACATGCTTAATCCGTCCACGAACGACGCTTGGGTGGGAAAACGTTTCAGCCAGAGTATCCACCGCCGGAGGCACATCCAATGCTTCCTGTTTAGATTCTTCGACGGAATAAACTTCCATCTCTTTCTCTGCTACATCCATCTCAGAAGAGGGACATTCCAACAATTCAACTACTTCCTTCAAATCCAGGTCAAGTGCCCAGTCCAGACATTCCTCCAGAACCGGATCATCGTCAGGTGTCGTTGGAACGTCGGGCTGGACAGCGGCGGGAGAATCGCTCGTATCCATCGGTTGAATTTCGAACATCCTGCGCACCTTCAACTCGTGCTTCTTTCTCCAGCGTCTGTCTCCGATTCTTCTCCCTGTCCTTCTCTGTCAATGCACCTGTATCTTCTTTAGTAAGACGATGCAACGGACGAGATGACTAGATCGTACTGACCAGAGTTTCCACTTCCTCTATCAACCGAGAACCGTCGATGATAGGGAATGATCATCCCTCCTCCAAAGAAGACTTAGTTCTTGGACGCTGCTGACCCTGTGGGAAAGTGTTCCCAGTTGACGTTGTAGATGTCCGAAGTGGAGCAGCTCAGTTGCACTCTCTGACCCACAATGACCTCTGTATTCTTTGGCCGAATTATTAGTTCACCATCAACTGGAATAACAATAAACCTCTCTAACGAAAGAGCAGATCATGATGATAAGCTTTTGTTGTCATGTATTAAAAAAGATTCGAATCAAATACAATAAAATTCTTCTGGTAAGTTATGATAATAAAGTGGTGGAATAATATGTTTTTTAGTAGTGACTTCTGTTTAGCGACTCTGTGTCATAACATAGGTGATAAGCGTCGCAATTCTCTTTTACCCAGGCTTGGGATTAGTACTACCTGTACCAGAGAACGAACAATGGCGGAGTAACTTAACAATGACGGTGAAAGTGCGGTGAGGTGGTGGTCCAGATGACAACGATGACTAAAGTGATGACCTGTATTTGATGGCACTGATGACATGACCATGATAATGTAGAAGTCGATGAAGATGATGATAATTATGATGAAGAACATGGTGCTCATCATCATCCAGCAGCGTCTTGATGACTATGATGATTACGATAACGACGACGATGAGACGGTGATGTGATAATGATGACTAAGACAATGACACTGACAAAGAAGTGTTTGTGTATGAGTAGAAATGTTAGTCACGATCGTGGCATATTAAATAGACCGCTAAACAGGCCTACAATTTGTGACTTTCGTATGTTAAGGAAACACCTGATGGAATATTTTTCTAAAAGACTAATTTGATAAATATGCCATTGTGTAAAAATGTAGAGATCTTCATTTGTCCATTGTCAGATTTAAAGCAATTGGTGGAATCCATAAAATATGTTCAGCCATAAAGGTTTTAAATTAATGTAAAAACGTTTATTTCAGTATTGAGTGTAAACAGCTAACTTGAAATTACACTTAGGCCTTACGTAAAATAGCAAAATTTACGCTGCGATACTCTTAGATATTATGCTGGTGAGTGGTCATTTGCTGCAATAAAGTAGGACATTCCTACTTTAGGGCATTGGACAACATCTGGCGTAGAGAGCGAGAGGTACTGAGTTCTAGTCCGTAGGCGGACGTGCTTTATGTTTGGAGGCTGTCTGTTCTGTTAGTAGTTAAGATTTATGTCTTCTGTCATATGCGTTCTTGTGAATTGTTTCAATTGCATAACTGTAAACTGTACCGGTTGCGATGTGTCAACCGGATTGTTTCAATAAAGGAAGAATTATTATTATTATTTTTTTTATAGTTTTTTTTAAATTATTATTATTATTATTATTATTATTATTATTATTATTATTATTATTATTATTATTATTCCAGAAATGTGCAATTTCATTCTTACATTACAGCTCTTCTGTTCGGAAACGAATCTGTCAATATATAATTATGTAGACTTTGGAAGCTCCTGTTTCTCATATTTACGCAGTCACTATTTTACAGAAGAACTTTCCGGTAAAGCCTTAAATCGTATAGAAGAGCATCCAGAGAAAATAGTGTTTCTCGTGATTTTAGTAAACGACACGAACGAACTTCTAAGAGGCATTTCAAACTGACATTTAATCGATACCTACCTATATAAATAGGCATGCCTAAATATAGGCCTTACTGCGCCACTATAGGCCCGCCTGAAACATGAAACTAACACCTTAGTCACCAAGGATCCTGAGTGGCCGAGTGGGTTGGTAGCCTGCTCGTCACGTCGGCGCCCCGGGTTCGCTTCCCGGTCGGGTCGGTTTATCAGAGATTAATTTCTCGGATCTTTACTGCGGGTGGCTCGGTCGCATTATAAACGTGGAGTACAATACAACACACAATACAACACATCACAATACAACTGGGGCGCGGTGGTTTAGGGGTATGTTCGGTGCCTTGCAGCTGGAGGGTTGTGGGTTCGAATCCACCTCAAAGTCGCCGCGTAGGGACCCTGGGCAAGTCCTTCACTCGCAAATGCTCATGCGCTTCGGCGTGAAACTCCGATTCAGCGTTCACGCAGTAGTCGGGAGCGCCTCTGAATGGGAAATCTGGTAGGGGCGCTATAACAAGTGTTCAAATACAATACAATTACTGGGCTAAGCAGGCACTTAGGCCTACTCATGCCATGGCTTCGTGCTGTATAATATATATGTAGATAGGTCTACGTCATATGGGATCAAAACTGGTAGGATTCCCATGAAGTAATCCTAGCCTACGTAATAGGATCACAACTGGTACGATTCAAAGAAGGAAGCTGACGTAATACTGAATGACAACTGTTTTTTCCAGCTTTCACAGGCGGAAGCTGACCTAATATGAAACGTCAACTGTCTATAATATATAAATAACTACTTAGGCGAACTTTGGTTCTATTGATGGCACTGAACTATAATTATTGCCATACTAGGTTGACGATTAGCGGCTTCGTGAGGTTCACAGAATAAAAGAATGTGCTATATAAATAAATGCTATATAACTGAGTTACTAACTTAATCAAGACGCTTGATGGCAAACAGTTAAAGTGATAGAAGTGAAGCAAGAAGGCTGAAAGATGGTAGTTTTATTAAGTCAGTGTTGATGGTGTTATAGAACACAGGCACAAATAGGCTGTTAGATTAGGTAGGCCTATGTTCGTGAATCTTAAACCACGGATGTAACAAAGACAAAATGGTATTATTTAATTTGAGAATTTGGGTCATTTCAGCGAAAACATAATTAAGTGATATTGTGTTTTCGACCGCTTTGCCAACAAAATAACAGACAGATTCAAGATTTGTTAACAAAATAAAAGACAGACTCAAGAAATCAAATTCACAGTGAAAAGTTGTTAGGGTTTAATCAGCATTTGGCTCCAGAGCCTCCAGTTGTGGCACTCCAGAATGGAAACCAGTGGAAGTTGGGCATGAAAGAAGGATACAGAAGTGATACTAGTACCCAAACAGTGATTAACCGTTCCTTCTGTCTCCCTTTTGATGTGGCGACGTAAACCAATAATGAAGGAATGCTGCAGCAAGTTGTTATAACGATTGGCATGAGTTCAATTTTGACACTTCAAGGTGGCTGACTTGGTTGCATGACAAGTTCCTCGAGTTCGTATCATTGAGCTTCTCCGACGCCAAATAAAGTTTTGAATAATCTTGAGCGACGATTTTTTTTAACTGTAAGGCAGGAAAATCCGTAGAATTCCCCACCGATACCCTTCCTTCTAGACCAAGACTGTTAGGCCTACTTTCAAAAAGGAATTAAAACGACTGAAGTGAACGAAGCACGCATCGTTGAAGTCTATCAGTCTATCGTCAATTGCTGCATCCTAGATTTTACTATGCACAAAGGTTATAGTGTATTAAATGCTAGTATTAGTCTATTAGTCTTTATGGTGATACCTAGTCATGTGATTGATAAGTAATTTCTCATCTCTGATAGATGATCTGCTATCAGCCTGCATTAGCATAATTATAAGTAAGAGGACATTTATGTAGCGCCTTAATTAGCCTACAAGTCTCTTAGCAGTGATATTTCTCTTCATCTGTGAAATCTTATAGTCACATTGCTTTTCGCTTGAAGGCACCCTCTCATTTCTCACTTCAGAGTTGAAAGGTGAAAATATCTTTTGAGCATTATGAGAAGTTTATATTTGACTTGTGCCATAACATACATATTCAAATATAGAATGTTTTTGTCTCTTTGATAATTTTTTGAATGAAACTCATTGCTAAATGCCACGCCTGGTAGTACTCTATATAAAATCTTCTTATAAAACGGGGTTTGTATACTTTTAGCTACCCTTCTCCAACGCATAACCCAACGTACAGTAAATGAAGAGTCCAAGAAATCAGGTTGGCCAACAGCTCTCGCTCGATCACTCGTTCATTAACACACACACTCGCTCACTGGCTCAATCACTCACTAACTCGCTAGTTCGATCACTCACCACTAACTCACGCAGCATTTTATTTGCCCGGATGTTTGCATAGTTTTCAATCAATTGAATCCTAATCTTACCCAGTACACTAGCTCTGTCTCCGATTGTTCTCCCTGTCCTTCTAAGTCAGAAGATTCAACGGACGGTATGACTAGATCGTACTGACCAGAGTTTACACTTCCTCTATCAACCGAGAACCGTCGATGGTAGGGAATGATCATCTCCTCCGCCGAAGAAGACGTAGCTCTTGGACGCTGGTGACCCTATGGGATGATCATTCCCTACCATTGACGTAATAAAGTACGACTTTCTAGAAATTTGTGATTTCATTCTTATATTCCAGTTCCACTGTCTGGCAACAATTGAATATGTCTATAAGTTCTTATAGGTAGACTGTGGAAGGTCTTGTTTCTCATTTATCCGCAGTCATTGTTTTACAGAAGAACTTACCGGTAGGGGCCTATATCTTGAAATCGTGTACAAGAGAATCCAAA
The DNA here is from genome assembly GCA_020284085.1 of Aporrectodea caliginosa. Classification (NCBI taxonomy): domain Eukaryota; kingdom Metazoa; phylum Annelida; class Clitellata; order Crassiclitellata; family Lumbricidae; genus Aporrectodea; species Aporrectodea caliginosa. The sequence goes on from JACEVL010001096.1 coordinate 138,204, forward strand.
GGAAAATAATGCTCTCGTGATTCTGTGGACTTTAACAGAAACTAGTTAACGACAAGTGCACAGTTGTTAGCGAGAAATCTGACTATCGTGTAATGGTAACGTTCTGATATATAGGCGTGTTTAAAAATAGGCTGCTTGATGAGTAATGGGCGACTAAAAACTTAATTGAGTAAGCATTGATGGAGGGTATCGTTCAATAACCGCGCACAAAACCACGCCGTTAAAAGGGGCGCACAAAACCGCGACGTTAAAAGGGCGCACAAAACCGCGACGTTAAAAGGGCGCACAAAACCGCGACGTTAAAAGGGCGCACAAAACCGCGACGTTAAAAGGGCGCACAAAACCGCGACGTTAAAAGGGCGCACAAAACCGCGACGTTAAAAGGGCGCACAAAACCGCGACGTTAAAAGGGCGCACAAAACCGCGACGTTAAAAGGGCGCACAAAACCGCGACGTTAAAAGGGGCGCACAAAACCGCGACGTTAAACACCGCACGCACGAACCCACGCCGTTAAATACTGCGCGCACAAAACCACGCCGTTAAATACCCCACGAACAAAACAACTCTGTTAATAACCGCGCAGTACGGAACAGAGCCGTTGAATATGGCGACTTATGGGAGGTACGATTGAATAATATTAACAAATAAGGACTCGCTATTTTTCCAGGTTTATTTGGAATGAAAATTTAAAAACGAGAACTGTATGCCCCTACAGTAGGCCTACTGGTATTTAGGCTGAGTAAATTTTGCCTGATATTCTATAACGACGAATGAAAACTAGGCTTGTAAACATTCTGCAAGTGTTCTACAATCTACAACGAAGAATGAAAAAGTTACGAATATTTAGGCTTACTAAATCTAACAGTAGCTTCTTTGAAGTGCATAGCCTAATTGATCTGTTCTAGTATTTGGAGGTAAGCATTCGGTTACTTCGAATCCAGTAGCTTTGAACTATAATTCGAAAGGAATTGTCTTCATCTGCGAACACGTTTGACAATAAAGAAATTCACTATAAGCGATGATAATCATGACAGTCGCGGTTTTGATCGCCGCCATAATGAGCAACACGCGGTAATTAACGGCACAGTTTTGTGTGCGCGGTTTTAGAAATAAAATCTTGATAGGCTACGTAAGCCCTAAGTAGTGCCTACTCGTGCAATGAGGCTGCTGTATGATGTAGATACGCCTATTGAAATTAGTCACTCCGGGTATTTCCAAGGCACTTAAACTCAGTGTGGGTGTATAAAATTAATCATCCTATTTGCTCCTATAAAACGAAGACTATTTGCTTACGAATAGAATATAAAGTCATAATTATCACTCACCTACAACACACTTCAATCCTCCCAGCCCTCCTACCTCCCTCAGGTGTTCACGGTACGAACTCACGAAAACCTCACTTCTTGATATCTCTCCACAGGTCTTTCACTTAAAACTGAGAACACTGTTTTCACAATTCCTATCCCGATTCCTCCTCTTCCACTCACCTACCTCGCTGTTTCAACTCTAAACACCATCAACATTAGCCGTCTGACTGTCTGCCTGTCTGATTCTCTGTATCTCGACTGCCTCTGCCTATCAATTATGCTTTGATTAAGCGCCTCTGAATAGGCCTAAGCTGGTTCCCGCGACTTCGGTTTTTTAGGCGCTGTAGCAATGTCGAGTTTGCGATTAAGATTAGGCCTACAGGATAATACTGTGTCTAACTAGACATCACGATACGGAAGTAACGGAATTGCTTTTAATTAGTTATTTCGTAGTGTCTGCTTGGTAATGCTGTTAAGTTCATAATTGTGACAGCAATTTATTTTAGTTCGCCATTCAGATTTCGTTTCATAGGAATAAATAATTTTCTGTTTTGATACTTTTGAGTTGCAATGCCTTCACCTCTGCATGAAGATATTGTCACCCAGAACTACGGTACTGCGTCTGCAATAACCATCGATTTAGTGTTTCGTTTTTCTAGACGTAGTCATGTATAGCCTATGGCTTTCTTTCTTACCTTAAAAATGGTAATAACATCGCAGTGTCCTTTTGCCTTATTTGTAAGAACGACAAAACATTGTCAAGTAACACTGTGTAGGCTGATTCACTCTATCGGGTCTGACCACTGTATTGACACTTTAGAATTAGCTACTGGCATTATCGTCTAAAACCACTAGGCTTGTAGGCCTATCGAAAAGCCATTACCAAAGACTACTGGGTCTAAATATAGCCGGGAATTTCTGTCAAAATTTAACCATGCTAGAAATAGCGTAAATGAAAACTAGAAACAACTAACTTTCGGAATGATCTAGGCAGCTTGCTAGAAACTAGACTTTGTTATTTAGAAAGCGTTAACTTGTAGGCCTATACATGTACCGTGTATACATTGTACAATACACTCACTTATGAAGGAGACTTGCCTTACAAGGTACAAGATTGTCCAGCGGACTCTATGAAAGATGTTTAACTCATTCTGAAGGTAAGCGTTAATAACATGTTGACTGGAACCATTTGGAAGGCCTTGCCATTTAGAATATTTGTATATTGGCGTATTATTAATTCCTTTCTGCCATAAGGCTCTTTGCGCTGAAACTGTAGCGGCAATGGTAGCGGCAATGGTACACGGGCTCAATTGACAGTGTGCCACTGATATCGGCCTATATAGTTAGCTACATTCGTTTAAACGTAGGACTACATTAAACCTTCGAATCAGCATCTGCCCCTGTCAAACTGCCCATATCTAAACTAACGATCTACAATAATTAGGCTTACTGAGTACCTACATCATCAGCTTGCTCTTCAAAACCTAGTTCTTTCCTTGAGGAATTTATTCCTTTATTCTCACAGCGTCCCATGAATTTGTCCTCACTGGTGACTTCAACATCCATGTTGACAACTCCTTCGATCCAGTAGCATCCCAGTTTCACTGCCGCTAAGTGCTTTTAATCTCATAATCCAGCATGTTTCTTTGCCGCTCAAAAACATTGCTGCAATCTTGATTTGGGCATTACTTTTGTCTCATCCATCTTGTCACCGATCCTAATCCGCGACATCAACAGTTACGTTACTCCTGTAAAATGAAAAGCTTGCAAAAGTCCAGAACGTTCTCGCCTGCGCAGTCACCAAAACTCCAAAATCCACCACATGACTCCTGTTCTTAAACCACTTCATTTGCTACACGTCCCTTAGCGCATCCATTACAAATTTGTATCTCTTACCTACAACGTCTTTAAAATCTCTCAGCTCTCTTACACTCACCAGCTATGCACCATCCAACCACCCAGGTCTACTCGCTCATCATATCTTTCTGTATCTCGGTCTCCAGTCTCCTCCTCACTGAAATTCTGCAACCCCTTGTTAGTCTAGGCTGCAACAGCTCTTTAGAACAAACTCCCAAAGATTTTCGCCAGTTTGCTCATTATCCTATCTCACCTGTCGATCTCACCTCTCCTCCTCTTGCCCTTTACTCTGCAGTTTCCCAACGACTGAAAATCGAACTCTTCAAGCTGTCCAATCCTAATTCTGCCTCTGCGCTACCACATGACCACCACCATCAACGATTTCAAATCTTGCCAGGGCACGCATTTGTGTCGAGATTTCTGCTCCACCTGCGTCTCTTAGCCAACTCAGCTATAATGAGGGCATTGACCGCACACTGTCAGTGGGATGTTGAGACGGCAAGGGAGAGGACTGGCCGCCCGCCCTCGTATGCCGGGGTTAAGAAAAATGAAGTCGCTAACATGTCATACTCATGGCTTCCGACGGCTAGCTTAAGTGACTGCTCTTCTTCTTCTTCATCTGTGCATAGGCTTCTTCAGTTTGATGTTGTACATGGGTTGTGTTCCGATAATATATCAATCAATCAATCATAGAATTTATATAGCGCTTCTTCAGGGGCATATATAAATATATATATATATATATAAATATATATATATATATATACATATATATGCACTGGAACAATATCCATTGTATTGTATTGTATTTGAACACTTGTTATAGCGCCCCAACCAGATTGCCCATTCAGAGGCGCTCCCGACTACTGCGCGGACGCTGAATCGGAGTTTCACGCCGAAGCTTAGATTTCAATATCACTTTCTGTTGCACGCCAGTTAAAATGAGGGAGGCGCTGTAATAACGGAAAGAAGTGAACAAAAAAGAGATGAGCTTGAACGAAATATGGAAAAGACAACAGGAAAAGACATGGAAACGGTATGCAATGAGAGTGGAAGTTACCTTTCAAAAACGTTATAAAGTGATAGAAGATCTGATAAGCTGTCAGATACATACCTACGAACATGCATGCGTGCATTGAAACATACAAACTTACATACGCATACATACCCATAGGTATGTTACATTACATACACATAACATCCGACATGTCATCAACTTGGATCAACTTGATTCAGATTCACCTATTGATTTGGTCCTCTACATTTGGATCAGTTGATTTTTGTCCTTACGTTCGATTCAAACATTTGGAACCACTATAGGAGATGGATCCATTTCTTTGGATCAACTCACTTAGATATTCTTTCCATAGATCCACTTAATTTTCATCTCACCCTCTATGGACGCTGGGACCTATCTAGCTGCTGCTAACTTGAAATCTCTTGGTCATAATTTTATCTTGACCTCGTTACTGTTGTTCTGTTTCAATTTTAAAATGAATTTAACAAGAAGACAGAATAGACTAAACTCCTGTTGACAGTAAAATAAGTACGGATTGCATTTGATTCGATGTTTTTTTAATACACAACAGCAAAGCCCCATCACCATAACCTGTTTTTTTATTAATTAGGAGTGGTTTATTTTCAATTCCAGTTCATAGTGGACTAATAATTCGGCCAAAGAATATAGAGGTGGTTCTCAGACAGAAAGTGTGATTGCGCTGTTCCACTTCGGACATCTACAACGTCAACTGGGAACACTTTCCCACAGGGTTAGCAGCATCCAAGAACTACGTCTTCTTCGGCGGAGGGATGATCATTCCCTACCATCGGGTGCCTTGACAGAGAAGGACAGGGATAAAAATTTGAGGCAGACAGTGTGAGGCTAAGTGTACCGGTAGCTGTCATGGAAGATAGATTCATTAGAACGCGTTTGATTGCGGCAACGGTTATCTAGGTCAGTATACTCAACAATCGTTGAGACGACATTAGAGGAAAAACACGAGTTGAAGGTGCGCAGGTTGTTCAAAATTCAGGAGATGGATGAGAGCGATTCTCCCGCGACTTTCCAGACCGAGGTTCCGACGACATCTCTCATTGTGCCGATAGAGGGTGTTACAGTTCTGGAGGAATGTCCGGACTGGACACTTGATTCTGATTTGAAGGAATTTTTGGAGTGGCTCGAATTTCCATTTTCCGAGCTGGATATAGCAGCGATAGAGACGGAACTTGCATTCCTCGAAGAACCGAAGCAAGAAGCACTGGATTTGCCTTCGGCTGAAACTTTCTGCCATCCGGACAGCGCTCCTAAATTGGCTCGGCATGTAATCGCGTCAGCGGTGAAGCACGCTCATTTTCTCGCCCTTGGGAGCAATCAGGATGATTTTATAGAACGAATGAAAGTGAAGGTCCCAAAATGCCCTGAGTGGGCACTGAGGGAAATCTTTGAGGGGTTCAAATCCGCGGATTCCGGCGTGGAGCTCTAAGGTCCTACGGCAGAAAGAATAAATGAGATTCGGAATTATTGGACAGTCTGTATCATTTTACGTTTGGTTGAAATCCTCCGGAAATGGAAAAAAGAGGATTTTTCGTTTTGTTGGGTGCACGGATGGTGCTAAGAATTTGCCCGTCGGCGTTTGCGTTGCGATTGTTTCGTCCGTCTGCATCGTTCAAGCTAGTCCTGCTTCGATGACGAAACCATTCCCGCATCGATGCGGATACCAGCCAACATCGATGCCGGACAGTTCGCTATAAAAGGAGGGTGCCGCGGCACAGAAATGGACGACGTTTTTGGAACCACCGGATCGAAGTACAGTACTAAACGGCGCAGATACTCATCGAGTCACAGAGCATCGCCGCGATCGCCGACGGAGAGTTACCCTCTAGGGACGGATTCGTTAACCTATTCTGCGAACCCCTTCCTGCAAGTTCCTGGCATATTATATCTACAACGGAATCTTCTTCGTTGCTTCGTTTTTCGCGAAGTGCTCTGCGGTCTAGTAACGGACTAAAACGATGCGAATTCAACCCAGGACTGATCGTTTGTTTCGGTTGCGAACTAATTGAGTCAAGGACTGTTCGTAGATTTCTGTTTAGGCTAATCAAAAGGGATTGTGAACGGTAGCAGTGTCGCCAATAAATGACATTTTCGGTTTGTGCCAGTAACTATCGACGCTTCATCTTAATTTGGTCGAATAAAGGCTCTTAAAAGTTGATAAGTCTTCTGCCAGACCCCGAAACCGCAACCCGCGGATATTAAGTCGGACACGATTCCCGGTTAGGTCTCCTTTCGCTACAGTAGTAGTAGTAGCAGTAGTAGCAGCAGTAGTAGTAGTAGTAGTAGTAGTAGTAGTAGTAGTAGTAGTAGTAGTAGTAGTAGTAGTAGTAGTAGCAGTAGCAGTAGCAGTAGCAGTAGCAGTAGCAGTAGCAGTAGCAGTAGTAATACATGTAGTTGTTGTAGTAGTAGTAGTAGTAGTAGTAGTAGTAGTAGTAGTAGTAGTAGTAGTAGTAGTAGTAGTAGTAGTAGTAGTAGTAGCAGTAGTAGTAGTAGTAGCAGTAGCAGTAGCAGTAGCAGTAGCAGTAGCAGTAGTAGTAGTATTTGTAGTAGTAGTTGTGGAGGTGGTAGTGCTGAAACGAAGATTCTATTATTCTGATGGTGGTGGTGATGGTAGTAGTAGTTGTTTTTAGTGGTGTGATGTGACATGTACTGACTACACGGAGGTCCAGAAGGGATCATGGATCCCGCTAAATAGGAACACCTAAACATATAAAAAAATAGAGAGAGGAAAAGAAAGACAGCCAATAGATACTTAGATTGGAGTAAGCCTTGGCTCAAAATCAAACAAACAAAAAAGAAACATAAGATAGGTTCATCAAAATCATATTAATAAAAAACATACAATCTCAACTAAAATAGCATTACAGACAAAATCATCTAATTTACCACAATCTTAACTAAAATTGCATTACAGACAAAATCGTATAATTTAATCAATCAATCTATCATTTTAATCAATCATTTATTTCTGTAGCCATCAGAAGAGAACAACAAAAAATGAAACAATAAGGCAATGATTTGACCGTACTGGCTAGACGGATGCCCAAAATGGATCATAGATACCGCTAAATAGAGACACCTATTTTAGATGTACAAAATACAGATTAGAAAAGAAAGCAGCCGATCAATACTTAGATTGGAATAAGCCTAGGACACACAATAAAAAACAGAAGACGAGTCCATTAAACCACATTAAGAAAAGAATATACAATCTTAACTAAAAAGCAATACAAACAAATTCATCTAAGTTAAGTCAATATATTCCATTAACCATATTCAAATCATAACTAACTGCAATCAGACTGGCAGTCCATGTTTGCCATTACCGATGAGATCTGGTGATGCCTTGTGCATTAGACCCAGGCACAATAAAAGTTACTAATTACAATGACTGCAACCCTAGACTCAAAGGTTTAATTCTCTTAGCATCATGTGAATAATAGTCATTTCACTCTGTGTCTGGAACATGCATGTGAGATTTCGTTGAAGCCTGCATCAGTGTGGGGTGGATTACATTAACCTACTGACTGAGATAATAAATACGCTATATACTTGCCTGGGTTACATTTTATAAACTAATTAACTTCATCTCATCTAATTTGCACTTCCCCTTATCACCATACCCTACTTTGTCTTATATCTCACCCGACCTTTCCGCATTTTATTATTCGTTACCTTATTTCGTATAGCGCTTCACGGATCGTCACCTTGCCTTGCCAGTGTAGAATATAACGCTCTGTAGAAGCTTTACTGGTGATGATTATTTTTCGAGCGTCTCAGGTGAAAATCTCATAACACACTGCTAGCTGTTTTAAGCAAGTATAACTCATGGTAGACGTGGTAAACAGACATAGCAAACATGCATGGTAGACATGGTAATTCATGGTAAACAGACAACAATGTGGTGCGTTGAACAGAATCACATGATACAATATGAATATTTAAAGACCGATTAGCGTCTATTCCAGGAAGCATATTTTCGTGTAATCACTCAACTCATACGCTTTTCACTTGGTGCAATTTGTCTTTATATGAACAGTGAACACCTGCTACCAACTGCCGTACTAACCGTAATCGTAAAATCGAAGCTTCTACGACGGTTTAATCGCTTCATGACATTATTCTGCTTAAAATTCATCGTCCAATGCCTAGTGTATAAGCTGAACATTACTTTATATCGAGCATTCAAATTGTTCGCAGTGTTCAGTTTCGACTGATTGAATTAGTCTCGATTCCATTGGGCACAATTTCTTCCAGCATAAAAAGCTTCTAATAGGCCATAATTTGCAGGCCTATTAGTTTTGATTTATGGCTAGAAAATATGCAAAGCTATCTAGTGCATTTTCAACCAACACACACACACAAGGGTCATTTATTGGAGCCGAGATTCAGAAGATTGCCTATTTGGGAAGGTGCCCGCAAATCCCTCAACATGGTTTTCTCGCAGTCTACAATACACGAGAGTACCACATTTAAAACCCCACATTACATTCCAGATTTTTATTTACTCAAGAATTAGAATACGACTGGTGATAGAAACGAATTGAAAACGTACAACAGCTGCCTTGCAATTAAAGGTATGCGATAATATAAAAGAACACGAAAGCGGGTAGACCAGTAGTAGCTTACAGAGAGTAAAATAAATAAATGCATTGCCAATTATTTTACATTTAAACATGGGGCATATATAATACGAAGCCACTTTATTCGTTGAAAATTAAACGTATATAAAGAATCATTATGCCACTCGAGTGCAAAATTGGTAAACAAATAAGCTTAGAATTAAACTTGGTTCTATTAAAAAAACTTCCTGAGTTGACACGTTGGAGTAAGCTCATCGCACAGTAAGCTATATGTGCTCCTTAACATCACAGTGAGGTCTGCAGTTAACTAATAATCTAGCACAGTGCATATTTTAACGGATTTGGATTACTGGGACAAAGTCTGCTACTCTACATTCAATGTCATTGGAAACTAACTGAAAGTAGAGTATTACATGGGACAACTCACCAAAGCTTCTGGGGCAAACCCTAAAACCACTGGGACATTTGTCCCAGTACTCATACAGTTAAAATATGTTAGATTCTAGCATAATCTGGTTCGCTCCGGTTTAATTTAATCTTCTAATCTAGCTACTTAACTCCATTACTACAATTTATCAAGCATCAACAGCAATTAATACACGCTCTGCTGGCCCAGTCCGCTACATTGATTAGAGCGTAGGCTGCATCCCATTATCCTCTGTGTAAGAGAGCGTGCGGATCGCGGTTCTCTTTCCAGCGGTGGCTTATTTAAGAGATTGGACCTCGGCTAGCACGATCCGTGGACGGGGACCATAAATGGCGTAGCGACCTTTCAAAAGGGCTGCAGCAGTGGTGAAGGATCTCAACGGATAAATCCATTGAAAAATCAGCAGGGTCGAGGTCATGCGGTTACTATATAGAATCAAGTACATTTCCATTTCCATCAATATCAGGAGTATTCGTTGCCCTTCAGAGGTTTCACACAGTTACCTGCAACATAATCACAATAGTCACTGTGCATTGTAAATATTGGAAAGACGACTGCAATACACCATTAACATTTGTTTAACAGTTCCTAGATGTTCTTCAGTCGAAAGAATTACGTATAAGTAGGACATGAGCATCACTCAAATTACCAAACAACCAAACAGATTCCTTTGCATTTGAGACAAATCTTCGTGTGGCCACTCAGGGTAGCCACTTTCTAATGCGTTGGTCGCCAATGGTCGGCATGCATTTTCGCCATTTATAATACCTCTGCTACTAATTATGCATTTTCGCCATTACGTTCAGCCATAAATCGCCCTGAAGATAGGGCGCAATCGACTGCTGGTATTATAGTACTTATTAGTCATTTATCTTATGTACAATGAGTGTGTTGTCGTGTTCAAATAAGACATATTTAGCAAAGATAGGCCTAATGCCTAGTGTTGCCCGATATTGTAGGTCTACTACTCAATGAAGTAAAATACAGAAGAGCATTTTCTAATGACGGACATCTCACAGTATCTAAGATGTTTACTTTACAGAAGTTAGATGCTACTGCACACAGGCAAAAGATACCTCATTTTATTTCTTTAGATTAAGAGGTCGTATAAATTACATAGTTAACGGCAATTCGGGATTTTGAAAGTCACAAATGAATTGTAATTCCATCGAAACATTCTTGTTTATAAGACGTGCTCAATGTCAGTTTATTTTAAATGAGATAGACGATGCTGTGCTTGTGTGTGTTTGAATCTATGAATAATTATGTATTTATCCCTCTTACTTTCGTCTTTAGATGAGCCGGTAGGAGGTGGCCGCCCCTTTCGTTTTCGTCTGACTACTACAACAAGTGAGATTGCAGTAAGAATAGATATAACCATCACCGAAACAATTACAGCGATCATCGTGGAAGAATCTACAAAAGAAGACGTTACACACTTAGTGACTAAGAACTTTGGAATTTATGTGTTTGAGATGGTTATTCATTTATATCAGTATCGTCACATCTTTCTTATCGACCATTGCTTACCTAGTTTTATATCATCAACTATATAAATATGTAGTAGTGGGTAGACTTGAGGGAGAGGGAGACAGGCATACAGAGGGGCAGCTGGATTTGGAAGGTGGCTGTTTGCCATCGAATGGGTGACCGGTCTACCGCCCGATGAGGGCCATGTGGCCCCATGACTAACGTCGACCCACATTAGAAAGAAGTCTCTGTAGTTTCACGGTTTATTGATCACAGCGTCAGCACCCAGCAACGTTTATATCCTCAACATTATACCGCTTCCTTTTCTCATAGTGTAAGAGGACTGTCCTTCTAACTTAAGCAGCTCGAATCTGTCCGTAAGCCTATATATGGCAACGTTCCCCGTCTTTACCATTTTGGCAATTGTAACCTTAGCTGCCCGCTTAGTCATCAAACTGCTACTACCAGCCAGCTCTGAGCTATAGCAATTAGACAAATTGCTCCTTTTCGCAGGACGATTAGTCTAGAAAGGCGTGAGGTATACTTTGAGGCCCAGATCATGTTGCAGTACGCTAAGTATGGGTAAATAAGTGAATAATATAAATTAAGTAGAGCAAGTGTATGTGCATTTGTGATTGTATGCGTGTATATATGTGTATTATGTATGTAGACCTAGCTAAATAGTTAAGAATTATAATGTTACACTTAACTAGTTAAAAATTATAATGTTATATCTTACACTTGTGATTTAATATTACTTCTGCCAAAAATTATGCTTTTGATACAGATGGTCCATGAGCAGGACCTACATCATACATGTACATGTAGGTCCCTAAGGGCCATAGTTCTGTTGATCCCTTGTAGTTGTTGCTAGTCTGTTCTTTTTCTATTGCACTTGTCTTTTTTTGTCGTCAGTTGCTGTTACTTGAGTTCAATCAAAATTATGGTTATGGTTACTTATGGTTATTGTTATAGTTATGTATGTATGGCTGTATGTATGTATGTATGTACGTATGTACGTATGTATGTATGGATATATGTATGTATTATTTATGCAGACTCTGTATGCACGTTTGTATATATCAGTTCTGGCTACTTGAAAAGCGCCTTTTAAGAATCTCTCAAGGGCGCTTAACATGGCAACCTAACAGATCTAAAGAATGCATCTTAAGATATCTTGAACGTATTCTTGAGCTGTCTGTGACGAAATAGTTCATATGCTTATTGATAGATATGGTGTTAAGATATGGTTGTATACTATATTATCGTTGCATTTCTACATCAGGACTCATTGCACATAATATGAATGCATGAAATTTGAACATAGGTGCAGTGTGATTTTCCTTACAGATTTTAAGTTAGTCATAGTTACAGTTATAGTTAATGGTTTTTTATTTTAGTAATAGTTATAGTTATAGTTAGTATTTTTTTAGATATATAGTTTTAGTTATAGTTAATGGATTTTTATTTTAGTTAATTTTAGTTACTACGTAGATACAATAATTAAGGCTATAAGCAAAATTGTGCGTATTAACACGCTGTTTCACAATTTGCTCAGAGCTTTGAAAGCCTTTGAAGCTTAGCAGGAGTACATTCAGCTTCATGAATACACGAGTTTCCAAAGTAACTGACAAATTGCATAATAAAAAATAGCGCATTTTTTCGTTCTCATTTATGTCGAATCATCCATATTGCACTTCCTATTTTTATTTTTTGTATTAACGAAAATAAAGATGAATTTTCGTTATTGTTATTTTCGTTATAGTTACAGTAACTGTTATAGTTAATTATATTTTTTAGTTAAAGTTATAGTTATCGTTAACGAAATCATTTTATTTTCGCTAACGAACATTTTCGTTATCGTTAACGAGAATCACACTGCATAGGTGACAAATCGTAGATATCTAACAGTTCTGAAAAGATGCGAATGAAGATGAACATAGAATGTTTTCTGTGCTGTTTGTGTACAGCTGTAGAAATATGACCTGGTAATATCTGCATGTGTGTCAAAACACACAGCAAAACGAACAAAATCTAGTGAGGTCCTGTAAGAGAGAACTAACCTTCTATAGCTACGTAGGTAACTTCCAAGCATTGAACCTTGCACATTTGACCTTGGATGAGACAATCTGCTTCGCACCGGTACTTGCCAGGAACTTCAATTCCAATAGTTCTGTTTGTCGAAGTGATATTACCGCTAGCACTTATCCATTTATAACTGCAAGATGTCGTACTGTTGGCAGTGCACGTCAGTTGAGTACTCCGATTGATTTTCATATGCATTGGTGACTCAGCTACATCTAGGCATTTAAGAAAAAATTAACGAATGAAATGACTTAATTCTTCGTTAATTAACTCCTTTAATGAACTACAATCGACAATCATACAATGAGTCACATCAAGTAAATTTTAACTTGAGTTCCTAAGCCACTAATTTATATTTTAGCATTTTTTCACGTAAACTGTGGTCAAATCTAGTTACAATTCGCATAATGGTCAATTTTATGAGGACGAATAACCAAACGGGAAGCAAATTTATCAACACAAGATAAATGAATTAGCAAGATGCGATTTCCTTGATGCTAAATGTGGCAAACCATTTGTTTTATCCCATAGCCTATTTGCAAAACCAAACCTATGTAACTCACTTTCTGAAAAATTCCTGTTTATCAATATCACAATCCATTAGTTTTTTTTATCGTTTCATGAATATTTAATCTTAGCTTAAACAATAATCACTCATAATCTAAATATATGCCATGTTTTGAGTACTTGGTACAAAATCTGGATATGTATATTACCACCATGCAACACCACCATTCACCACCACCACCAGATTCTCTATCATCATCATCTTCATAACCAAAATTATATTATTCTGAAACCTACAACTTACAAGTAACATTAAAGTTGAATGCGCCCGAGGTAATGTTTGACAACGACGTATAGCAGGTGTGGGGTGATTCAATAAGCTGCGGCTCCGGCTTCAGCACTAAGATGTATGAAACATTTCCAGAATTTAAGACGACGTCCGATTTGACTAGATAATTTGAAAAATTGGAGCATATCACCGAAGGAACAACATTTCCCGAATACAGTACTGAACAGTATACTCGAACATCTTCTTTCGTCTTGACACCGCAACTATTCTCGCCGATGAATTCCTCAGCGTAGCATTGTGGTAGTGACGCTGTAATCAACATTCAACGAAAACACTGACAACACGCTGAAACATGATGACTGAAGCTTTGATTCGAGATTAATGTCTAGCAGAAAAATCTTGAAATAACTTGACTTTTATAAAAGACAGGTGTTGACATCGATGTGGATTTATAACCAGTAGGTCTAATTTGGCCTACCATGTATATATTATTATTATTATTATTTTTATTATTATTATTATTATTATTATTATTTTTTTATTATTATTATTATTATTATTATTACTATTACTATTATTACTATTATTATTATTATTATTATTATTATTATTATTATTATTATTATTATTATTATTATTATTATTATTATTATTAAGGAGCTTTTATATGGCGCCCCTTCAAGGTAATTTATTCAGAAGCGCTTTCAGTCCAACCACGGTGCGCTCCCAATCCAACCATGTAGCACGGAATGTATGACTCAAAAAAGGGAAATTGCCTTTCAAGAATCAATAAAGAGCACTTAGTTGAGTATTGCGTTATTATGCACTGGTAAATTTAATTTTTCATATTTCAAGCCTATGTTGAATCACGATGAAGAAAAACGTTATTATCAGCAGGTAGAATGGTAATAAAGCAATTTTTCAGTCAATCAATTATGTTCCAATCTTACCCAGAACCACTAGCTCTGTCTCCGATTGTTCTCCCTGTCCTTCTCTGTCAATGCACCTGTATCTTCCTGCGTCAGACGATTCAACGGACGAGATGACTAGATCGTACTGACCAGAGTTTCCACTTCCTCTATCAACCGAGAACCTTCGATGGTAGGGAATGATAATCCCTCCACCGAAGAAGACGTAGCTCTTGACCACTGACCCTGTGGGAAAGTGTTCCCAGTTGACGTTGTAGATGTCCGAAGCAGAGCATTGCAATCGCACTTTCTGACCCACAACGACCTCTGTATTCGTTGGCCGAATTATTAGTCCACAGTCAACTGAAAGTGAAAGTAAACCTCTCCAAATAAAGAACAGGCCAAGTGATGGGTTTACTTATGAGTATTAAACAACATCGAATCAAATACAATAATATTATTCACGTATGTTATTATAATGGAGTGGTGGAATAGTGTTTAGCAACACTGTTTCATAACAAAGGTGACTAGCACCCCTTTCTCTTTTACCCAGGCTTGGGACTGGTACTAACAGAAGACGAACAATAGCGGAGTTCCTTAATTAGCACTGACGGTGATAGTGATTGTGATTGCGCGGGGTTGGTTGTCCAGTCGATGATGATGATGATGATTAGGATAATGGTCTATATATGATGGCAATAATGACATGACCAACATAATGTAGAAGTCGATGATGATAATTATGAAGAAGATATTGGTGGTATCATCAGCCCCACCACCAACACCAGCGGGGTGATGACGGTGATAGTTATTATTACGCTAACGACTGCTATGATGACGATGTAAGCACTTTTGATTTTCACGACGCAGACAATGGCACTGACGAAGAAGTGTTTGTATATGAGTAGCAACGTTTGTCACGATCGTGACAAATCAAATAGGCCCTAAATTGGCTAGCAATTTGCGATTTGTCATAATTATGTCAGAGAACATCTGACGGAATATAAATGTAAACGATTGCAATTTGATAAATATGCCATTGTGTGCAAATGTAGCGAGCTTCATTTGTCCATTTTTAGATTTAAAGCATTTGGTAGAATTTATGACAAAACTGTTAAATCATAAATTATTGTAAAACTTTGCAATTCAGTAATGAGTGCAAACAGCTAACTTGAAATTGAATAAGTGAAACAGCCAAATTTAGGAATAGGCTTCGATACTCCTAAACACTATGCTGGTCAGTGGTCATTTGCTGTAACAAGGTCGGGCCTACAACATTCCAGAAATATGATTCATTCTTATATCCCAGTTCTTCTGTCTGGCAACAATTGAATTTGTCTATATACATGTAGGCTATAGGTAGACTTTATTATAAGCTTAGAAGGTCTTGTTTCTCTTTAATCCGCAGTCATTGTTTATAGAAGAACTTACCGGTAAATCCTGATATCGTGTAGAAGATCATCCAGAGGAAAATATTGTTTCTCATGATTTTGTGGAGTTTAAACAGAAACTAGTACTCTAAACGACACGTGCGAACGTCTTAGAGACAGTCATAGGCCTATCTAACCATCCTGTAAACACGCCAGTTCTAATATAAATACATTGTAGGTGCGGTATGCTAAAAATAGCCGGCCTGCTTGTAAGTAGTGACGTCATTTAAGGACTGCCCCTAGGCCTCCCAGGGGGCCGTCCTTAAATGACGTCGCTACTTAACAAAAAATTTTACCCCCCTCTTCGTCACAGTTTAGGCATTATCGCTAAATAGCTTACTGCTGCCTAATCAAAATACGTCACAAGTCTAACCCTTCCCCTCTGCACGTGACGTCATTATGGACATCCCCTACGCGATGCGCAGATTAAAACCTTAGTCATTATGGACATTGTCGGGTTAAGTAGGCACTGTTATGCAGTGTTTCTATGCCGTATAATACGTAGATTGGCCTACGCAAATAAGTCCCACACACGAATCAACTCAATCTTCCTATTTGTTTACAGGATAAGTGTACCTAACTACACATCACGACACGGAATTGCTATTAGTGATAAGTAACAATATTCAATAGGCCTATAGCAACTATGACTTCAATTTTGTTTAGTTTGCTATTCATATTACTTTTCATAGGAAGAAATAATGTCCTGTCTTCCTATTTTGGTATTGCAATGCCTTCACCTCAACATAAGGATATTATCACCCACAACGAGTGCCGGATTAAGGCATAAGCCAGATAAGCCCCACAAGTTTTTGAGGGCCCCAAATCCGGAGAATTTAAATCAAATTCTTATAGGAAATTCCTAATTTTGTATAATTTGAAATAATTTAGCGCATTATCCTGAAACGATTTTCAGCGCTAGTAAGTTTTAGTTACGACTTACTTACTGAAAAACTGAACTTAATCACAGACTCATACTCACGGTCTGTGCAGGCAGAGGCGAAAACCTGTACATAACTTTGGGGGACCGATTTTTCGGGGACCGGATTCTTGCATCTTTGAGGAAACAGGCCCCACTCAAAACTTTTTGAGGCGACAGTCCCCCTCTGTCCTCCGTGATTTACGCCACTGTGCACAGGCGCCCCCTATTTGGTGTACCTCAAGGATCAAGTACTTGGCCCTCTCCTCTATCTTCTATTTACAGCAGACAATCCTCTCTTTTTGCAAACACCTATAGCTACTGGCAGCGTTATGCTGATGATGTTAATGATGACATTAACAAGATAGTGTAGAAGTCGATGATGATGATTATGATAATTATGATGAAGAACTTGGTGGTCATTATCGTCATCATCATCATCATCATCATCATCATCATCATCATCATCATCATCATCATCATCATCATCATCATCACTACCAGTTGGCTGATGACAACGATAATTTCGATGACGATGATGTAACCACGTGTGATGATGATGATGATGCCGAGATTGACACTGACGAAGAAGTGTTTGTTTATGAGTATCAACGTTCGTCACGATCGTGACATATTAAGTACATAGGCCTACAATGTGTAACATGTCGTATAGCTCCGCCACTGCTCGATCGTACCCTGGTGATACCGCTAAATAGAGACACCAGTTTAGATGTAAAAAAATACAGATTAGAAAAGAAAGCAGCCAATCAATACTTAGATTGGAATAAGCCTTGGGCACACAATAAAAAACAGAAGACGAGTCCATTAAACCACAATAAGAAAAGAATATACAATCTTAACTAAAAGCAATACAGACAAATTCATCTAAGTTAAGTCAATATATGCCATTAACCATATTCAAATCATAACTAACTGAATTCAGACTGGCAGTCCATGTTTGCCATTACCGATGAGATCTGGTGATGCCTTGTGCATTAGACCCAGGCATAATAAAAGTTACTAATTACAATGACTGTAACCCTAGACTCAGGTTTAATTCTCTTAGCATCATGTGAATAATAGTCATTTCACTCTCTGTCTGAAACATGCATGTGAGATTTCGTTGAAGCCTGCATCAGTGTGTGGTGGATTACATTAGCCTACTGACTGAGATAATAAATACGCTATATACTTGCCTGGACTACCTTTTATAAACTAATTTACCTCATCTAATTTGCACTTTGCCTTATCACCATACCCTACTTTGTCTGATATCTCACCCGACCTTGCCGCATTTTATTATTCGTTACCTTATTTCGTATAGCGCTGCACGGATCGTCACCTTGCCTTACCAGTGTAGAATATTACAAGTCTCTGTAGAAGATTTACTGGTAATGATTATTTTTCGAGCGCCTCAGGTGAAAATCTCATAACACACTGTTTTAAAGTATAACTCATGGTAAACAGACATAGCAAACATGCATAGTAGGGGAGAACTGGCACCCTTGATTCCGATGCACCCGTGATCCCTTACCGTTTATTTTGAAATTACTTACTTACTTAACTTTGGCAGGGCACCAGACTATGTCAAATATTGATTGTTTGCATTTCCTGTGTTTGGACTTCTCATTTTAGACTTTATTCTTTGTTTATAAGCTTTTATGGCCGCCACGTGGTTTTGCGCTGCAAAAGTAATTTTTTTGGTCATCTAACGAACCTCGTATTACGGTCCTATCTTCAGGTCTCGTCATTTCCGTTATACAGGGTGGGCCAGCATAAATGCACCGACTTTGCATGCATATAACTCAGCCAATTTTGGTAAGTTATTTATACTTAATGCGTCAAATTAAAGATATTTCAGTCTAGTATTAGCTTTAAAAAACTCGAACTGGTACTAGTTTTAATTTTTCGGAAATGTTTGGAACAGCCCTAGCTACCATATTTTGTTGTCATTAGTGACGCAATATGGCGCCGTTGACAGACGATGATAGAGTTTTGATATGAATTTTGCGACCTGATAAGGGATTTGATTCGTTTCAAATGATTAAAGAGTTTCCTAACAGAGGATGGAATAGAAAAAGTTGAATCGTCTGATACGGAAAATTGATGAAACAGGAACTTCGCGTCGTAAACCACGCGAATCGGTGCGCACGGGGCGCACAACCGCTTACATTGTTCGTGTGTCCGAGTTAATTTGCAGTCAAGACGATGACCCGGGTACAAGCAATTATCTCCAAGGGAAATTCAACGCGAAACAGGCATATCCAGAAGCACCGTAAGACGCATTGCAAAAGATGATCCAAAGTTGAAGATATTTCGTCGACGTGAAGTCCAACAGCTCTCCGACTCTGACGCAAAGAAACGGCTGGAAGCATGCAGGCGTCTGAAGCAGCGCATGACTGTTGATAAAATTTAAAGGACATGGTTTAGCGATGAGAAGATATTCACGGTACAGACTCCTACAAACACCCAGAATGATCGTGTGTATGCTCGTGTTAGCAAAAACGAGATGTAACACCTGGACGGCTGCTGAAAGGAAGAAAACATTTCTCGCAAAGTGTCATGGTTTCTGTTTCGAAGTTGGGCAGAACGGCCCTCTTTTTTATGACACCGCGAGCTAAAGTGAACAGTGTTTACTATTGTCAGGAAGTTCTGGAGAATGGATTATTACCTGACATTCGTCGTCGGTCCGGTGCAGATTACATCTTTCAACAGGACGGAGCACCTGCGCACCGATCACGTCACACTGTCGCCTGTTTGACTGAAAACGTTCCGGAGTTCATCGAGCCCGACAATTGCCCCCCAATAGTCCCGATCTTAATCCGATAGATTATTCGATCTGGGGATATTTGCAGCATCTTGTCTATCGACAGAAGATCCGTAACATTCAACATCTCAAAGAGGTCATCGTTAATTGCTGGTCAGATATCCAGTCAGCAGTTCATTGACGGTGCGATTGACCAGTGGTCTAGTCGAATAGCTGCTGTTGTTTCAGCACGTGGTAGACATATTGAATATTCATTTGATTAGAAAAGACTGCAACAGACTATCTCCTAATTAAAATTGCAGTACAAATTTGTGGCTATATCGTTTAGTTTTTGTGTGTGCAGTTACTGTTAAAATTGGCATTAATTTTGTTATTAGCTAGTTACTGCAAAACGATGACTGTTGTGGTGTTACGATCTACATCATGTAGGCTAAAGCTACAATAACAAATGTGTTTAAATTGTAATACTAGAATGAAATATCTTTAATTTGACGCATTAAGTATAAATAATGTACAAAAGTTGGCTGAGTTATATGCATTCAAAGTCGGTGCATTTATGCTGGCCCACCCTGTATATATGAGGACAGAAATAGTCTACTTACCGTACACGTGTATTTCAGCGATATATTTGAGGTGAGTATAAAGTTTTGATATATTTTGTGAAAAGACTATGGTGAGGCACCCTTGATCCAAGTACGCATGTGCACCCGTGATCCCCAGATCAACGGTGCCTACCTGAAGAATTATGTATGCAGATGATTAATTACGGACACAATTAACTTCATGTCTCAATAATTATGCATCATTCTATTGCATATGAATTTGTTATAAACAATTTGTACAATTTACTGTAGGCAGAGTGTTCATATAATATTACTTGTTAATATTTCCGAAGCTCTAAATGGAACCCTGACATAATTTTATAGCCCTAACCCTAGGCCTATAGGTGACTGCAAACAGTAAATTTAATCCCTCTGCTTATGATTTTGTTGGTTTTATGGAAATTTATGAAGAAATTAATTTGTCGGCAATCCTCCGAAGTCCGGTCCCAAATTATTTCACAGCATTTTTCTCACCGTCACTTTACAAACCGTTTATGGTAAACCCGTAGTTTAGGTTGCTAAATTATTTTATATCGTAAAATTAAAATGGAAGCTGGATTGAAAAAAAAAATTGTTTCGCTAACTGGAAGTGAGATTGATGAAACCATTTCTATCTTTAAATAGAAGTTGGATTGATGGAAATATTTTTTACCGTAAATAGAAGCTGGATTGATGAAACTAAGTTTTTGATGCAATAGAAGCTGGAATGATGAAAATAATGGTTTCCGTAAGTCGAAGCTGGACCCATGAGAAAAGTTCTTTACTTAAATAAAAGTTCCATTGATGAAAAATATTTTTCTGGTTAAACAGAAGTTGGGTCATTTTTTCATTAAATGGAAGCTGGATTGATTAAAAATAATTCTGCATGAAATGGAAACGGGATTGATGACAGTTATGATGGACATCGGTAGAGTTCTTACTTACCAACGTCATGTACGGCGAAATAATTTGGGACCGGACTTCGGAGGATTGCCAATTTGTCTTATAATATTAATAATAGATTAAAAAGCATAACAAGTAAATAATCCTGCCAGATCACGATGAGTTCTAGTCATCCCGTAATGGTTTTTTCTATTCTCCGGAGAATTATTTAATTCTGGATGGATCTGAGTTAGGCCCTAACATTTTTTACATTATTAGGGCCTAGGCATGTTTACACTATTCTATTGATTATTATTTTTCTTAGACCTATATTTGTTTTATCGCTATATTTATAGTTGCTGATTATTTGTTTCAGAAATGCCTTACCACAAGAAAATAAAAACAGACAGACCACTTGGAGGATTGATTCCAGAAGATACAACAAAAGCTGCTGTCACTGTTGTTTTGCATGGTGAGGCTGTGAACACTGTTACAAGGGAGAACCCAAACTAAAAACCAACAGTTGCAGTAAGAGAATCAAAGAACCTCGGGCCCAGCCAAGAGAAAAAGGTGCATCGAAAAAAGAAAACTTATTCTGACTGATGAGAGTGACAGTGGTGATGATGAAGTCGCAAACATGGCAACCGATGAAGAAACTGGCCAGTCTATTTGGGTTATGTTAACTGACAAATCTGATGATGATATTAGGTGTGACATAGAAAGTGACGAGTCTTCCAGCAGACGAGAAAATTACAAATCCGGATATTTCATTACATTGCTCGCGTTGAAAATCAACCTTCCGATGAGCTCAGCATTGAAGTCTTGTATCTCGAGAATAAAACAACACAGAAAGAGGACAATAAAATGGAACGATTTGTCATACCAGAGACTTCAAGAAATATGAAGTTCCACTTGAGGACGTTGTAAAGAAACTGCCTCCCCACTGATGACTGGGGGCACAAAGCGCACCAGAGCTCTCTTGGTTTTTCCAGTTTCTTTGACAGAATTCAATCTGGCTTAACATTTTGTAGATGTAGAAGTTGGCAAAGTTTTTGCAAAACTGGACAACGTTTCACGCAAACACATTTTTAGCCTACTTACTTCCAGGAGATTTTTATTCAGATTTTCAGCTGTAGGCCTATCTTAAGTTTGCTTATTTGAACCAAAAACTATATAAAGTTTCACTGAAAAGTTTAGTTGCTGAAAGATATTATAATCTGTTTGTCAATTCTGGCCTAATTTTTCTTATTTTGATTGAAATATATAATATAAAAGCATGTTCAAATATAGAAGATCAAGGGTCCCTACATGGGATCAAGGGTGCCAATATAGGGGATCAAGGGAGCCCACCTGTGGGCACCCTTGATCTCTTTTGGGTCACTCAACTAAATTTATTATATCTTTTGTAAATGACATTTGTTTGAAGCATGCAATATCTCGAATGATACATCACATAATTCTTTATAAAATGATACCTTTACATATTTATTAGGGGTTATATAGTCACCACAGTTCATGAAAATTGAAAAAGAGGATCAAGGGTGCCAGTTCTCCCCTAGACATGGTAACTCATGGTAGACAGACAACAATGTGCGTTGAACAGAATCACATGATACTAGATGAATATTTAAAGAAAGATTAGCGTCTATTCCAGGAAGCATATTTTCACATTAATCACTCAACTCATACGCTTTTCACTTGGTTCAATTTGTCTGTATATGAACACGTGTTACCAACTGCCGTACTTACCGTAATTGTAAACTCGAAGCTTCTACGACGGTTTAATCGCTTCATGACATTATTGTGCTTAAAAGTCATCGTACAATGCCTAGTGTAAGCCGAACATTAGACTACTTTATATCGAGCATTAAAATTGTTCGCAGTGTTCAGTTTTGACTGATTGAATTAGTCTCGATTCCATTTGGCACAATTTCTTTCAGCATAAAAAGCTTCTAATAAACCATAATTTGCAGGCCTATTAGTATTGATTTATGGCTAGAAAATGTGCAAAACTATCTAGTGCATTCTCAACCAACACAAACAAAAGGGTCATAAATTTTATTGGAGCCGAGATTCAGAAGATTGCCTATTTGTAAAGGTGCCCGCAAATTCCTCAACATGGTAATATCTCGCAGTCTACAATACACGAAAGTACCACATTTAAAACCCCACATTACATTCCAGATTTTTGTTTACTCAAGAATAAGAATACGACTGATGATAAAACGAATTGAAACGGCAATAACGTACAACAGCTGCCTTCCAATTGAAGGTTTGCGATAATATAAAAGAACACGAAAGCGGGTAGACCAGTAGTAGCTTACAGAGAGTTCCGAAAATAAATACATTGCCAATTATTTTACATTTAAACATGGGGCATATATATTACGAAGCCACTTTATTCGTTGAAAATTAAACGTATATAAAGGAAATTTAAATCATTACTCCACTTGAGTGCAAAATTGGTAAACAAATAGAATTAAACGTGGTTCTATTAAAAACTTCCTGAGTTGACACGTTGGAGTAAGCTCATCGCACAGTAAGCTATAAGTGCTCCTTAACATCACAGTGAGGTCTGCAGTTAACTCATAATCTAGCACAGTGCATATTTTAACGGATTTGGACTACTGGGACAAAGTCTGCTACTCTACATTCAATGTCATTGGAAACTAACTGAAAGTAGAGTATTACATGGGACAACTCACCAAAGCTTCTGGGGCAAACCCTAAAACCACTGTGATATTTGTCCCAGTACTCATACAGTTAAAATATGCACTGATCTAGCATAATCTGGTTCGCTCCGGTTTAATTTAATCTTCTAATCTAGCTACTTAACTCCATTACTAGAATTTATCAAGCATCAACAGCAATTAATACACGCTCTGCTGGCCCAGTCCGCTACATTGATTAGAGCGTAGGCTGCATCCCATTATCCTCTGTGTAAGAGAGCGTGCAGATCGCGGTTCTCTTCCCGGTGGTGGCTTGCTTCAGAGATTGGATCTCGGGCTAGCACGATCCGTGGACGGGGACCATAAATGGCGTAGCAACCATTCAAAAGGGCTGCAGCAGTGGTGAAGGATCTCAACGGATAAATCCATTGAAAAATCAGCAGGGTCGAGGTAATGCGGTTACTATATAGACTCGAGTACATTTCCATTTCCATCAATATCAGGAGTATTCGTTGCCCTTCAGAGGTTTCACACAGTTACCTGCAACATAATCACAAAACTCTATGCTTACACTCTGCATTGTAAATATTGGAAAGACGACTGCAATACATCAGTAACATTATTTTGGTTAACGGTTCCTAGATGTTCTTCAGGCGAAAGAATTATGCATAAATGGGACATGAGCATCACTCAAATTACAAAAAGGCAAAAAGATTTTTTTGCAATTAATCTTCATGTGGCCACTCAGGGTAGCCACTTTTCTAATGCGTTGGTCGGCATGCATTTTTTCCATTTATAATACCTCTGGTTATAATTATGTCGTTTACGCCATTATTTTCAGCCATAAATCGCCCTGAAGATAGGGCGCAATCAACTGCTGGTATTATAGGACTTATTAGTCATTTATCTTATGTACAATGAGTGTGTTGTCGTGTTCAAATAAGACATGACTAATCTTATGTAGGCTACAATGAGTGTGTTGTCGTGTTCAAATAAGACATATTTAGCAAAGATAGACCTAATGCCTAGTGTTGCCCGATATTGTAGGCCCTACTACTCAATGAAGTAAAATACAGAAGCGCATTTCTAACGACGAAGAGTATTTCTAATGACGGACATCTCACAGTCTCTAAGATTTTTACTTCCCAGAAGTTAGATGCTACTGCACACAGGCAAAAGGTATACCTCATTTTATTTGTTTAGATTATTAGGTCGGTCGTATAAATTACATAGTTAACGGCAATTCGGGATTTTGAAAGTCACAAATGGACTGTAATTCCATGAAAAAAAATTCTTGTTTGTAGAATACGTGCCCCGAGTCAGTTTATTTTAAATGAGATAGACGATTCTGAGCTTGCAGGTGTTTGAATCTATGAATAATGCTGTATTACTCTCTTACCTTCGCCTTTAGCTTCCCGCCTCTTTCGTTTTCGTCTGACTACGATGACCACAAGTAAGATTGCAGTAAGAATAGCTATAACCACCATCGAAACAATTAGAGCGATCATCGTGGAAAAATCTACAAAAGAAGACGTTAATCATTTAGTGACTAAGAACTTTGGAATTTATGTGTCTTAGATGATTATTCATTTATATTAGTATCGTCACATCTTCCTCATCAACCACTGCTTACGTGTTTTATATAACCATATCCATTCGTTTATTGTTCCCAGTAAAACCAGCAGATGACAATTAACAGAGTAAGCAGTAACGTTGTGATACAACAGAAAGACCTAGAACGGAACAAGGTCCGGCTTATAATTAGGGTGACGAGACAGAATGATGTAGAATAACAAATGATTCACTTTTGTAATTCTAACTGGACTATGAAGCATAAAAGAACCGTAATGTGAACTAAAGACAAAACCTTAACTAGTAAACAGAACCCTAAATATCATCAACTATACATGTATATAGATGCATGCATGCATGCATGCATGCATGCATGTATGTATGTATGTATGTATGTATGTATGTATGTATGTATGTATGTATGTATGTATGTATGTATGTATGTATGAATGTATGTATGTATGGATGTATGTATGTATGTATGTATGTATGTATGTATGTATGTATGTAGGTTTGTGTACAGCTGTAGAAATATGACCTAGTAATATCTGCATGTGTATCAAAACACACAGCAAAAAACGAACAAAATGTACGGAGGTCCTGTAAGAGAGAACTTACCTGCTGCAGCTAAGTATGTAACTTCCAAACATTGAACCGTGCATACATTGCCTTGGATGAGACAATCTGCTTCACACCGGTATTTGCCAGGAACTTCAATTTCAATAGTTCTGTTCGTCGAAGTGATATTGCCGTTTGCACTGATCCATTTATAACTGCAAGATGTTGTACTATTGGCAGTGCACGTCAGTCGAGTACGCTGATTGATTTTCATCTGTATTTGTGATTCAGCTACATCTAAGCATTTAAGAAAAAATAACGAATTAAATTACTTTATTCTTCGTTAATTAACTATTTTTAATGAACTCCAGTCGACAATCACATCAAGTCACATCAGTTAGTCACATCAAGTAAATTTGAACTTGAGTTCCTAAGCCACTAATTTATATTATTAGCATATTTGTCACGTAATCTTTGGTCAAATCTAGTTAAAATCCGCATAATGGTCAATTTTATAAGGACGAATAACCAAAGGGAGAAGCAAATTTATCAACACAGGATATGAATGAATTAGCAACATGCTATTTCTTTGATGCTAAATGTGGCAAACCATTTGTTTTATCCCGTATTTGCAAAACCAAACCTATGTAACTCACTTTCTGAAAAATTTCTGTTTATCAATATCACAATCCATTAGCTTTTTATCGTTTCATGAATATTGAATCTTAGCTGGAACAATAATCACTCATAATCTAAATATATGTACTGTTTTTAAAAATCTGGATATGTATATTACCACCATGCACCACTACCATCCACCACCACCAGATTCTCTATCATCATCATCGTCATCGTCATCGTCATCGACATCGACATCGACATCATCATCATCATCATCATCATCATCATCATCATCATCATCTTCATCATCTTCATCATCTTCATAACCAAAATTATATTATTCTGAAACCTACAACTTACAAGTAACACTAAAGTTGAATGCGTCTGAAGTAATGTTTGACAACGACGTATAGCAGGTGTGGGGTGATTCAATAATCTGCGGCTCCGGTTTCAGCACTAAGACGTATGAGACATTTCCGGGATTTAAGACGACGTCCGATTTGACCAGATGATTTGAAAAATTGGAGCATATCACCGAAGGAACAACATTTCCCGTATACAGTACTGAACAGTGTACTCGAACATCTTCTTTCGTCTCCACACTGCAACTATTCTCGCCGATGAATTCCTCAGCGTAGCATTGTGGTAGTGACGCTGTAATCAACATTTAACGAAGACACTGACAAGACGCTGAAACATGATGACTGGCGCTTTGATTTGAGATTAATAATGTCTAGCAGGAAAATCTTGAAATAACTTGACTTTCATAAAAGACAGGTGTTGACATCGATGTGGATTTATAACCAGTAGGTCTAATTTGGCCTACCATGTATATATTATTATTATCATTATCATTATCATTATCATTATTTATTATTATTATTATTATTATTATTATTATTATTATTATTATTATTATTATTATTATTATTATTATTATTATTATTATTATTATTATTATTATTGAGTTTGTCTCACGCCAAATAAAGATTTGAATCATCTTCGGCGACGATTTTGCCAATTGTAAGAGAGGAAGATCGGAGGAATTCCCTGTCGATATCCTTCCTTCTACACACAACGATTCAACGTCAAAACTGTTGCTTTCAGAAGGAAGTAAAACGACTGAAGTGAAGCACTCGATTAAAGAAAGGCTAGGCCTATTCATTTTATCGTTGAAATTTAGCGTCCATTTTACATCCTAGATTTGGTGACCCGTCAAAATAGCCTTGTCAAAACAGCCCCGTCAAAACAGCCCCATTACCAGAATAGCCCCGTCAAAATCGTCCCGTTAAAACGCCCCGTTAAAACCGCCCCATCAAAACAGCCCCGTCGTAAACGCCAACGACAAAGCAGTTCCACAATGGCTAAGTTTAGTGTTACAATCAATGTGTCCATTTCAACCAAAAACAATGTAAAATGTATTCAACAAGATTTATTCATTAATCGTTTGGAAAATACCGCTTGGAAGTATATCTTCCCTATTTACCTTACTCTTATCTTCATTCAGATACCCCGTCGAAGTACTCGTTTGAGCTTACCAATTGGTGAGCCGATTTCCAATTAACAAACACAATTAATAAAGACAATTATTAATCTTTAGTCATGGCCTCGCAATCGTTTGGAAATACCGCTTGGAAGTAGGTCTTCCCTATATATTTACCTTACCCTTATCTTCAGTCTGTGTCAGAACCACCTCTTAGAAGTATCGGTTATATTTTTTGTTGAAATGGACAGATTACTTGTAACATTCAACTTGTAAGCCGTTGTGGAACTGCTTTGTCGTTGGCGTTTTTATGGGGCTATTTTGACAGGGCTGTTTTGACGGAGCGATTTTGTCGGTTGGCGAATTTGACGGGGCTGTTTTGACGGGGCTATTTTGACCGCGGGCTATTTTGACGGGTACCCCTAGATTTACTACTTAAGCACAAAGGCTATACTGTATTCAATGCTACTGTTTTTCGATAAGTCTTCACAGTGATGTCAAGTCCTGTGAACTATATGTAACATCTAATTTCTGATCGATATGATCAGTTATCGGCCTGCGTTAGCATAACTATAATAGGTAAGAGAAAATTTATATAGCGTCTTAATAAGCCTACGAGTCTCTAAGCAGTGACATTGTACTTCATATGTGAAATCTTAGTCCTCTTGCTTCTCGCTTAAAGACACCCATTTATTTTTTTCGCTTCAGAGTTGAGAGTTGAAAATGCCTTTGATCACTTTGAAAAATTAATTTCTGCATTGTGCCATAATGTAGGCTACACATTAAAATATAGAAAGGTTTTGACTCTTGGGTAATTTTTGCATTACAAATAACTCAATGTTAAACGACACGTCTGATAGCACATAATTTTGTATTTAATCTTCTTACAGAACTGGGTTTGTAACTGCTTACTCTTAGCTATCCTGCTCCAACATCTAACCCAAAATGCGGCAGACGAAGCGCCTACGGCAGTGCTGTCCAACCCGCGGCCCGCGGGCCGCATGCGGCCCGCCGGCAGTTTCCAAGTGGCCCGCCACAGCTACCTAAATATTTGCAATTTGTGTTAAAATGAAGTAAAAGACAGTCACTGGCCTACTTGCATAGCTGTTCTCTCGTAACTTGGCTTATCATTTGACAATGTGTACACAAAATCCAGGTCCCAAGACGCATTCATTATGATAACTCCATAATTAATTATAATACAGTTAATAATTTTCAATAAATTTTTGTCGCTGCTTTTGAGTTGACTGGTGCGGCCCTCGGCTTCAAAAATTACTTCTTCGGTGGCCCGCGGTGTCAAAAAGGTTGGACAGCACTGGCCTACGGGCTGGCCAACAACCACCCCATGTCGCTCACTCACTCGCTCGATGACTAACTCGCTACCTCATTCTCGCGATGACTGACTACTAACTTAGTCAGCAGTTTATTTACTCGCCTGCGTTCTGTCTTTCCTTCTTCTAATAGGCTATAGGTCGTCACGACCGAGACCGAGACCACATGACTTTCATTTGCGCCTAAAGATGACAAAAGTTTCGTCCCGAGGATATTATTTAGCAGTCTAATGTTGCCCGGATGACTATGTCGCCCTCTGGTGGAACAGTCATTTAAATCGATTAGTTTAACTAATTTGTAACTGGTGTTACTGTTTTCTGCAATGGTTTGCGGTGTGCCAACTTCAATAAACGAATATTATTACATGAATTTCAATCAATCAATTATGTTCCAATCTTACCCAGTACCACTAGCTCTGTCTCTGATTGTTCTCCCTGTCCTTCTCTGTCAATGCACCTGTATCTTCCTGAGTCAGACAATTCAACGGACGAGATGACTAGATCGTACTGACCAGAGTTTCCACTTCCTCTATCAACCGAGAACCGTCGATGGTAGGGAATGATCATCCCTCCTCCGAAGAAGACATAGCTCTTGACCACTGACCCTGTGGGAAAATGTTCCCAGTTGACGTTGTAGATGTCGGAAGTGGAGCAGCGCAATCGCACTCTCTGACCCACAACGACCTCTGTATTCTTTGGCCGAATTATTAGTCCACAGTCAACTGAAATTGAAAATAAACCTCTCCAACTAAAGAACAGGCTAAGTGATGGGTTTACTTCTAAGTATTAAAGAACATGGAATCAAATACAATAATATTATTCAGGTATGTTATTATAATGGAGTGGTGGAATAGTGTTTAGCGAAACTGTTTCATAACAAAGGTGACTAGCACCCCCTTCTCTTTTACCCAGGCTTGAGACTGGTACTACCAGAGGACAAACAATAGCGGAGTTATTTATCACTGACGTTGATATTATAACAGTAAAGGGGATTGAATCGGAGCATGTGATTGCGCTGGGATGTTTGTCCACGTGATACTGATGATTAAGATAATGACATGACCAAGACAATGTAGAAGTCGATGATGATGATAATTGTGATGAAGAACTTGCTGGTCATCATTATCATCACCAGTCGGTTGATGACGATAATAATTACGAGAACAATGACGATGATGTAACCAGTAACCACATGTGATGATGACGACGAAGACAATGACATTGACAAAGAAGTGTTTATGCATGAGTAGCAATATTAGTCATGATCATGGCATATTAAATAGACTGCTAAACAGGCCTACAATTTGTGACATTTCATATGTTAAATAAACACCTAAAGGAATATTATTCTAAAAGATTGTTATTTGAAAAGCATGTCATTTTGTAAGAATGCTTCATAATGCATTTATTGGAATTCTTGACAACATTTTCAATCATGAAGGTTCTAGATTAAAGTAAACATTTTTGCAATCACTACTGAATGTAAACAAACAGCTAAATTACAATTAGGCCTACATGGGGCCTATATAAAACAGCAAAATTAGTCTGAAAGACTATGCTGGACAGTGGCCATTTGCTGTAATAAAGTACATTCCAAAATTGTGTGATTTCATTCTTATATCCCAGTTCCTCTTTCTGGCACAATTGAATATGTCTATATACTGTAGGTAGACTTTGGAAGGTCTTGTTTCTAATTTATTCGCAGTCATTGTTTTACAGAAGATCTTACCGGTAAATCTCGAAATCGTATATAAGTGTATCCAATAGAAAATATTTCCTCTCATGATTTAGCGAACGTTTAACAGAAACTAGTAAACGACACGTGCGAGCTCCTTAGAGACATAAGGCCTATCTAGCTATCGTGTAATCGAGACATTCTGTTATAAATAGGCACGCCTAAAAATAGCCTACATACTTAGAAATTTAATGCGTCATACTACATCGCCTTCAGCATGGTGTAGGATATAGACTCTTACACCATGCCTTCAGGCTTGACTTATAACCTCTCAGCGGAGGGATCACGCACACAATGCGTCATACCAACGACGTATAATTATTGTATATGTCGATGCGTCATACTAAGACCATAGCAAGCAGTGTGACCACTCCTTGGGATTTTCCCAAGATCTTGGGATTTTGGGGGTCCGACTTGGGATCTGGGGATTTTGTATATCAATCTTGGGATATTTCAAAAGGTCTACAGACTAGTTTTTACCATACTTTTCAACCATGGCAGCGAATCAGATTAGAAAAAAAAACGCTCAGTGAAAGGCGTTTTTTTTATTATTGTTACTTATAAACATTTTAGGTAATTGGTTAATTTAATGTTATGCTCCAGTTTATCATTTGCCAATTCTCAGCTAGGCATTTTTGTGAATAATTGTGATTGTTAAAACGCATTTCATATTTCAGCAAAACTTTTTCCTTTTCAGTAACTTGAAATTTTTTGGTACACTTTTGGCCAATCTTGGGATTTTTCTGGCGAGAGCTTGGGATTTCGGAAAATGGAGAGTGGTCGCACTGATAGCAAGCATTCTTTTGCTACGTAGGCACTTATAGCCATTTCAATGGGTCCATGCTGTATGATGTAGATACGCCTACGCCAATAAGTCACACATTACGATTCATAGGAATAAATAAATTTCTGTCTTGCTACCTTTGTGTTGCGATGTCGTCACCTCAACACAACATATTCAATCAATCAATCAATCAATCAATCAATCAATCAATCAATCAATCAATCAATCAATCAATCAATCAATCAATCAATCAATCAATCAATCAATCAATGAAACTTGGTATAGCGCCCCTTCAAGATAGGCCTATCTCGTAATCGTAATCGTAATCTCCAAATTTCTAAAGCGCCACTCGAAAGCCAAGCGCAGGGCACCAGCTTATTCACGAGCGCTGCGTCTAGTCAGAAGGGTTGTCCAAAAGAGTAGTCCGTGGGCGGTCAGAGTCCGGTTTCCAGAGGATCAGAGAGGTCAGAGTAGCTGCTAAGGTGGGTGTCGTTTAGGTCGAGAGTTTGAAGGTAGATGATCAGTTGAGTCGGGGTAAGAGTTCTTGAAAAGGAGAGACTTTAGTTTCGAGTGGAAAACCTTGGCAGTGATGGATAGAGGAGCCTGATGCGGATGATGGTGGGTGATTGGAGATGATGGTTGAGGAACCGAAAAAGTGCGGAATTCAGGAGGTAGGTCGTTCCAGAGACGTGGTGCAGTGTTGGATATTGCTCGGTTGGAGAACTTGAGATGAGTAGTGACAGGAGGTCGAGAGAGAGTGAGAATGGAGGAAGATCTGGTAGAGCGGGTTGGCTGAATGGTGAAGAGGTTGCGAAGATATCTGGGCTGGGAGTATTGTAGAGAGTTGTAGGTTAGTGATAAGACTTTGAAGTGAATTCGCTCTGGGATTTTTAACCAATGGAGTGATTTGAGGATGGGAGTGATATGATGATGCTTGGGCGTTCTAGTGACAGCCCTGGCTAATGAGTTTTGGATGAGCTGCAGACGCTTTAGTTGGGTAGATTCAAGGTTGAGAAAGAGGGAATTGCAATAGTCGAGCTTTGAGTGGACAATGGAGGTAGCGATGGTGGAGGCAGTTTTGAAGTCGAGCATGGGTCGGATGCGGCGGAGGTCACGAATGTGCATGAAGCAGGAGCGCGACAGGTTGGATATGTGGTTAGAGAAGGAGAGATGTGGATCAAAGGTTACACCAAGATTGCGGACAGGGGCATCAGAGGTGAAGGTAAGAGATGAAGAGTTAGTGGATAGGTGTATTGAAGGGTCAGGGATTTTCTTGATTTGGTCAGGAAGGCCTAGGATGATAAATTCTGTTTTGGAAGGGTTCAGGCAGAGGAGGTTGGACGACATCCATTGAGAGACTAGGTTAGGCCTAACCACATTGAGTATTTTGGCAATGGAGGTGGAAAAAGAGCTTGGGGAGAAGGATATGTAGAGTTGGGTGTCGTCTGCGTAGAGATGGTGGTCAACAGAGGAGGATTGTATGAGATGGCTTAATGGTGTAGTATACAGAACTATCTACTCAGAGGCGCTTCAAGCAACGAAGGGATTATCACCCAGAACATCGATTTAGCCTTTCGTTTTTCTTGTAGGCTATTATAATACTAAATTTAGTCATGTAGCCTATAGTTTCCTTCTTACCTTTAAACTTTGCCTTATTTGTACGAACGCCAAAACTCTATCCAATCTGACGGAAAACCGCTGTATTTACACTTTTCTCTAGAATTTGCTATCAGACCCGCTAGGATTGTAGGCCTATCGATAAGCCATTACCAAAGACCATCAGGTCTAAATATAGCCGGGGAATTTCTGACAAAATTTAACCAAGCCAGAATTAGCGTAAATGAAAACTAGAGACGACAAACTTTCGGAATGATTTAGTTAGCATGCTAGAATAGTTAGCATGCTATGATGATGATGATTCCATTTCTTTAACGACATCCTTTGGACGCTCAAGAACCCTGCGGCAAATTGAAATTCATATTGAAATTCATATTCGATGTTGTTGATTTGAGTATTAACGAATACATAGAAGTTGGATTAAGCAAGTAAGTAAGTATTGATGTAACTTATGCAGAGAACCCGAACTTAATAAAAAAAAACATTATACAGATACATGCAAGTATTCGCAGATTCTACGAAAAACTACTGATGAATAACATTCCGATATATTACTGATGAATAATATTCCGAGATATAGGGGCCTATATTTACACAATAATATGCCCGATTAGCTATGAGAACATTCAGTTAGCACTCTATACACGCCGGATTATCCATCAGAAGGTTCAGTTAGGACTCTATACACACCTTAGGCTATTAGCCAGCCGCAGATTCATTTAGGACAGATTCAGTTTGGTCTATATATAAACGTAGAATGGCCAGCGGCATATTCAGATTGGTCTATAGGCCTATATACGCATAATGGCCAGCGGCATATTCAGATTGGTCTATAGGACTATATACGCATAATGGCCAGCGGCATATTCAGATTGGTCTATAGGCCTATAAATTATACGCATAATGGCCAGCGGCAGATTCAGTTTGGTCTATACATACCCAGAATAGCCAACGGCAGATTCAGTTTGGTCTATATACATACCCAGACTAGCCAGCGGCAGATTCAGTTTGGTCTATACATACCCAGAATAGCCAGCGGCATATTCAGTTTGGTCTATACATACCCAGAATAGCCAGCGGTATATTCAGATTGGTCTATATAAACGCAGAATCGCCAGCGGCAGATTCAGTTTGGTCTATACATACCCAGAATGGCCAGCGGCAGATTCAGATTGGTCTATATAAACGCAGAATCGCCAGCGGCAGATTCAGTTTGGTCTATACATACCCAGAATGGCCAGCGGCAGATTCAGTTTGGTCTATACATACCCAGAATAGCCAGCGGCAGATTCAGATTGGTCTATATAAACGCAGAATGGCCAGCGGCAGATTCAGTTTGGTCTATACATATACACATTAAATGGGCAGCGGCAGATTCAGTTTGGTCTATACATTTTAATAGAAAAATAAAGTAACGGACTTGTAGTAACGAAGTTGTAAAATATTCATAGTTAGGTCTCCACGCTTATAGGGCGAGTTAAGATATAAAAAATAGTTAGTTTATGGTGGCCAGGCTGTCAGTTTGAATATGCAATAATTACCGTCACGGAGTTGTAAATCTTTTTTATACTATAACATTACCGGATAAATTTCCGCAAATTGTCAACAGAAGCAAACATCCATATTGCTTTCTTTTTGGTAAAATCAATGCAGAAAATGTTCCCTGCTATCGAAGATCTCAATTTAAAAAAATTGAGTTTTCAATTTATTCCACAGATGGCAGAAACCCATTCGTAACGGAGTTGTAAGCAATATTTGAAGACAGAGGGTTTTATTTATTTTTTAATTATTTATTTCGTTAATAAGTTAATAAAAACCATATGGAGCAATGGATATATGTAAGTTAATGATCTAAACATTTTAAAACATGAGTTCAGCGCTTCAGCTGTTACCCTTACGTAACGTTGAATTGACGCACCATTAGAAAGGACAATGCAATTTCTGGTTAAAATTGGACTTTATAATTTCTTTTATCATACTAATCATCTAAATAATATAACATAAATAATTTTTTATAACTAACTTATGCCCTATGATGTATTTAAAAATTATACATTATAATTTTATTCTTTGTGTAAGCCGCCCAAAGGAGAAGACGGAAATTTATCTAATTTGCCTCCGGTTGTGAAATATACCCATGTACACATAGTAAGAGTTTGTATATACATTGGAGTTTCTAGTAGTTAGCCGCGTTCTGCGTTATTGTTCTTGATTTATTTCTAATAAAGTTCATAATAAAATGCTGATCTTCTTCTACCTTCTTCTTGGATTTCTTCTTTGACTTCTTCTTGGTCGTGTTCTTCTTGGTCTTCTTCTTTCCGGAGGGGTCAGATCTTCCAACCGGAAACCTCCAGCCACTTGTATACGATGAATCTGCCGCTGGCTATTCTGCGTTTATATAGACCAATCTGAATCTGCCGCTGGCCATTCTGCGTATATATAGACCAATCTGAATATGCCGCTGCCCATTTAGCGTGTATATAGACCAATCTGAATCTGCCGCTGGCCATTCTGCGTTCATATAGACCAATCTGAATATGCCGCTGGCTATTCTGGGTATGTAGGCCTATAGACCAATCTGAATCTGACGCTGGCTATTCTGGGTATGTATAGACTAAACTGAATTTGCCGCTGGCTATTATGGGTATGTAGGCCTATAGACCAAACTGAATATGCCGCTGGCTATTCTGGGTATGTATAGACCAAACTGAATATGCCGCTGTCTATTCTGGGTATGTATAGTTCAAACTGAATCTGCCGCTGGCCATTCTGGTATGTATAGACCAAACTGAATCTGCCGCTGGCCATTCTGCGTTTATATAGACCAAACTGAATCTGCCGCTGGCCATTCTGCGTATATATAGACCAGTCTGAATATGCCGCTGCCCATTTAGCGTGTATATAGACCAATCTGAATCTGCCGCTGGCCATTCTGCGTTTATATAGACCAATCTGAATATGCCGCTGGCTATTCTGGGTATGTATAGATTAAACTGAATCTGCCGCTGGCTATTCTGGGTATGTATAGACCAAACTGAATATGCCGCTGGCTATTCTGGGTATGTATAGACCAAACTGAATCTGCCGCTGGCCAGTCTGCGTATATTATTATTATTATTATTATTATTATTATTATTATTATTATTATTATTATTATTATTATTATTATTATTATTATTATTATTATTATTAAAACACGGTAAGGCTTAGTGTTGTTGAGGTGGTCGCTCCTCAGCGCCGGGCAACCTCGACATGGTGCCCTGGAAGGCAACCGCGTTGAAACGCTGGACCGTAACCGACAGGCGCTGGAGGATGAATCCTGTCTCTCGGGTGTCTCCGGATATTTTCGTCAGGCGGCGACCCATCTCGGAGATGAAGGCGAGACCCTCTCTGTTGAGAGGGCCAAGGGTCTCCAGGGCTACAGGGACGAAGGTGTAGGGGAGACCGGGGTCGAAAGTAACACGGGTTGAATGTAACAACCATCGCAGTGCCGTTACTGGAGAGCAGGGAACCAGCTTATACTGATCTAAAGGTAGATCAAGTCGAGAAACCAGCGTGAAAAAAATTTCTGCGCAGAATTCTTAAAAATAGATTTTTTATAAATCAAACAAGATTTTTGTGCATAAAAGTGAGTCTCAGCTTTTTTTCTTAATTTTCTCATGGCTCCCTGTATTCATGTTTTACATTCTCACTGATTGATATAATGAGAAGAGTTGTCATCCAAGCAGCGTCTGTGTGAACGATTATTGTCTGAAGTTGATGGGTTCCAAGGATATGAAATAAAAACTAGATTCATGTACCAGCGGGGTTAGATGTACCAAATCAGCTGGGGTTAGTTGTAACATGTTACAACCTGCCCCAATGTATGTTACAACAAGCCCCAGTGGATCTTTAAGACGGATCCATTTTAATTGATAATATTAGCCTATACCCTATTGACAGGCCTATGATTGTGGGTTTATAAAAACTTGTAGGCCTATTTATTGCATTGTATCGTATTTGTTAATTTATATAGCGCTGCTCACAGCAGTGGCCATTCAGTAGCGCTCCCAGTGCGAGAACCCCTAGAGAAGAAGAAGGTTTTGAGGAGGGAGAAGGCTGTAGGAAAAGACCCAGAAAGAATAGTAACACGTAGAGAGGAAGGAAGGGCATTCCATTGGGAGGACCCAATAGTGGCAAAAGATCTAGTTTGGGCCATAGTGGTCCTAACTTTTGGAACAAAAAGAGTATGCCTAACCAAGGAGCGGAGAAGTCGATGTGAAACTGACGAGAGAGGGGAGCGAATGTGATCCCAAGCTATTTAGGAGCAATGCCCAATTTTGACCTCAGGACTATAGGACAAGAACTTTGAACTGAATTCGGGCTGTGAGAGGAAGCCAGTGCAATTGATTGATCATAAACGAGGAGATATGGGAGAATTTAGGAAGGCGAGGAATAAATCTCTTATTATTATTATTATTATTATTATTATTATTATTAATTTATTATTATTGCAGAGTAGAGTCTTTCTTACAGGAATGAGGAATCACGAGCGTAAAAGTACGAAAGGTACGACTCCTCTGGAAATAATGCAAGAAGTCATCTCACACTGTACTGATTTATAAAGAAGCAGTCACGAAATGGCGGCAAAGTCGATATTGCACCGAGCGTTGAATGCGGAAGAAACAGACAAGTCATTTCAAATGCCGAAGTAGACATTCAGAGAGATCCAGAGAAGTGAGAAAACTACCATTTCAGTGTGCTGTGAGTCTGTGACATACAATAAAAGCTTTCCACAAACCTGGCGTATGTGTGAAATGGCAGGTTCCGCTTGGTTCTCTGGCTTTCTAATAAGAAATCTTACAATTTCTGTCCACACTCCAAAAGCCGCATTCATTTCCAAGGCGATTGGTTTCAACAGAAATGCTGTTGCATCATTTTACGACAAATTAGCAGAAGTTTGATGGTAATGACATTTGGAATTTGGACGAAACCGGAGTTACCACAGTATTGAAGCCTTCAAAGTTGCAGCAGAAAAGGGATTGAAGCAAATCAGTGCGATAACTTCGGGCGAACGAAGTATGCTATATATTTACCATAGCACTCGCAGTTAATGCGATTAGAAATGCATCCATTCACCTTACCGACAGTTAATTTCTATGACCATTTCATTAGAGCTTGACCAGTTGTGTGTGCTCTGGTACAGCGAATAAGTCAGGTTGGATGAAGGATAGAGTTTTGTCAGTTAATGAATCACTAAGTGAAATATTTTAAAGCCTCAAAAGAGAGATCTGCAGTATAACTTTGGCCAGTCACTCGTCACATCTCTCCATCTACTCAATCGACTATTCAAAGAAAGTGGTATCGCTATGCTGTTCTTTCCACCCCATACCTCCCATAAGCTCCAGCCTAAAGTTGTGGATTATTTTTAAGGTGTAATTACAACAATTGTTCTGTTACAATTTAGCAAACAAGCAAAATTTAATTTTTTAACTTTCCCCAATATTGTTACAACATGCCCCTGCTCATGTTACAACTTACCCCGTTAGTGGGGTAACTTGTAACACCCGGCGATGCTCATTATTTTGATGGTCTCGGCTGTATTTGATATGCAAACCATTTGATACTTTTCCATTATGTAGCTAACATGTAAGGCTATAGTTTGATGTAAAAAGATTACAGTTATCCTTGTTATAAATACCCGAAAACATGTGAAATTCGAAATTTGTTACATTCAACCCCAGTCTCCCCTACCTCCTCTGTAGATCTGCGTATTTGGCGTGTTTCCTTGTGGCAGCCAACTCCGCCGCCCTTCCAGCTTCGATCGCCGTCTCAGGGATGTATGAGGCGGCCACGGTATCCACCACCGTCGCGTCCCATATCAAGTATTGCCAATAGAATCAGTTATTATATGAAGATTGAAGCGCAAGTTGATATACCAAATACACCGAGCGCGTTCTAGAATTAGTGTTAGCAGACATTCAGCTTATCCAAGCAATATATATTATTATTATATTATTAATAAGATCTTATTATTATTATTTTTATTATTATTATTATTTTAACCCTTTCCTATAAGATAATTACATACTTATACAGAAGTATGTAATTATATCATGTTATAATAATATAACGGCACAATAATTTATTCTATCGCTAGATGGCCTTATAGTCGCGAAAATAGACATCATACATTTAATATATGATGTCTATGGTCTCAATCTGAATTTCAATTTGCCGCAGGGTTCTTGAGCGTATCCTTTGGCTACTATGGCCGTCGACGTCTTTGTGTTTCTATTGTATCTCCGTTCTGTTTGGCCCATTGGCTCTTTTTATTGTAATTCTCTCTGCTCGTTTTTCTTTTTTTTAAATCTCTTTTCCTTTTTTTCCTTATCCTTTTTTTGTGTGGCTATTTAAGCTCTTTTTTTGCTATTTCAGCTCTTTTTTGGCTATATCAGCTTTTTTGCTATTGCAGCTCTTTTTTGGCTATTTCAGCTCTTTTTTGGCTATTTCAGCTCTTTTCAAATATGTTTACAAAGTTATTAACAGTACTTCTAAGTTTTCTATGATAACATGTAATACTATTTGCAAACAGAAATTCAGCACAGATGTGTAATATATACATGTATTATATACACATTTGATTATAACATACATCTATTTGCAAGGATGTATCTTTAACAGTTATTTACATAACAGGATAACTTAATTAAAAATTTCATTCAACATTTTCTTATATAACAATGTAATATTATTACAAGACGCAATCAAATAATCAAATGATCATTAATCACACACATAAGTACACTTGGTTTGTTTTAATTGTTATGTTAGCTATAAGCAATGTGCTCAGCTGTATGTCTGTAATAGATTTGATGTGATACTGATATTTATGACAATAATTATAGTATTTTTCCTTTATTAATGATTTTAACAAGATTATACTACACTCTGCAAACATCCTTCATCAAGCAGAGATTTTAAATTAAATTCTGATTTATAACTATTACATTTATCTGTCAAGATAGTTGAAATATTTTCCTTTTTACATTCCAATAAGATATGTTCTATACTTTCCGTTACCTTACATGTATCACAGGACCCAGTAGGGTGTTTTCTCATTTGAAATAGTTTTTTTATTAGTAATGGCAACACCAAGCCTCAATCTACTAATTTGTACTTCTTTATGTCTATATGGATCAGAAAATTTTATATTTGTAGAAACAAGTGGGCATATGGTTTTATAGAATTTCCCTTTATTTTCAATGCTATATTCTAATTGCCATTTATTTATTATATAGTCTTTAATAAAAGTATTCATCTCTTGTAAATTCTAAGTAATTTGTGGAATTAATATTATCTAAACTCAGTGCTTCCTTTGCTAATTTATCTGCTTTTTCATTACCTCTTATATCTACATGGCTTGGAATCCATACCATTTTAATTTGATTAGATTCTAATCTATTCAATTGCACCATCAGTTCATTAAACAAATTGGGTCGGAAGTCAGATTTGTTTTTCTTTATAGAAGTAAGTACACTTAATGAATCAGATAATATTACATATTGACAGTTCTCATTATTCTCAGTGTTTAGTATCCATGTTACTGCTTCTTTAATTGCAGTTTACTCTGCTGCATAGATGCTAGAACCATTACATAATCTAAACTTTCTATCTATATCTATACTTGGAATAGTAAAAGCTGCAGTAACAATTTCCTCTGCTTTTGACCCATCGGTATAAATAAGAGTTTCTGATTTATACATTGATATCATTTGAAGTGCGATTAGTTTAATATATTCAGGGTTATCTCTTTTTTGTTCATCTGTTTTTTAAGACTGATATCTATATCTAGTTTCCTATTAGTCCAAGGGGGAGTTTGGGGAAAACAGGGTTAGCATGCTAGAAACTAGACTTCGTTATATATAAAAAAGTTAAGTTTGCGGATCGACTTGATCTCCTAGATCTCATCGGCAAGGACTGCCACGGACCAACAACGTGTTTTTGTCAACGTAGGCCCTTCTTTGTGGAATGAGCTCCCCCTCAATCCGCAGTAAGATTTTAGTCTGGGTCCCACCCTCATCCCTTCGTTGCTTGAAGACTTTCTGATTTCCTCGTAATCGTACTCTTTAAAACTTCTAAAGCGCCACTCGAAAGCAAAGCGCAGGGCACCAGCTTATTCATGAGCGCTGCGTCTAGTCAGAGGGGTTGTCCAGAAGAGTTGTCCGAGGGAGGTCCGAGTCCGCTTACCAGAGAATCAGAGAGGGCACAGCAGATGTTAAGGCGGTCGGTGTCTTTTAGGTCGAGGATTGGAAGGTACAGGATCAGGAGAGTCAGGGTAAGAGTTCATGATAAGGAGAGACTTTAGTTTCGAGTGAAAAGCCTCGGGGTTATGGATAGAGCCTGAGGCAGATGAAGGTGGATGATTGGCGATGATTGTGGAGGAACCGAAAATGTGCGGAAT
Organism: Aporrectodea caliginosa; assembly: GCA_020284085.1. NCBI lineage: Eukaryota > Metazoa > Annelida > Clitellata > Crassiclitellata > Lumbricidae > Aporrectodea > Aporrectodea caliginosa. Next base: position 180,084 of record JACEVL010001096.1, read on the forward strand.
TCAGGAGGTTGATCGTTCCAGAGACCGGGGGTCGAGAAAGAGCGAAAACGGAGGATAATCGGGTATAGAGCGGGCTTGCTGGATGGTGACAAGTTCGCGGAGATATCTGGGCTGTGAGTATATTGTAGGGAGTTGTAGGTTAGGGAGAGGACTTTGAAGAGATTTCGCTCTGGGATTCTTACCAATGGCGTGATTTGAGGATGGGAGTGATATGATCATGCTTGGGTATTCTAATGACAGCTCTGGCTAGTGAGTTTTGGATGAGATGAAGACGCTTGAGTTGTGTGGATTCAAGGTTGAGGAAAATGGAATTGCAGTAGTCGAGCTTTGAGTGGACAACGGAGGTAGCAATGGTGGAGGCAGTTTTGAAGTCGAGCGTGGGTCGAATGTGGCGGAGGTCACGAATGTTCATAGGGCTGCCAACTTTTGATTTTGGCATTCCGGGACGCCCGTAGTCACTCGATATGCCGTTACGGTTTTTACCAATATAATATATTTCCCCGTCATTGTAGGCCTATGTTAAGAATGTTGCGTCGTTCATAATGCTGAGCACTCTCTAGCAAAAAAACGTTGGAAACGGGAACTGATCGCAGGACCTAATGCTAAGTAACTGAGTGTCAGTGGATATTCTAGTTTTGAAGACTTAAACCTAGCGCTGTCCAACATCCGATGTTGAGCCAACAGTGTCGGGTGTGATAGAACGCAGAATGCAAAATTCATCGTACAACTTGTCGAGTTTATTGTGCGAAAAAAAGAACAATATTAAATTCTGGTGAAGTGGATATCTACACCAAATTCCGGGACAATTTGGAATCAATCCGGGACACGGGACGCACTAGGCCGTTTCCGGGACTGTCCCGGCGAATCCGGGACGGTTGGCAGCCCTAAATGTTCATGAAGCAGGAGCGCGAGAAGTTGGAGATGCGGATCATGGGGTTAGAGAAGGAGAGATGTGGATCAAAAGTAGGCCTAACACCGAAATTGCGGAGGTGAAGGTAAGAGATAAAGAGTTAGTGGATAGGTGTATTGAAGGGTCGGGGATTTTCGTGATTTGGTCAGGAAGACCTAGGATGATGACTTTTGTTTTGGAAGGGTTGAGACAGAGGAAGTTGGACGACATCCATTGAGAGATCACGTTAACCACATTGAGTAATAATTGTGCAATGGGGGGAGGGTGGAAAATGAGCTCATTGAGTAAGATATGTAGAACTGACTATCGTCTGCGTAGAGATGGTGGTCAACAGAAGAGGATTTTATGAGATGGCATAATGGTGTGGTATACAGAATGAAGAGCAGTGGACCCAGGATGCGTAAATACAATCTATAACCTGGCGAAAACCAGAGGCGGAGTTTCACATGGAGAATAATACTGTGGCCAATCAGAGTTAACGAAACAATAGCCAATCCACTGCCGCCTTGCATTGCCCTTATTTAAGGCCTCAAACAAACCTTGCACGCAGGATATTAATTTTAGGTAATTTATCGTTTTAGCGTTTTTTACCATGAATCCATTATAACCTATTGATTAAACGTGTAGTTTAATTCAGTCAAACGTGTAGTTTAATCGAAAAGAATTTTTGCTAAATAGAAGCTGCATGGATGAAATTAAGTTTTCGATTCAATAGAAGCTGGATTGACGAGAATAATTGTTTCCGTAATTAGAAGTTGGATCCATGAGAATATATCTTTGCTTAAATAAAAGTCCTATTGATGAAAAATATGGTAAACCCGTAGTTTAGGTTGCTAAATTATTTTATATCGTCAAAATGAAATGGAAGCTGGATTGAGGAAAACATTTGTGTAAACCCGTAGTTTAGGTTGGTAAATTATTTTATATCGTCAAATTAAAACAGAAGCTGGATTGATGAAAAAAATTGTTTCGCTAAGTGGAAGTGGGATTGATGAAACAATTTCTGTCTTTAAATAGAAGTTGGATTGATAGAAAAAATTTTACCGTAACTAGAAGCTGGATTGATGAAGCTTAGTTTTTGATGCAATAGAAGCTGGAATAATTAAAATAATTGTTTCCGTAAGTCGAAGCTGGACCTATGGAAAAAGTTCTTTGCTTACATAAAAGTTCCATTGATGAAAAAATATTCTTCTGGTTAAATAGAAGTTGTCTTGATGAAATGGAAGCTGGATTGATGATAGTTAACATGAACGTAGGTAGACTGCCTACGTACCAAGACATTAGAATAATAATTTAGCAACGTAAACTACGACTTGACCGAAAATAATTGTTTCTGTAAGTAGAAGCTGGACCCACGAGAATAGTTCTTTGCCTAATAAAAGTTCCATTGATGAAAAATAGTTTTTTGGTTAAATAGAAGTTAGGTAATTTTTTTCATGATATGGAAGTTGGATTAATGAAAAATTTCTTGTTTGAAATGGAAGCTGGATTGATTATAGTTATCATGGACATCGGTAGACTGCTTACTTCCCAACGTGAAGTAAAGCATTGAAGACATTCAAATAATTTACCAAGCTGAAATGGAAGCTGGATTGATGAAAATAGTTTCTTATTAAACTAGAAGTTGGATCGATGAAAATAATAATATTGTGTGTGTTAACACGGATGGTGGATTGATGACAGTTAGCCTATCACTAGTCATTGAAATAATTAAATGTGCTACTACTTTCACTGGAAGAAACAAGAATAAAATACGTTAAAATGCAGCATTATCACAACTATTTAAGCAAGAATTCTTTTCATCAGTTCAACTTCCATTTTAACACAAAGATACATTCCATAAATCCAACTTCTATTTACCAAAAGAGTTCTTTTCATCAGCCAACTTCCATTCAATGTGCCAAAAATACTTTTCATCAATCTAAATTCCATTTTAACACAAACAGTTATTTTCATCAATCCAACTTCTAGTTTAGGAAGCAATTATTTTCATCAATCCAACTTCTATTTACACAAAAAATTATTTTGATAAATCCAGCTTCCATTTAAGCAGAAACAATAAAATACTATGAAATGCAGAATTACTAAAACAATTTATTAGCCTATTGTAGCCTTATTATTTTTCAACAATCCAACTTCTGCTTTGGCGAGAATCATTTTCATCGATCCAGCTTCCATTAGACAAAAATTCATTTATTCAGTCCAGCTTCTATTTAAACAGGAATTATTTCGCATCAATAAAACTTTTTTTGATTAAGAATTATTTCCCATCAAGCCAGCTTCTATTTATGCAAGAATATTTTCATCAGGCCACTTCTATTTCAGCAATAATTTGTTACATCAATCCAACTTCTTTTCCACCAACGCTGAAACCCATGCAATGGCGGGTAATTTAGGACACTAAACTACACATTTACCTTAAGCTGGATTAATGAAAAAAATATAGGGCCTAATTCTTGTCTAAATAGAGGTTCGATTTATTTGATATGATGACATGATATGATGACAAGTAATAATAGGCCTACGACAATCATTGGCGAATAATAATTACTATAAAGATTCGAACTAGACTTATCTTAGACTTATCTTATCTCTCGCCCGCGCAGTCATCAAAACTCCCAAACACAACCACTTAGCCTCAGTTCTTAGATCACTTCGTTGGCTAAACATCCCTTCAAGCATCCAATACAAAATCTCTTACCTAGGCCTAGGCCTACATCTCTATGATATCTTACTTACAACGCCTTTTAAACTTCTCAACCCACATACACTCGCCAGCTATTCACCACCCAACCGCCCAGGTCTACTAGCTTATCATATCTTTCTCTATCTCGGTCTCCAGTCTCCTCCGCTATGAAATTCTACAACTCCCTCGTCAGTCTAGTCTGCAAAAGCTCTTTGAAACAAGCTCCCAAATATTTTCGCCAGTTTGCTCATCCTCCTATCTCTCCTGATTATCTCACCTCTCCTCCTTTTGCCCTTTCCTCTACAGTTTCCACTCACGACTGAAAATCAAACTCTTTAAGTTATCATAATTATCTTGATTCTGCCTATGCACCACTACACGACCACCATTATCAGCGATTTCAAATCCTGCTAAATAAATTTCAAATCTCACCTGCGCCTCTTAGCCAACGCAGCTATAATGAGTACAATGACCGCACACTGTCAGTGGAAGGTTGAGACGGCGAGGGAGAGGACTAGCTGCCAGCCCTCAAAATTATACCGGACTAAGAAAAATGAAGTCGCTGACTTTTCATACCTCTGACTCTTCAGCTAGTTTAAGAGACTAGGCCTACTCTTCTTCTTCTTCTTCTGTGAATGGACTTCTTCCGTTTGATGTTGTACATGGTCTGTGTTCCGATTATATATAATTTTATGTACTGGAATATAATCCAATGATACTTAGATCACTTTCAGCCGCGGATACAAATTAAGCACAGTAATCGTCCTTTCTCGGTCAAGAAACCTTTAGCGCATTCAACGAATGTTATGTTGCACGCCAGTCAGAATGAGGGATGCGCTATAATAACGGAGTCGGGACAGAAGCAAGCAAAAAAGAGGTAAACTTGAACGAAATATGGAAAACACAACAGGAAAAGACATGGAAACGATCGATATGCTGTGAGAGTGGAATTCACCTTTCTAAACAGTTATGAAAAGTGATAGAAGATCTTATAAGCTGTCAGATATTTACCATAACCATAACCATAACCAAAAATTTTATTCCTTCAAGTAGGCAACATCACAATTAACATCACAAATATATTAAAGAATCGCCAACAAAAAGCAAAGGGAGAGAAACCCTTAAGGGACCAGGGTCCCGCTAACAGGGTTACCCATGTACATGGGAAACGTAGCAGCAGGTTATGTAAAAGGGTACCAAAATTGTAGAGCTTAACTAGTTAACTAAATATCAAAAATTACACACAATGAGTGTCTGCACCGAGCACAGTATGTACGAATTTGAGCATGTACGGCAGGTAATAGCGGGGGAAGCATGGCGACAGGGAGATTATTCCATGTCCTAGGGCCAGCACTTTTGATGGAGAATTTCCGTGTATTAGTTCTAATGGCAATTCCTCTATAATTGGAAGAAGTCCGAACATTGTAAGGATTAGATTGGGATGTCAAGCTAAAGAAGTCAGTAAAAGCTCCAGGCAAAAGATTATGCATATATTTAAATATAAACTCAGAGGTCTGTTTAATTCTAATCTGTTCTATATTACAAATGTTCAATTTCTGTAACATGGCCTTAGAAGACAGGGAGTTCGATTTACCGAAGATAATTCTGGCTGCTCTTTTTTGTAATGAAGTTAACCTAACCAATCGAGAAGGGTAATTTGAGGCCCACACTACATTACAATATGAGAGATAAGGGTGGACTAGGGAGTAATATAAGCTAAGTCTAATTCTAGTCGGTAGAAGGTGGGCAGTACGGTTCGGGGCCGCTATTCCGGGGGGCCGCTATTACGGGGGTCCACTATTCCGGGGGTCCGCTATTCCGGGGGTCCGCTATTCCGGACTAATGAAGACAAATATACAGTATATGTATATATGTACAATTGTACATTATATGTATATATATGCATGTATATGTATCGATTTATATATATATATACATGTTTGATTATGTATACATATGTTTGTATATATATGTATATAGATCTATATACATGCACAAAAGTTATATATGTATATACATCTGGATATATATGAAATATATACAGGGTGGCGCAAAATAAACCGGACTATTATGGTATTGGTTTGGCATTTAATATAACATTGAATGAACTGTAAAATTTCAGAATTTTCTGAATGCGTAAGAAATTTCAGTCAAAGTGATGTTCAATATGTCCTCCGTCTGCTGCGATAACCAATCATAATCGCTTGCGAAACTGTCCAATAGCCCGGTTGATAGTGTCCTCGCTGATTTCGTCCCAGCATGCGGTCAGAACTTCTTTCAAATGTTCAATATCTCGAATTCTCTGCCTGTAGACAAGCTGCTGAAGCATTCCCCAGATGGAATAGTCTACGGGATTCAAGTCCGGACTGTTCGGTGGCCAATTTTCTGGTTCAATAAAGTCTGGAACGTGACCAGTCTTAACGCACGAATTAACGATTTATCATCAATTGTCAACAGACGCTTCGCCATGACGGTACAAAGAATAGTTAACGCCATAGAATATTTGACGTCATTTTTATTTTATGTGGCGTTCTCATTTTTCTGTGTAATTTCTGTCTAATGATAGTTTTAAGGCGATAATTACTTTGATTATTCAAGCGATGCAATTGCAAAAACTAATAGTCCGGTTTATTTTGCGCCACCCTGTATATATCTGTGTGAATGGTTACGTATCGATAATCCGAAGGTTCGATAGTCCGAAGGTTCGACAGTCCGAAGATTCGATAATCCGAAGGTTCGATAGTCCGAAAGTTTCATGGGAAAACATATATGTATATGTACATATTTATGTATATGTACATTATATGTATATATATATGCATGCATACGTATATGTTTGTATATAATGTATATATATACATGTACATATGTTAGTCTATATATATGGATATAGGTACATATATATATGTGATATATATATATATATATGATTATGTGTGTAGATGTGAATATACATATATGTATATGTAATGTATGTATATACATATATGTATGTATCTATAATTATGTATATATGTATGTGTACACTATACATGTATATAGATGTATGTGTATATGTACACTGTACATGTATATGTATATATATGTATTTACGTATATATGTACTTATATACATATATATGTATATATATTTATATGTACATATATGTATATGTGTATATGTATGTATAGGTATGTTTATGTATATATATGTATATATATATATATGTTTGTGCGTGTATATATGTATATATATATATGTAATCATGTATGTATACATGTATTTATGTATTTATGCATATTTAAATACATAAATATATACATATTTATAGCCAGATACATATACATGCATATACATACATAATGTGCATATATATATATACATGCACAAACATAATTTATGTATATACATACATATATGTATACTTACACATACCTATAGGCCTACATACATATATACATATATATGTAAATATACATATAAATATACATATATATATATACATAAGTACATATATACGTAAATACATATATATACATGTACATAAACACATACATCTATATACATGTATAGTATACACATAAATATATACATATAGATACATACATTTATGTATATACATACATATATATATATATATTCACATCTGCGCACATAATTATATATATCATATATATATACTTATATTCATATATATATATGACATATGTACATGTATATAGATATAAGTACATATGTATACAAACATGCTTATATATACATATAATGTACATATACATAACTGTTTTTAGCATGACACTTTCGGACTATCGAACCTTCGGATTATCGAACCTTCGGACTATCGACCTGTTCCCGTGTGAATATGTATATATATGTATATACATATATGTAGGTATCTATATTTATATATGTATGTATGTATATGTATATAGATGTATGTGTATATGTACATGTATATGTATATACGTATATATATATGTACTTATGTAAATACATATGTGTGTGCATGTATACATGTTTGTGTACATATAGATGTATTTGTGTCTATATGTATGTATAGTTATGTGTAAGCACATATATATATATATAATGTATTATGTATATACTTGTATGTTTGTAGGTATACATATGTACAATTGTACATACATAAATATATATATACTGACATGTAAGTATATGTATATTCATGTATATATACAGGTATGTAGGTATTTAAACACATATTCATGCATAAATAATTATTTACTTACACATATCTATACATACATATATACACATATACATATACATATATATGTATATCTACATATATATATACACACACATATATCTACATAAGTACATTTATATATGTATTTACATATATATATATATACATGTACATATACATATACATACATATATACATACATATATAGATATAGATAGGCTACATACATATGTATATATATTACATATATAAACAAATATGTACATATATACATATATATATATATGTATATATACATATGCACACATATATCTATATATATATACACTAATATCCAAATATATAACATGTATATAGATATAAAAACAGTTGTATATATAAACATATAAACATATACTAACATATATATACATGCATATATATACATATAATGTACAATTGTACATAATTATATACATATATATTTGTCTTCATTAGTCCGGAATAGCGGACCCCCGGAATAGCGGACCCCCGGAATAGCGGACCCCCGGAATAGTGGACCCCGGAATAGCGGACCCCCGGAATAGTGGACCCCCGTAATAGCGGCCCCCCGGAATAGCGGGCCGGTACCGGCAGTACGGGCCAAGATACCTACACTTTTCGCCACTTTCTTAGAAATATTTTCTATATGTACCTTCCAAGTTAAAAACTGATCTACATATACTCCCAGGAATTTGACCGAAGTTACTTGGGGTAAAGGTTTATTATCCATAAAAACTGTTCCTTTAACTTCAGGAATAGGCTTTCGATGTGAACAAAATAATACGTAATTAGTTTTATTGAGGTTCAAAGATAACTTGTTCACTCGAAACCAATCGACCACATGCTTTAGTTCCTGATTCATTGTTTGAAAAAGTATGTCATACGATTTGTGAGAAGCAAAGATGTTTGTGTCATCGGCAAAGAGTACAAAGCGTAATATTGGGGAAGCATTGGGAAGGTCGTTTATAAAGAGTAAGAAAAGAAGTGGTCCAAGAATAGACCCTTGCGGCACCCCGAATTTGATTAGTTTAAATTTCGATAAAGAGCCATTACATAAAACCTGTTGCATTCTATTGTCTAGGTAATTTCTGAACCAATCCAAAGCAATTCCACGCACACCAATATTTTGTAATTTGCTGGTGAGTATGTCGTGATTGACCGTATCAAAAGCTTTTGCAATATCAATAAATATACCTAATGCAAATTCACCCCGGTCAATAACAGATGATATATTATCCTGAATATTTAAGAGCGACATTGAGGTTGAATGACCCGGCTGGAAACCATGTTGTGAAGTATGTAGAATGTTCATTTTATTAATGTAGTCAAATAGTCGAGAATACATAACCTTTTCAAGAAATTTTGAGAAAAATGGTAAAATGGAAATTGGTCTATAATTGGTTAGTTCCTCCTCTTGACCCTGTTTATATATTGGTATAACTTTGGCTATTTTCAGAGCAGAGGGGACTATACCTGAAGACAAAGAGCAGTTAATGATATCAGACAAGGGAGCAGCAATAAGGTCGAACACCGGACTCACAACAGTTGGATCAATCTCATCGAATCCTGCACTATGTGAAATTTTTAGAGTATGATTTATAGATATTAACTCAGCAGGAGAGGTAGGATAAATGGCAAAGGAGGTTAGTAGGGGTGGGTCTAAATATGTTTGAATAGTGTTATTTGAAGTTGGTATCTTCTCGACAAGATCTTGAGCAACATTAGCAAAATAGTTGTTGAATTTCTCTGACATAACATCAGCATCAGTTATAGAATTGCCATTGATGCATAAATTGCTAATCATTCTATTTTTATCTTTGGTATTAATTATAGTTCTTATAACCTGCCAAGTCTTTTTAAGATCATGACTATATTTTAAAAATTCAGACTCATAGTAGTTTCTTTCAGCTCTTATACGGATCATTTTAAATTTATTTCTATAAGTAACAAATTTTGATTTATTTTCATGGGAAGGATTCTTAATAAATTTCAAGTATAACTTCGATTTCTTCCTACATGATTTGAGTAGTCCAGGTGTCATCCAAGGTTGTTTACAGCCCCTGTGTGCCTTGAGTTTTTGTTTTTTGAGAGGAAAGGCTGTGTTATATGCTGTCTTGAATAGAGATAAAAATAAATCATAGGAGCTATCAGGATCATTCCCATCACAAGAGTCAGATACAACAGACCAATCAACTTGGGACAGTAGCATTTTAAAGTGCTCACATGAGGCCGCATTTATGTTACGAGTAACTAAGTTCACTGTAGTATCCTCTGTAATTGGAGTGAGATTGATTCTCGCCAGAATAGGAAGGTGGTCAGATATGTCTGATGCAAGTATGTATGAGTCCACTACTTTAGAAGTTCTGTTAGAGAAGATGTTGTCTATTAGAGTCGAGGAGGTTGTAGTAATTCTTGTGGGTTGTGTTATAGAGGGTAAGAAGTGGTGAGAGGACATGATGTCGAGGAAATTGGAAGTCGGAAGATGGTCCTGGGCTTTTAATAGATCAATATTAAAGTCACCTAAAATATATATATCTCTAGTTTTAGTTGTTAACACGGATAACAATTGCACGAATTCATCGTTAAAAGCTCCGACATCCTGACCCGGGGGCCTATACACCACACCAATGACAAAGTATGATCCGTCAGCTTGAGGAAACCGAAGCAATAGCGCCTCATAAGTAAGATGTGAACGGCAATTGGTTGGGATCTCCATTTCACTATACTTTATGTGATTCCTAATGGCAAAGCCTACTCCTCCACCACGGCCCGAACTCCTAACCTTATGAATTAAACTATAGCCTGTGATTTGTGTAGAATCGGTTGTTGATTCCTCAAGCCAGGTCTCAGTAATTGCAAGAATATCAATGAACAATTGGTTCAGGAGACAGGCAATTATTGAAGTCTTAGAGGCCATACTCCGAGAGTTGATATGCATAAGAGATGTCAATAATTATTGCCCGTTAGAAGAAAATACTGTCTCTAAGGCCGAAGGAGTACTATATTTGGAGACCAAGGGACGATTAATGAAGTAGTTGTCGTCTGGGTCCAAATCGTAGTTGAGAGTTGGGGACGATTTTCTTGTACATCGGTATATACCTCTAATCTTGGTTCCTCCCTTAAACGACCAAGTGACAGGATTACATCAGGTGTATCATTCAAACACTGGACAAATTCATCTTCACAATTAATATGATTAAAGGGAAAGTGGGTCTCCAAACAACGTGTACAAGACCAAGAGGATGGATCAATTAAGCTCAATGATGTAATTTGGTGGCATGCCAGGTGGTATCCCTTCCCACAAAGTGCACATACTACTGCCTTGTGAGTACCAATTATACGATGCAGACACACATTACACTTAACTAAGTTCGTTGCAGAAAAAGGAAAATCCCTATGTTGGGACATACAAGCGCCTTCACTGGGCGATCAAGCAACATCAAATCAAAGTAAAAAAAACAACAAAGCAAAGAGAGTCAAATTCATCACAGTACATCAATTTCTCATTCTTGATGAGTATGACTGCTTAAGCAAGGGCAGAGGTTGGACCTCATATGATAATATGTCCAAATCTGTCACATAAAATTACATGAACGAAGACTGAAGTTGAGCATGAAAGAAGAGCATTGACTAGATGCACTTCAGGAATACCACATTCATCTTCCGCAGGTGCTCTAAAATTCTTACCACCTTATCCCAACAGTGAAGCAGTCAGGTGACCTAGTAACGTGACACTGTAATTACAGTGTGAGTCATTATTGTACTCAAAAAGTCATTATATGCAATGCTCAAGAATGCTGCCATGAGACAGATTGGTATCATAAAACATAAGATATAAACATAGTTAATTGTTTTCCAGAACTTAACTGGGCTCGTGGTCTATGCAAATTTACACACTATATTCGATTGAAACATTTGGAACCACTAAGAGATGGATTTTCTTTGAATCAACTCATTTAGGTATTCTTTCTACAGATCCAGTTAATCTTTACCTACGCATATACATGCATGCATACATACATACATGCAAATTTACACACTATATTCGATTGAAACATTTGGAACCACTAAGAGATGGATTTTCTTTGAATCAACTCATTAGGTATTCTTTCTACAGATCCATTTAATCTTCATCCCACCCTCTATGCACGTTTGGATCTATCCAGCTGCTGATAACTTGACAACTCTTAACCAAATAATAATAATAATAATAATAATAATAATAATAATAATAATAATAATAATAATAATAATAATAATAATAATAACAGTGACAATTTATATGGCGCCGTAACACAGCCATGCCGTTACAAGGGCGCCTCACAGTCAACTAACAGCAGGGTAGGCCTTATTAGAGAACAAATAAGTCTTGAGTCCAGATTTGAAGGAGTCAATTGTGTTAGCCGCTCGCTAAATCTTGCCCTCGTTATTGTTTTTCCGATATACTTCTGCAACACTTATTAAAAACGACTTTTACTCGAAGACATAATAGACAAAACTCCTGTTGACAGTTAAATGGATACGGATAGTGAGTCAGGAGTAGCACAAAAGGCAATGTGCATTTTTCTTACAAATACATATTTGCCAGAACTGCAAGCGGGTATCAATTTTCTCTTTCAGTTGGGAGCTTATAAGCTTATTAGCGCATTAGTTTTGTCTTAATTCACAGTCCTCCGTGACTGTGGACTGCAGCCTTTGTTTGCGAAAGTCACGAGTTGTGCACAGCTGCAGCCGCAGTCGTTTTAACGAGCTGATCGTAAAATTGCTGATTGTAAATATATCAGCAGGATGTAATCTGATAATTATTTTCCTTGAAAGCGCAAATGCGGCTAACTGACAGACGGGCCGTGTCTATCTATCGCATGCTGTGAGACTCACAAAGATGACACCTACAACGCAACTATTGTTCTATTCTATTCTGGCGATCAGTTGCTTTCAAATAGGTAAGCAATTAGTAATATTTTTATTTTATTTTATTAAAATGCTAAAGGATGTGTGGAATTACTAAGGCATTCTGGCCAACAGAGAATACCCTATTGGCTTATTTAAACTATGCCAGGTCGAAAAGAATCAGACGAACAGTGCCTTAAAGCGACACTGAACTACATTTAAGCCTATTTTGTACTTGTCTAAAGTAGCCTAGTAACATACACAAGTTGATGGCAAAACATTACATTATAATTTATTTTATTTTGAAGTCATTCAAGAACAAGGATATCTGGAGAGAAAAATACGAAGCTATGGTGATTTGAGTTTTTAACAAATTACTTTTATGACGATATGAATTAAGTCTAATACAGCACTACCGGTACCGTATAACAGCAAGGAAGTCGATTTTATGGTTGAGTAAAATTTGAGTTACTATTTTAATGTAATTAGTTCTGGATTTAATTAATATCGAGGATTTTGTGTTCAATACTGATGTTGTACAAATCACTGGTTAGGCCACAGTTGGAATACTGCATCCAATCATGGAGTCCACATTCCATATCTGAAACAGGACATTGATAAACTGGAGAGAGAACAGCTACAAAAATGATTTTGGGCTACAAGGATTTGAGCTATGAAGAAAGGTTGAAAAGTTGTGGACTAACAACATTGGGGAGAAGGAGGAGCAGAGGAGATCTAATCGAAGCTTAAAAGATTATCACTGGAAAAGAAGCATTGCAGTGGGAGAGGTTTTTTGAATTAGCACCAAACAAGGCAACTCAGGGAAACAGGTACAATTTATACAAGGAGCCGAAAGGAACATTAGGGCAGAAATTCTTCAGTGCAAGAGTTATAGATTCGTGGAATGGCTTGGATGAAAGTACTACCTCAGTGGACACTGCCACGGCTTTTAAGAGGAAGCTAAGGAGAATGGGCTGTTCAGCGTTCCAGGTCAATTTGCAGTGGTTTTAACACAGCCTATGCTTATCTGAACCACTTAAAACCATTCTTATGTATGTTATTTTATGTGATACCTGTTTCATTGTTTCTATATAATATTGGCAAACAATACCGCTTTCGTTGAGTTCCTTTAAATTTTGGAATAAGGTGGCCACATGTAAGGTCTCGTTTTTGGCACGTAATCGGTCCTTGTTTACAGTAGTTTATCTAACATTGTTTAGCTCTTCTATTTAATTTTCTGCAGCACTGTCAACAGGTCACTTTGTATCTCCAACCAATGTTGCTGTACTGAAAGGAAACAGCACAGAACTGAGATGCCGACCGAACTTCACCTCTGATGTGTACAGCTGGGTGTTTCAACCAGCTGGAACCACCGAAGATGCTGTTATATACAGTTCTGGAGTCGGAGCTAATAACAACAAGATGACGTCGTTTTATGTTCGGAAACTGTCAAATGGATCTGTTGATCTTATCTTTTACTCGGCTCAACTCAGCGATGCTGGTCTTTACACCTGTATGATCCGTGTGAATATAACGGGAGAGGGCGCTACTGCGATAATACAGCAGACAGCACAACTGATTGTCTTAGGTTAGTTATACTTCTTACTGTAATTCAGCAATACATTTTTCATGAGTTGTGCGCTTCATGTTTGGTGTGACATGTCATATCGGTTAAATAAATAACGGGCTACAAAAGCTATTTAAAGTCCTAAAACCACATAATTATATTTATAATTATCTTATCCCTCAATGCTTCTCCTGTTTCACTCCCTGTTTCTAATTAGGATCCCTAGGTCTATTTTCCTTTTCAGAATAGCGTGTGTACTTCCTGTCTCTGTTGATGTGGTTTATCGCATTCAATATCACAAGTACGCAACAATCATAACCACTCGAATGCTCTCATGTTCTCATGATAATGCGGGTAGGACGAGCGCGGGCTATATACGCCGATGGTTATAATCGTCGTAGCATACGCTCACCCTACCCGCATGATTATCATGACAGAGATGAAGAGAACGACTACGATGCTGATAATGAACTTCATCGTGATCAATAGCAATCGTAATAGTAATCGTAATCGTAAATAGCAATCGTAATAGCAATCGTAATAGTAATCGTAATCGTAAATTTATATAGCGCCACTACAAGAGAAACTCCTCACAGGCAATATGGCGATCGTCGTCACAATTTTATTTACATAAATTTATGTTTGTAAAAGCGTCAAAGATACGGAGAACGAAATGAAGGTGCTTAATCGACCTTCAGAATGTCATGTGTACATCCGAGCCATCGTTCTCTGGCAAATATCTATCAATGACTCGAACCTTGAATATCAATTACCAACTAGATTTGAGTTTCAAAATAGTGCCAGTGTCGGTTAATCAATCCTTTTTAAGCTCTTAAGATAGTATATTTGTTGTTTATCTTGGTCTCTTCCTGTCTGCGATCTTTCAATTTTTTGTTTTACATGTAGATGGAGAGCCGCAATGCAGCACAAACATCACTAAGGTCGTTTCAGATGAAGATGTGATAGAGATGAGGTGTAGCATCGATTTCAGAGGCAACTGGGCTCCTGTGATGACATGGAGGCTAGATGCAGAAGATGGTGCAAGAGTTAGTGATGGAGTTGAAGTGATAACTCAGGCTAATGCAAGTGTAACGTCTACGCTGAAGCTCTCGAAGCGGCTCGTAATGACGAGTGCGCGACTGATCATTTGTAAGACACACTTCACAAGTCGTATTGGAGGGGAAGAGTCAGTGGCCAACAAAATACCAGACTACAACTACACGTGGTTTTTTCAATACCATAACGGCAAGTTTTTCATGTCTGCAGTTATATGAACCACTTTTGCAACCATAAAATTCACCGGACGACAGCAATTATTTATTTTGCTGGTATTTTTATACTGGTATTATTATTATTATTATTATTATTATTATTATTATTATTATTATTATTATTATTATTATTATTATTATTATTATTGTTATTGTTATTATTATTATTATTATTATTATTATTATTATTATTATTATTATTATTATTATTATTATTATTATTATTATTATTATTATTATTATTATACAATATTTATTCTCTCAATCAATCAACATCAATACATCAATAGACAAGCTGTCGTCTGAAATTATTATTATTATTATTATTATTATTATTATTTGCCCTGAGGTACTTCATTCCCCCAGGGGCTTAGATATTACACAAGGTGAAGCAATTATTATTATTATTATTATTATTATTATTATTATTATTATTATTATTATTATTATTATTATTATTATTATTATTATTATTATTATTATTATTTGCCCTGAGGTACTTCATTCCCCAGGGGCTTAGATATTACACAAGGTGAAGCAATTATTATTATTATTATTATTATTATTATTATTATTATTATTATTATTATTATTATTATTATTATTATTATTATTATTATTATTATTATTATTATTATTATTATTATTACTACTACTACTATAATCAATTCTTATTCTTATTATAATTCTGAATTTTTTTTAACTTCTCTCATTTTACTTGATTCTTGCGCCGCTTTTGATACCATTGATTATGATAAACTTTGTCACGACCTTGAACACCCTTTTGGTCCTTCTCAGCTGATTTGCATGTTACCTCCATCCTCGATATCAGTAAGTCTGTAACAATCAATTTCACTGCGATGCCAGCAGTCTTGGACTGTGGTGTTCAACAGGGTTCTGTGTTTGACCCGCTCCTATATACCACTCCACTTGGCCACTTATAGCTGGAAGCTCTCTTTACAACCATTTGTACGACAAGCATGGTGACAATGATGACTATGATACTAATCATGCTGCTAGTGCAAATTTATGATGATGACGACTACGACGACAATGGTATTGAATGTAACGCACATAAATTACGAATTCTGCCTCACATTCATATATGCCCTATAAACTTATTGCTCCCAATAGTTTATATGTCTCCCAATTCCTTGCTTTGTGCTTTTTCAGCTGTCGACAAGAAGGACGTTACCACCCACTGGCCATTGGCTGCAATCATCATAACTGTTCTTTGCGGCACTGGTCTAATCATTTCAGCATTCATAACCATTGTTGTCATCATCGTACATAAATCAAGACGAGGTATTATTTACCGGCGATGGTCTTTCCAGCCATAATTTATATTCCGAAAGAATCATTTACACATTTTAAAATAACATAGGCTAATACTAATAACAACAATAACTGCATGCAAATATGAAACTTATCTGCTTTATTTTCAGTATGGTACCATGACTTGATGATTTGCTAATTCGAATTTTTTAAATAAAGATTATAAAATCATAATTAAACTTTATAAGTGTACATGCTTAAGCTACATTTTATATTTAGAAACTCAAACGATTAGAACTTGTAAACCTTCGACGAACAGAGCAAACGTTCCACCATCTGAACTATATGAAGACATCTCCAAAATGACAGGTGCTTCAAAGTGTGCGCCAAATCAAATCACCACGGTGCTTGGAATGGCACATGAGCAGGAATCCACTGACGAGGATGTGCAGTCATGGATGACGACTCACCGACACCTCTACAGTTACTTGATTGCGACTGATGAAGCAGAAAGGGATGTAGTGAACACCATACAAGAGAATGCCATTACTCCAAATCAAAGCTCACCTGTGTACGAAGAAATCATGGCATAGGCTATTCAAGATGACGCACCACGTTGCTTTAATGTTTAGGTCTCCATGACCGTTTTAACTTTCGATTGATTATTCAAGTGCTTGATTTTGCAGTTGATAGGACATATTCCCAGAGACGATGCCCATATTATGTGGGATATTAATAAAAAAATGTTCCACTGTTAATACGTAAGTAAGAAGTAAGAAAGGATATTTAATAGACCAATTGTTAATCGCACTTTGATGATAGAAGTTAAATTGTCACTGTTAGGTAGGATTTTGAGTCATGATCCGCGATGTATGTATGTATGTATGTATGTATGTATGTATGTATGTATGTATGTATGTATGTATGTATGTATGTATGTATGTATGTATGTATGTATGTATGTATGTATGTGTGAGCACTTGTTATAGCGCCCCTTCAAGATTTCTACTCAGAGGCGCCCCTGACTACAGCGAGGTAACTGAATCGGAGTTTCACGCCGAAGCGCATGACCAATTGCGAGTGAAGGACTTGCCCAGGGTCCCTATGCGGCGGCTTGAGGTGGATTCGAACCCGCAACCCTCCGGTTGTAAGGCACCGAACATTCCCCTACACCGCCGCGCGCCCCACGATACTTTTATGCCAACATTTGTTTTTTTAGACAAAGACATTGAGTTCCTAAATTGGTAATTCAGATGACTGTTGTAATGCTATTTCATTAATTTTATTATGTGCACAATTTTTGCTTATTGCAAATGGGTGTCCTGCTAACGTATCTTAATTTCTTCATTTAATATTCTTCAAGTGTTTCTAAATAATCTAATTAATCTCATCATAATCTCTATAATACAGCTCCATATGCTTTTTTTTACAAAAACGAATTTTACTTCGGTCGTTGCATTTTCAAAACATAAACTTTGGCCTATGTTAAATTACTTAAATACAAGAAGTGTGAAGAAATGTGATTTTGCATTAAGAATAAAAATTCTTGAAAGTTTAATTATGTTATGTAATGTTTTCACATGTCATTTTAGGATTTTTATATTGCAATCTTGCTCTATTTCGACCTCGTGGTTCGGGGTTCAAATTCTTTCCAGTACATTAAGATGCCAATATTTGTATTCTGATTATGTTAGCGAACTCAACTAGGATGAGACGCTAATCTTGAATTTAGTTGCAAAGTACTGGAAGCCACAGTGAAACTGTTCCACCCTTTTGTTCCGAGGCTAGGAAATTGAAATCGTTAAGAGGGCTTAGCCATGACTGTTTATCGGATTTATCTTTTGGGGCTGGTTTTCTCTTCTGCCAATTATTATAGATATTGTATAATTGTACAGTGGCATGCTAATACTTCAACGACGAGCTGCATTGGTTTCCCAGTCACTTTGAGTACACGCTCATCGTTTAATCGTGCCCCATTGAAAAAGGCGTACTATTACGTTTCCCCTATTCTGTCCATGCTCCTTGAGCAGCAACTTTCAATTCCTTATAACCGTAGCAACTTTTAAGAAACCACTGTTCACTAAAGCAGTTGCGCAAAATACCAGTCGTCGAACGAAGTCTATTTGCCCTCTGAACCCGCAACCGTTGTGGGACATCTGTAGAGTAAAAATCGGTTTCAAAGTGATCAGTTCATGCTTAACGGCATATTCCTAGGGTTTCGTTTTTGTATTCAGCCTATCAAACAACTTTTGCCTCTCTTAGAAATTTATTAGCAAAAACGTTTTACCCATTTAAAGCTGCAAATTAGTCCGTTAAAGACTGAGTCACTCATTCGTTCATTCGATAGATCGTTCATTCATTCATGCATTCTTCATTCGTTCGGTCGTTCGTCCGGTTATTGGTTCATTCCATAAACATTTCCAGAAAGATATAGTCATTGTATTAAGTTGTATTTGTCAATTTATGTAGCGCATCTTCCCGATCCCATTAACTATAACCGCTTCCAGCCAAAAGCCCCAACGAGGCCTAATATAAGTAACAACAGTCCTATTTGACTCAGCCCCTGAACTTGAATAGTAAGAATTAGCCTATAATAGACTGTTAAATTAGCAAAACCAAGCATCAGATGAAAGTGAAATTGAAGAGTCCGCTTTAATTTAAAAATCATAAATTTCACTGCCTTGAAATGAAAGTAGACTAATTTTCATTTTTCGTATCTTTAATAAATATGCAGTCCGCTATTACACAAACATTAATCTTTGTGATAACTGCTAGTCTTCCCCTCGCAGCAACCAGCCCTCATATGCCGAGGCTAAGAAAAATGAAGTCGCTAGCACTTCATACCCATGGCTGTTCCAGCTCTAGCTTATGGGAATACTCTTCTACAGCTACTGGACATGTTTGTTACTTTCCATCAGGTTACCTGGTAAAACGCAATTTAAACATTTCTGCAACGCTACAACTTTGAAGTGAAGAAGAAAAGCAGTCTCTCTCTTAAGCTTATCCAGAGACCCAGCTAGGAGTATAAAATATGTAAAGCAAAATATTAAGAGTCAATGGTCATGTTATAGCATTCCGATGAACTATGTGCGGCATGCTCTTTAGGAAGGTCTTTGAGAAATCGCATTTCCTCGGCCAATGCCTTCATCAACTCTTGCCAGCTCTTCTTGATGACAAGTACTCGGTTCGCAAGAGAAGACATCATTTCATGCTACAAATGGTTAATTCTAAGCTGTTTGAAAGTAGTTTTGTTATTCGATGTATCTTTAGTTACATTTAGCCGTGCATGTATATCTATAAAATCTGCTCCTATAATTATAGTCTATTTCTGATATGCATGTAATCGTTGAAGAAGATAATATTTGCTATCTCAACCCATTTAATAACTAACTGTCAGAGCTTAGACAATTTTTCCTATCTGTTAACTGTAACAAGTTGCGACCTGTCAGCTTGGTGTTGTGAATAAACGAAATTGATTGATTGATTGATTGATTGATTGTTGTATGCAGTGCAATGCATGTGCGCTCGTCCTATGCAAATAAAGGCTACTTACTAACTACAATCGTGAAGCCACAAAATCCCTGAAAGGCAAAATCGCCTTTTTGGTGGGCGACATATAAATAAATAGAATATTGTCGCGAAATCGGGGATCTTCTTAGTTCTTCCCAGGGCCGTAAATCTGTTTCGAAAAGTGGGGAGGGAAAATTTACCCTTCAGAAGAGTATATTCTCCCCTCCCACACACACACGCACGAACACGTACACACACGCCGTCTGTCTGTCTGACTGTCTGTCTCGATCTCTCGATTTCGCTCTCCAGTGGCCCGTAAAGTGTTTAGACGTTGTCAGCCGACCTCAACCAAGTACAGGCCTCAGGCGGATAAAATTATAAGTTTTACATTATTCCGGTTTAATGTATAACAATATTTTTGTCATTTTGTCATTTTTTTGCCACCGCTGGTGGCTCTTGATCCTCTGCATGCCTACCTGCCTATATAGGCGTTGCTATTGAGGCAAGAGGAGGCAACCTGCCTATCGATGTTGTTTATATGTATTTTGTTTTGACTGAGCGCCTGTAAATAAGCTATAGTTCCGCGACATAGCATTTGTAGGCTACCATTGGCGATGAAGATATCTCGAGATTGCAACTATATACGATTGCGATTACAAGTACAAACTGCGACCAATACGGATTTCTTTGTGGAAGAAAATAAAATTTACACCTATAAGGCTGTTTGTCAATTTTTCTTATGCACAGATTTAGGCTTTGGGCCTATGGCTAATTGTTTATAAATGTGAAACGCGGTCTCAACAGTTAAAGTATATTGTGCACTTGCACTGTTTAGTTGTACTTACCAGCACAGCTTCCAGCTGATGACTTGGAAAACGACAGATAACACTGACTTCAAGGCGATCCGCTAGACGTTGTAGCACTCTATTTATCAATTTCATTTATTTAAAATTATTTATAATCATCTGTACACCCGAATGCAGTGACGAGGTCTCGAGATGAACTGATCTAGTCTATGGTTCTCCTCCCACCCTGAAAGTTCACACTTTGAATATTCTATATATAATATATATATATATATATATATATATATATATATATATCAGAGATGTCTTCATAATTTGTCGTCCTGTCTCCGAACACTCTCTGCCCTGTCTTGTAGGATGATGCGTTGCGCTTGACCGCTTGACACAACATAAGTTCTGCCAGCTTTGGCTTAAGAAGGAAATCTATCTTTCACACCTGTTGTAGCTTTCAAGCCGACTGTTTCCTGCAGTAGCCATATTCTCCCAATAAATCATCCTACAAGACTAGGCTTAGTTCACTAGCTTGGTGATCCTAACATTTATGTCACAGCTTAGAAAATTTGTGGGGAGGAAATTCCTTCACGTTCCCTCCCCAGGCTTAAAAGTGGGGAAGGAATTCCCTCCTTTCCCTCCCCAGGATTTACGGCCCTGGTTCTTCCTCTTTGTCGAGTGGTTCAGAGCGCTACCAGGATGCCCGAAACCCCAGATCTCAACAAAGGTTGTCCTCGGTCCGGCTCTCGTGGTCTATCGAGAGGCTTGAATTGGTCACCAGCAACACACGCACACTCGTAGAACACCGATTTATTGTTCTTCACCAACAGACGATCGACAATGTCACATCTACAGGCATTACTGCTCAGCTGCTTCCCCGTCCTATCGTCAAGCAGGCCCTCAAGCAACAGCGTCTCGGATGGCTGGTCCGTAGGTCGACGGCAGGTCCTCTTCTCCGTCGAGACTGCTAGGCCGATGCTTTGCTCGAGGCCGAATCTCAAGGCGGTCTTCTCCAGACTCTCGACGACTCTGACTCTCCGCCTTGTATAGGCCGAATTCCCCATGAGATGTCACTTTGCCCTATAAGTCATCCCTTTTCTCATGAGATGCTGTTTGGAAATGGCACCCATGTATTATCTAGTGCATCCCTAACCCCGGCGATCCAAAACCGTCATCTCATGGGTGCTAATTTGCCAATTAAGCCCATGCATTTCAGAGGACAAAATCCCAAAAACGACATCGGTCCGTATTGAACCTACGGCGCTCCATACGATGTCAATTTAGCAGGTTACCTAGTGCAATTGCCATGGTGCGCGGGCCCAAATCGTCATCCTTGCAGTGCTCTCGATGTCAATCATTAAACAGTGTAAAAATACAGATAATTACAACAGTGGCACCCCATACCTAGAGGTTCTCAACAATATTAAACTAAATGTTTCAAGAAATCCAGTATCTGAGCACCAATATCGTGTGTATGTAAGTATTTGTATGTATGTATGTATGTATGTATGTATGTATGTATGTATGTATGTATGTATGTATGTATGTATGTATGTATGTATGTATGTATGCATAATTATGTATACATTCATGTATGTATGTATGTATGTATGTATGTATGCATGTATGTATGTATGTATGTATGTATGAGACTTGTTATAGCAAGATTTCTACTCAGAGGCGCTCCCGACTACAGCGCGGACACTGAATCGGAGCTTCACGCCGAAGCGTATGTATATGCATTACATACAAACATAATTATGTATACATTCATGCATGTGTATTGTTCATTGTTCATGATGCGGCCGACCCTCGAAGCGAGGATGGCTGAGAACAGAACAGAACAGAACATGCATGTGTGCATACACGCACATGCATGTATATATGCCTAAGCATTCACACATATATGTATTTGCGTGCACGAATGCATATATGCATGCATTTATGTAGACTATCTATCTTTAATAAAATGTCCGACTTAGGTCATTATGCCCTCCATGTCTTGACTTCATCAGCAAGACACTCGAATGTGAATTGAATGTATGCTGGAATTCTATGTATCGTCTGTAATATATTCGGGTTTAAGAAATGGGAAGTGTTAACAGTTTCCTTCGTGGCCTGGGAAGACTGAATTTTACTTTTCTAGCGAGAGTAAGTCTTTGTAAATTGTGTTTCGATTTGTACTTCTCTGAAAATGTTGCTAGTCATAAACGGCTCTGGACATTATTAGATAATTGCCACAATGATGATTTCCTTGCCTAGGAATGAACATAACGCCTTAGTCAACCGTAGCCTAAGGGTAGCTTGATAACTTGTTTACAAGTTGAGCAGTAAGTAAGTTAGTCCCTTTACTAAACCAATAATATGCTAACCGCATTTTGGTGTAAACACATCATAGTAGTCGCAATAATCTAAATTAGCCAGTCTATCTTATTCAAGTCCTATATCCTAGTGACGTAGGTTTTCGCATCAGGCTATCAACGGCAGGAATCGCGCGATATGGATCCTGGGGCGGAGAGGATAAACGAAAGTTTTAATTCCAAAACGTTTACGTTGGCAGCCAACAACGGCGTCCGTCCTTTGCCAGCGGTGGGTGATCTTATGTGGACTATAAATATAACTGATGCTTTGTGCTTTTCCTTTTCCATTTCTCTTTTTTGTATCGTTTGGTTGTTTTTCTGCCTTATTTGGCGTAATTACGATTTTTATAGCAGACTCTGTAAGCACATGGCCTCGAGCAATAATCGTTAAACCTTTGCGTATGTAATTCTATGAGCTTTCTATCTGGCCACTGACGTTATTGGTGGCCTACATGCATGCAAAGTAGAGTGTATAATTATAAGATTAAATAGATCAGCAAACAGAAACATAAGCTTAAGAGACGCGTTGGTTATTTACTTCAGCCTACATGGCGTACGATGTGTTGCTGTTGGTTGTATTGATATCCGGTTCTCAGATCAGTATGTTACATTTACCTAAAGTTCACTTATTTGGATATGACTGCACAGGCTCTTACAAGGTATTATGTAGGCCTAATGTAATACAATGTGATGTGGTATGGCGTAATTTAATGTACACGGATTACATTACCTGTGATGACTTTTATTTAGTTTTTGTGCTGGCTATTAAATAGCCAGCACAAAAACTAAATAAAAGATAACATAAATTTTATGTTATCCATGCGTGTATTATCGCCTCTGAGGAGTTACGTTTGTAGAGGCGCTAAACAAATTTGCATTTAGAATTGCAACTGCAATCTGCCTGGCATCGCAGTTCCGAATAATTATAATGATCTTAAACTAACCGTTTTACGCGTTAGCAATCTGGTAACCAATGCAGCTCGCCTCGCATGTAGTTACATATGAGACAGTGCCGTAGACACAGTAGGGCCTACAGGACTTAAGAATCGTACGGTAAGGTAAAGCGGTTATAGCTCAGAGATCCACAGAGAATTTGATTACGTAGTATGGTTTCAGAGAGACCGTATCCGTTTCAGCAACAGTTAGACCCACGGACCAAACATGGAGTGACAAGACGAAGCGGACTAGTTAACCCAATATAGCAGTCAAATAGGCAGAGCCTGTAGTAGACACTGATGACATGGAATTTATCAGAGAAACAATACGGCCACCAGAGTAGCAACTCCAGAGGCAAAAGTCACCCATACTGTGGGAGCTGAGCTACACAAAAGCCAAGAATGGCAGTGTAGTTCCTAGATTCAGGCAGAAAACAAACGCTTGAAATAACTTATATTATTATTTGAAAATAGTGCGGAACCTCGGGATAGGCTACAGACACACTACGGGTTTACCAACAGGTAACTGTAGTAGTATAGGCAGGTATCTTATAGGTAGGTAACACAACTGTATGGGTAGGGAAAGCGATCACAGGAGAACTAGACAGACACGCTTAAATCGAGGTGGAATGTATCTAGTAGCTAAGCGTGAGGAGTGCTTTTGCGTCTCACTCTGGCGAGAGGCGCACACAACCCAGAGCACAGAAGATACAGACGGTTTAGACTTTAGAACATGGATAGTATGGTTTCAGAGAGACCGTATCCGTTTCAGCAACAGTTAGACCCACGGACCAAACATGGAGTGACAAGACGAAGCGGACTAGTTAACCCAATATAGCAGTCAAATAGGCAGAGCCTGTAGTAGACACTGATGACATGGAAGTAGACAGTAGAGAGTGACATGGGGAGACAATCTCGTCCCCCATCCCCGCCCCGCAACAAGCAAGTCTTCCCCATCCCCGCCCCATCCCAGCAGCTCGAACACTCTGCATGAACTCTGAAGCGTAGGCCTGTAAGCTTATTATGTTGAAAAGAACGTAAAGAAGAGAATGACAATATATATATATATATATATATATATATATATATATTACCTTTTTGGCCGGACTGGAGTTGGGAGCGCTTCTGAGTAGTTACCTTGAAGGGGCGCTATATAAATTTTTGAATGAATGAATGAATATATATATATATATATATATATATATATATATATATATATATATATATATGAAGAATCACTCTTCAACATGATTATAGAGGTCGGATGGCTGTGCCTTCACAACAGCCAGATAACAATCCGATAGACGACAGAGGTGAACTATCTGACTGATATATGACAAAGCTTTAAATTTTTCCATTTAGCTGAGTTGCTGCATTTGAAGCGGATTGCAGTTTGTTCAAACAGACAGAAGTGACGTAACCAAATAGTTTACGGTAAAAGCGACTTTGTCAACCAGTGGCGCATTGTGTGGATCTATCGCAGGGATGAAATGTTTGTTCGACATACTGTCCACACATGCTCAGAGAAGCAGTTTAATTTCCAATCAACTGTCAAAGCAACATCGTGCACAGAAGTAGAGATGGTGGCGTTGATAAAATGAAGCTGCAGGTTATGAAAATATACCTTTCTCAGCAGCGTATGGTTACCAAGTCAGATCAGTTGAGTTTTCCAGTTTAAGAGGCTTTTAGACGACATTCAAAATCAATGTGCATCAGATGTCATGAACATTTCCTCAGATATGGAGATTGTGAACGCAGCTTGTACCTGGATATACATGTATGTCTGAGTCTCATCAGCATACTGGTGAACAGCAACTTCCCTAAGGAAACAGGACGGCTAGGATCTTCAGACTAATGGATTAAGCAGAGAACCTAGAATAGAAACCTTACGGTAGCTTGGAGGATCAGATTGACCGGGACCGCATTCAGGGTCTGGTTTGTGGATCTACCCGGTCACCGGGTAGATCCACAAACCAGACCCTGAATGCGGCCAGAGAAGATCGCCACACTTACATGACAGCTCAAGTGCTGTAACAGCAGACGTTTGAGAAAATTCCTCATGATGACCGTTAGAAAAATAAAATCCCTTATTATAATATATGCTATTCTAGTTCTCTGATAGTGAAACTCAACTTTATTTAAATTTACAGTCGCACACTACATAGACGATTTTCTAGCTCCAACCAATGTTGCTGTACTCAAAGGAAACTGCACAGAACTGAGATGCCGACCGAACTCCACCTCTGATGTTTACAGCTGGATGTTTCAACCAGCTGGAACCACCGAAGATGCTGTTATATATAGTTCTGGGGTTGGAGCTAAGAACAACAAGATGACGTCCTTTTATCTTCGGAAACTCTCAGATGGTTCTGTTAATCTTATTTTTAACTCGACTCAACTTAGCGATGCTGGTCTCTACACTTGTGTGATTCGCGTAAATGTATCGGAAGAGGGCACTCTAGTGATCATACAAAAGACAGCACAACTGATTGTGTTAGGTTAGTTATAAGTCTTTCTGTCATTCCGCAATAAATGTTTCATGAGTTATGCGCATCACGTTTTATTTGACAAGTCATGCAGGTCAAATTTCTGATAAGAAGAAGAGCAGCGGTCTCTTCAGCTATCCTGAGAGGTGGCTATGGATATTAAGTGCTAACGATTTCATTTTCTTAGTCTTCGCATATTAGTGTGGGTGACCAAACCTCTCCTTTGCCGTCTGATCTTCTCATTGACAGTTTACGGTCTTCTTTGCGGTCTCCAGTTTTCTTCATTATAAACTAGAAGTTGCCTTGATGAAAATAGTACTAGCGTAAATAGAAGCTGGATTGATGACTGTTATCATGGACATTAAAATGTCTATTATATGAAACGGCGAAACGATATGCTCTGATGCTTACATAATAAAGAAAGCCAAAACGATAAATGTTCTCATGATGAACAGTCCCTTGATGAAAAGGACTTTGATGAACAGTCCCTTGATGAATCGTCCGTGATGAATAGTCCCTTGATGAATCGTCCTTTGATGAACAGTCCTAGAACCGAGTAGGCTAGGGTACGCAGTAACTGTTGTGGACAAAATTTTCTAAAACTTTCTGCCATGGTATGGCTTCCTTGAAAATAACATGCTTTAAATAGTGCGTGTACCTATTTCCGCTAAGATATGTTTTTTGGAATTTGTCGGCTATAAAATGCCAAATGACAAAATTGATCTACCGTTCCTATATTAATTGACTCGATAAACATTATCAAAATATATCTTTCAACACCGAGAGTCGGTAATGATTGTTCATAGGGACCAGTTTATCATGCTTGGTAAAGTATACACACATTCGTCTTTCGAAAATCTACACCGTTGAACTATCGCTTCAAGGATATGTGTGCAATTGACACATTTAAATGCATTGCTAAATCAAAGTGTAGTGTGTTGCTTTGTCACTACCAACACGATGGTGAAACACAAACTGTGAAGCTCAACACGACTTCAAAGCTTATTAATAATTAATGCTTAATGCGATAGTTATGAGTATACTTTTTGGGAACATAGGCCTACTTTCTCGATATTTACCCATGAACTCAATTAAGCTCCAGAATCATAATTTGTAGTTCAGATCAATAGATAATGTTTCATATAGACCCTCATCAATCGATAAAGTCCGTCGTAACTCGGTCAAATCGAAAAATGGTCAACTCGGTCAAATCGAAAAATGGTCGACTCGATCGTTTGTTTTGACAAGTCGAATCGATCGTTGTTTCCTCGATTTGACTCGACTATGAAATATTTTACTTCATATTTTTTTATTACGTTACACAATATCCCACATGATATGATGACTAACACGTTTAAAATGTTCGGAAAATGAATAATAGTTGTAATAGTTGTCATAATTATGCTGGGGTAGTTTTGTTTCGCTGTTCTGTTTAGCTTCTGCCAAGCTGTGACAGAACCCTCCAAGAGGCTCCAAGCCTCCAGCCTTAGCCTATGCAGTATGCACTTACAGGCTACTATAGTAATTAACTTCAGTAATCTTGAGCAGTTTCAAGTTTCTTGAACTTACTAAACTATAGACACTGGGGCCGTCCATAAATAACGTCACGCAATTTTGGCGATTTTGAACCCCCGTCCCCCCTCGTCACACTTCATCACAAAAAGTAACAACCCCTTGAAAATGACGTCACAAAGCTCTGACCCTCCCCTAAAATCAAATTTCCATGGCGAAGCAAAATGCTCTTTCGTGGAACAAATAGGGAGAGCATGCATATTTCAAAATCTAACGATGATACATTAAAATAATAAAAAAATAATGAAAATTTAATACTCACAATTAGTGCTGTTACTGTTAAAATTAAATTGTTGTTAACTTTTTAATTTAATTACATAGCTCTGGTGTGACGTCACACCTCTCAGACCCCCCCATGTCACACATCGTCACAAATTTTCGACCCCTCCCTCTCGGTGCGTGACGTCATTTATGGACGGCCCCACTGCACGTCCGCTACTGCCGTCTTATTTATTGAGCTGGTAACTAATTTCTGTACCGTACTGTACGAGATTCCCTTGTAGTCCAGCTGCCTCGCTGATCGAGTCGACGGCGACAGCAAGGCTTAATACTAAGTCTTATAAGTCAAACACACACGATATCATTCAAAATTCATTATAATACCTGAAAATTTTCTTACCAGTTCAATAATTGCAGTTTGACAATTTGCGGAAGAGTGTGCAATTAAAATTCATGAGTAATTTAGGTACTGGAATATAAAAATGCAACAGTCGTCAGCAATTTTGGACAAGGGACTACAGCCCAAGTCGGCAATAGTCGACCAAGTCTATCGCTTATTTGCCAAATCGATCGAGTCGATCGTCGGCCGAGCCAAGTCGATCGTTGCACTCGACTCGATCGATCACGGGGTACAATGTTTTGTGAACGTTAGAAATAAATAAAAATATTCCGTGTTATCAAATAAATGTATAATATAGTTTAAATTTTGCTACATTTGCAGCAATAATTCTATGGGAGATTATGCGCATGATAAGTATAATCAGATCTATTAACCTGTGAGAAATGCTATGATCTACTATATTGGCTTGACTGACACTCCTCAGATGTACGGTGTCTTTAAAAGCATTCTTTCAGATAAAACGTATCAAAGTTAATTAAGGAAGGTAAGGCGAATCCATTTAATTCTTCAAACAACGTGATTACTCACTGAACACGTCAAACTGCATTCTTAATGTGCAATTAATCGGCATAGTCTCACAAGAAGATGGCGTATTATAAGTATTTCATTTGGCGTGAATTGCCTCCAGAAAAAGAGCCAACTTGCAAAACAACTTCCGAAGTCAAAGAAAATGAATGGATAGAGATGCAGTGCACTGTGAGCTACAGAGGCAACTGGGCACCAATGATAAAATGGAGGCAAAACGACGAGTCAATCATCCGTGATATAGTCGTGAATGTCACAGTTTCAAATGTTACTGTTACATCAACTTTGAGACTTTTGAAGAGAAACGGCATCAATTACACCTGCATGGCTTACTTCTACGAGAACATTCAACTCGACCACGAAACCAGTAAGACGACCATCAACACTTGCACGTGGACATTGCAAATGCCCAAAAGTAAGACTTAAAGTGTTGCATCTAGTTTCATCTGCTTTTACTTTCCTCTTACACCATTGAGAATCCGTTGGCCGTGTACCACAACGAGATCTTTGACCCTGCATTGCTGTTCAGAAATAGTACAATAAATAACCAAAACAACTCACTTAAAAATCATAATGCGTCTGTTAAATACGCCTGTTTCGATAAATAATTTCTTATCATAAATAAATTTCCCTAAATGCATTTTTTAACATACACAATTTTATGGTAGGCCTATGCGTCTTACTGAGTTTCTTTCAACATTTAAACGGCGAGATTGTGCTAAAAGTGACGGGGAAACCAATGCAGCTCGTCGTTAAAGTGTTAAAGATGTTGCAAATTAATGTTCGAGGAGATGAAGGAGCTTATCATTATCAACGTTATCAAAACCCTTGCTACACCTCACGGCAAGACAGTATTTTGGCTCTCATGAGTTCTCGGCGGCTGATCCGAATCTTTGGAATAAATTTACCAGTTTCGTGCATGTTGTGTGTTCTTAAAATTAATGTCATTCAGAACTTAACTTAGAGACTCATCTGTCTCAGTTTGCTTACCTTCTGTAGCCTGACTTACTTCTGGTTTCCACGATTTATACAACTTCGATCTGGCTTCTCTAACGGCTGTGACTGACTGCTGTTTCAAAGCGACCATCGATTGATGCTTTATGCATTGTGGTTAATACGCCATAGAAGTCAGCAGATAGCATTAGATCAGACAGTTCTGCGCTGCCGGTCTGCCGGCATTTAACGAAGAATTTCGACAATTAACCTGACGTTTTCTTGCGCATACTTATTTATAAGAAGCATATATAAAAGTAGTAGGGCTATCCAGTATCCAGTAACATCCTGTTTGTACGCGTTTAACATCTCTGTTCGCTCCTATATCATTAAATTAGACCAATACTCCCTTGTAAGACATTGCATCAAGTTATATTTGAATTGTACACGATTCATGCACTTACGACTTCCGATCCATCAAGTTGATGGAATTTGTTATGTTTCCTAGTAATTAATCAGCTGTCGTCCAATTTCAGTTTCTGCAGAATGCAAACTCCAGCTGGTATTAAAGCCCAGGCCCTTGATGCCAAACCATAAACCCCACTCCTTCAATGCTATTCACAATTATTGCCTATGTTAGTGTAACTACAGTAACAGTTCTATCGAGAAGGTTTGTGGCAGAGAGTAGTTTCACCTCATTCCGCGTAAACATAGTAAGAAGCAGGTTGACTAGTTCTAGTTCTGGATCAGCGAAGTCATCCATAAATTCCCCAACACAGCAGAACATAAACTTAACAACTGAGTCAAAGCTTGCCTTAGTCTCTGATGTTAAAATTGGAGTAAACAGAAAAGTCTAAAAACCATTTCTGGTGACAAGATGGTAAAATAACTAGAACACGATTTTGGTTGAGTATAATAAGTTATAAATAACTTTGCTCTAAAATTATTGAAACAACCTAATGCCGTAAACAGAATTTCAACTGGATTGGAAGAGTACCAAATATTGCGTTTTATCCTGACTATTTTGGTAGCGAAGTCTCTCTGATGCAACCTTAGAGGGGGAATCAATCTACGAGGTAATTACGACCGGGAGTAAACACAGGAAATTGCCATGCCTGAAACACGCTCAAGAGGCTGAAGTAGAAACTAGAAGTAGAAGGCCCACGACAAAACGACAACGACGATTGTGGTTGTCAATCAATCAATCACTCAATCAATCAGTTTTGTTTATTCTCAGTATCAAGCTGACAGGTCGCAATTTGTAACAGTTAGCAAAAATTGTCTCAGCTCTGACAGTTTGTGGGAATGATGACCATGATGATGGTGCGGCTGTTGATGATGATGATGATGATGAAGATGACAACGACTAGGATAATGAACATAAATTCTATACGATAATCCCGAGTTTTGTTTCACTTTTATTATGCCCCATAAACTTATTGTAACACATCGTTAAGATGTTTCCCAATTTGTTGCCTTTTCCTTTCAGCTGTCGACAAAACTGATGCTACAACCCACTGGCCATTGACTTCAATCATCATTGTTCCAATCATTACAGCATTCATAACCACTGTTGTTATCATGGTGCGGAAATCAAGAAGAGGTATTATACACCGACGATGGTCTTTCCAGCCAATATTTATATTGCGAAAGAATAATTTTTAGTTTTAAAATAGAATAATAATTATAATAACAACAATAATGGTAACAAAAACAGCAAGAGAATTAATAATAATATAAAAATATCAAACATAATTGTTTGATCTCCAATATGTCTTAATTATTTGTTAATACGAATTTTTTTACGAGAGCGATTTTAAAATTACAATTATTTACATTTACAGGTTTACATATACTTAAGCTACATTTTTAAATTTAGAAACAAAAACGATACGAATTTGTATCCTGTAGAGATATGGCAAGAGGTGAGGTTTTGAGATAGAATGTAGGCCCTGTCCCTTTTTCTATTAGCACTGACAACCATGAAACGTTAAAATATACTGTAGAAGTACTTAATAAATTAAAAGTTCCTCTGTAAAGAAAGCCATCAAATAATTACTGCAAATAAGTTTTTACAATCAATCAATCAATTTTCGTTTATTCCGAACACCAGGCTGACAGAACGCAGCTTGTTACATTAGTTAGTCATATATTTAGGCCTATATATGTGTTCATTTGTATGTCACCTTGTCCTTTTTGGTTATCGTTTAATTTAATTTTAAGTGATTTATTAGAATATGTCTTTATATAATACTCTAGGAATGAAGTTACGATTATCTTTGTCTGGAAGAGAGAAGCCATGGGCCCGAGGGCGGAGCACATGTCCACAAGAGGGGCGAGGCGGGGGGAAGAGCCGATGGAGTGTCCATTTAAAAAATAAATTAGAAAAAAAACTAATTAGTTTATATCGGGGTTACAACATGCGACCTCTAAGTTTAGAAATTTACCCAACGCCGTTACCGGATGAGCTAAACGTCAATTGCTACAAGAGGACATTAAAACTCATACAAAAACCCTCACTAGAGTCATTTTAGAGACCTGTATTTAACTGTATCTGCTTAAATGCCCCACTGTTTGACCATTTTTACCCCCCCTCCCCCTGTCACAAACTGTCACAAAACTCGGACCCCCCCCCCCTAAAGTACGTCACACTTTCAACATAGAAATAATAATACTTCCGAAAGCAAGGCTAATACATAAACAAGGCTTCGCAACAGCATTATTACTAGCGCTTCTAGCGAGAGGAATCGTGAAAAACACATTCAGGAGATATGCATTTCATGCTATTTTGACATAGCCTAAAACTAATTAAAATGTTTCAGAAAATTTTTGAAAATTATTTTTAGAGCTATGAAATTCTACTAAAAAATAAAAAATAAATTATAAATAAAATAAAAATAAATAAATGTGTGACGTCACACATGGCCTGACCCCTCCCCCTGTCACAAACTGTCACACTTTCTTAAACCCCCTCCCCCTGCGTGACATACTTTATGGACCGGTATTTAACTGTATCTGCTTAAATGCCCCACTGTTTAGCCCTCATTGTATGTCCGATTGTCATAATTATGCTGATGCAAAATTTGTCTTATGGGCTCTTGCTCGTTTGATGTAGGCTATTAAGCAATGCGGCTGTTCATACAATTAGAAATATGCTATCGCTCCACGTATATTTCAGTTGTAGACAAAGTTCAATGGCCTAAGTTAAAAGTAGCCTACGTCTGGAAAGAAAACAATAAATAAAGTACTTAATCTTTATAAGCGCTTGCTATAATTTGATTTATAATAAAAAAATAAAAAGTGATTGGACATGAGTTTTGAACCACCGACTTCTGGTTCATTGGGTAACAACTCAACCACATGAGCTAAAGTACACGCATGTATTAGTGGATATTAAAACCGCTATAAAAACCCTTAGTCTAATAGTCACCAATCATCGTCGATATGACGGCGTCGTTAAATAAACGTTATTAATTGAATTCGCTAAATTTGTCTCAGTGGTAATTGGCTGTTTGAAAATAAGCATAAAAATGCTTTGTCTTGTTTTCTGTCAGCTTAAGTGTTGGCAGCTTTGGTGCTTTGTGTGGTACTACTTTTATTAGGCCTTTGTGTGGTGACGGCCCTTTGTTAAGGGTTCTTGCGCTATCGAGGTATTAATGCGCATTCCTATCTAAGTAATACGGCGGTTAGCCTATGAGCTCCCAATAGCAATTTTCCATTTATACTTTCACTTGTGAACAAAATAAAATTATAAAACAAAATGTTTACTCACTTGTTATAATTATTTTGTAATTTTATAGGCGGCTATTACAAGATCTGTATGAGAACTATATTTTCGATACACTAATACAAAACTACTCCGTGCGCAAACTGTCCAGAAATGGCGTGAATAACCCGTAGAATAACGGTAATTTGATCGTCAATGAATTTACGACGATTTCTCGTTATTTTGCGTAGAAATATCGTATAAATACGTAGAATCACCGTTTAAAAACGTAGAATCTCCCTGAAAAAGCGGTTTCTTTTTACAGTGTATATGTATATATATGTGTGCATATATATATGCACATATGTATATGTATATGCATTTGTATTTAATATTTATATGTATATGCATTTGTGAACACATATAGATATATAGATATACATATATGTCGGCCCATACATGTATATATTTAAGTAACATTGCACGTGATAGGTATGTGGCGCAAATAATGTGGATCTGCTTGAGACAAGTGGTTGGTTTCACCCTTGGGGTTGTAAAGAGCGCCACCTTCTCGGTTATCTTCTGCAAACAGTCGTAGATCATCCGGGGTGAATGGGTGACGGACCCGTGCATGCTCTTGAGGGCGTCGATGACCCCCTCACTCTTGGACCACTGCGGTCGTTTGTTTGCCCTGCGCCTGGAGGACCGGAGTTGACACAAAGGGGGCTAACACAACGGGGTAACATAAAGGGGCACCGACCATTAACCACGTCGGTCGAAACCAGCAACGAGTGAAATCTGATGCGCCATACTTCTTCGTGTTCGGCCGACATCGTGGTGACTGTGTGTCCGTCCGTCAGGATGTCTGTCCCTGTCTATCTGTCTGTGTATCTGCGTGTCTGTCTGTATAAGGATTGGAATGATGAAGTATTTCCAGTGTAAAATCTAATTTAAACCTTAACTTGTGGCTTTCTTAGGCTACCTAATATCAATCAGGCTTGGAATGGTAAGACATCTTCATATGCAAAATCTAATTTAAGCCTTAAGTTACCTCGCATTATTATGGGGCTACCTAAGTCGATTAGATATAATACGGCTTCGAATAACTTCTGTTGCGCAATTTTGATGATGTACAAGGCTTCCATCAATGGTCGTTGCAAGTGAGACCTTGCCAGACCTCACTCCTACGAACCTTGCCTTGCTTTGAAAAGCAACTGGAAGCCAATATTGCAAGGTGTACGTGTCGATAGTTCGAAGGTTCGATAGTCCGAAAGCCGTAGTAGATTGATGGATGAAAATAATTCTTGCTTGAGTAGAAGTTGTATTAATTGACAGAATTCTTGCTTAAATAGTAGTTGGATTGATTAAAATAATCCCTGCTTAAATGGAAGCTGGATTGATGAAAATAACCCCTGCTTAACTGGACGTTGGAATGATGAAAAGATATCGCAGTGCAAGTCGAAGTTGGATTCACGAAACGATTTTGTGTCGGATTAATGTCGGACTACAGAATCTTCGGACTATCGAACCTTCGGAATGTCTACACGACACCATTGCAAGTCATGAAAACTTCGGACTAGTGAGTGTGTCAGTTAACTATGCGCCATCGTATAAGATTCCATCGTCTTTTAGCAATTACAATATTACGTATTCGTTTAACGACCTGTTTGCAGTCATTAGTAAGGCCTTCTGCTGACCCTTCGAAATCCACGACGATCAGTCAGTGAACGATTCGTGTGCAGCTATGCTTAGCCTGGGACTTTCTACGCTGAGTCAGACCTGTCTTTTATGGCCAGCCGTTTCGTGATATACATCTGCGGGCACCTGTTTGAACACGGCGCACTGTGGCGGCGTTCCAAAACGCGTGGGATGTTTGTTTTGCCTAAATATAACGTCACCGCCGTCGAAGTGCCGCACGAACGCCTCAAGTCTAAATGTAAATCTGTTGTTCTGTTGTGCGTCTCCTACGATCAACGGAAATATCTCTGTCCTGATCTTGGCGTCTAACTGTGCAGGATTGCTTTCTTTGTTTACGCTAATGTGAAATACGACGTGCTGTCTACGTGTCCGTCTGTCTGCATCTGCGTCTGTGCATCTGTGCGTCTGTCTGCGATATAAGCACCTGTAGAAGACGTATAGTCTAACTCTAACGTGTCTGACTGTGTTTCATGGAATTTGCTGACTTAATGTGGACTGTAATACACTTCCGGTAGGTATGCAGTATAATATGATCTATACTGTTTTTTAATCGGTGAATTCCAGCAGGTGGTCCTTTGGTCCGTCTGTGTGTATGTCTGCTCGTCTGTATGTCTGTTAACGTAAGCATTTGCTAAGTTTGTTTTTAAAAGATGGCATGTAATACTTTTATGTATTGGTTTGGTTGATCCAAAATACGATAAGTCCTATGACTAAGAATAACTTAGTAAGTAAGAAGAACTGTTTATCTGTATGTGTCATATCTCGTACAATCTAGCAGTCTTTCTGACCTATATAAGTATATTCATGTAGGCTATACCTAAGTAGGCCTATGTACGCGCGTGCAGTTAAACATGTAGTCCTGCATTAAGTTTTACTAATATCTCAAGGTATACAAAATAATCTGATTGTGCTGGGAAAAGTAGAATTTCAGGAGGCGACATACTTTCCATACCAGATGATGACGCTCTTCCTCGTAGACACTTGAGAGGTAGGCCAGGCCACTAGGCCGTTCACGGGCCTACAGGCTGCATGCTGATGAGGCCACGCGCCTGACTGTAATCTACTTATATACCGTGTCGGAGGCGAATCTATTGATACATGTATGCTGTGTAACGGTGCACGAACGATTTGTTAACGATGTTAACGTACATTTGATCGCTCGGTCCAAATACGGTTGATGAGAGAGCTATTTGAGAGGAGCATGCGTACGGAGTTTAAGCAGTAGTAGCAAATTGCGCACTTACTTACTTTGTGTTCTCAGTTCTCGAGGATTTACAGGCACTTTGAGTTTGAGTTGACTGACCCAGTGAGTTTTTGGCTGAGTCAGAGCACGTGTGAGGTTACAACGCTTTATGTCTGACGCATAGATCGGGTCAAAGTGGTATCGGATTACACACATACAGGTAAATGCGGTTTGCTAATTTGCAGCCTTATGTTTGCCAACTGTACAGACTAGCGTGGTTAATCAACTATAGGTCTTGTTTCAAGCCTTTTATAAATTATCTTGTGGTCGTCTGGGAAGTGGTTTTAAAATACGGTTCTATATAGGTTTAGTGTAATCGCGCATTTCTATCGTTATTGAGGTCGTAGATTTATATAGTGGGATCGAACAGCTTTTAAGTGCTTACAACATAGACGTAAAGCCACTGTATTATACAGGTCTGTAAGGAAATGTACCCAAGGATTGAATTATATAATTGTACAATGCATTGGATGCTGTAAATATATACTCCTATATAATATGTAGTCTATGTCTATATATGTATGTATATCTGTATGTATACGCGTGTATATTTGGAATGGTTTTTGCTGACAAGGACATTAGATTAACGGCGAGTAAATGTGCTTTGAATTACTCTGTGAACCGAGCATATTATTAGACTACATAGGTAACCTTAACGAGCCATTTGTCCTTGGTGGGAGACGGAGTCAGCCAACCGTCTACGCATACAACTGGAGGTAGGCACGGATGCAAAGGCAGACAAGAACACAGGCAGGCATACAGAAGACCCTATAGGCAGACAGAGACAAACATAACCAATTGAACAGATAGAGAAAATATAAAGACACGGGCCAAGAGGAAGAGAAAGACAGACAGACGCAGAAAGAGAGAACGAGGGATAGAGAGAGAGAGAGAGA
Source organism: Aporrectodea caliginosa (assembly GCA_020284085.1). Classification (NCBI taxonomy): domain Eukaryota; kingdom Metazoa; phylum Annelida; class Clitellata; order Crassiclitellata; family Lumbricidae; genus Aporrectodea; species Aporrectodea caliginosa. Next base: position 218,174 of record JACEVL010001096.1, read on the forward strand.
GGCAAAGATGAAGACAATTATATGTACAGAGTCCACGAATGTTATGGAGGGAGGGAGAGAGGGAAAGAGAAACACAAGAAAACTGCACATAGAGCGACATGGAGCGGTGTAGAGGTAACCATAGACAGATATCGATATAAATATAAAGATAGATAAGAGATAGATAGATATGGAGATAGATATCATAAGCGACCAGTGACTGATTTCTTGGGTATTTTTATTACGGCGCTATATAACTTATCAGTTTAGATTAGACACAGAACATAAATGAGGACATAACATCACTTGGACTAACACTAAGGGGACCAATGGACTTGACAAATGACCGAGGATAATTGAGATCATCTGTTCGTACCCATCGCCGCCAACTGGCTGACCTCAGGAAGTGATGATGATGGTGGTGGTGGTGGTGGTGGTGGTGGTGATGATGATGATGATGATGATGATGATGGTGATGGTGATGGTGATGGTGACAGTATAGAGAGAGTAGATGTATGGATACAGAGATATGAATATAGACATAGAAATAGAGTCTATAGAGACATAGACGAACATTGATTGGAGCTGGACAGAAGCATAGTGCTAGATACAGTGGGAGACAGAAAGTTAGACAGAGGCATTGATGGGTGGACAATGAGAAGGAGAAATCAGGCGATGAATCTGATGTATCATCGTGAATTTGGAGATGACGAAATGGTCAGAATCGAGAAAATGAGTAAATTAAGCTTCTGCGAAAAACGAGCTGTACTGCCTCGCATTATGGCCGACGTATATAAGTAAGCCAGTGAGCCTTCTGCTAAGCCGGACTGGTGATGGACATGTGAAAGCTGTACACTATAGTGACAAATTTGGTACTGATCAAATGAAATAATGACACGTTAATTACATGTCATACTGCTTGTATATAGGCACTCCTTATAATGGCCAGTCAACTCAAGTTTATGAGTGTTACATATATCGGCTTACTTTTGTAAGGCGCTGCCCCTTCCTTGAAAGGCTATTATGATGCAGCAAGAGTTGATACCCGGATTTGCTGACCGAACGTTCTATGTTGCATCAGCATTTTGGAATGTGGTTATATTCGGAAGAAAGGTGGGTTTGTTGCGATAAGTTGCCATAAGGCAAATCGTTTGAACCATGCCGAAGGATATTTTTTATAAATAGGCAACGCAATTGCACATTCTGGTTGTAAACACTTGGCTACGAATGGATGTTAAGTCTTCCATACGTTGATGTACTTTTCGTCACACAGGGGCCTATGTAGTTTCGATGTAGTGAGACACAATTGCATTTCTTTGCAGCGTACTTGCACTCTTGCCGTCTAAGAGGCAAATCTTGCTGGAGTGCCAGAGGGTTTCGTGAGCAGTTAAATTTCCTTGTCAATTCACTTGCACTCCCATGCCGCAAAGTTGCACTTTGATACTTAACGACACTTGTCGGCTTCTCTCGTTGTCATACAATTCCACTTCTAGTTTCAATCATTGTCGCTCTTTTGTCACTTAATTTTAGACTACCTTTTGCTTACGATTATGAGCATTCCGCATGGACTTCCAATGGAGATTGAATATGAAAATGACCACTCGGCATTTAGTTTTACGAGCCAGTTAATTGAGTCCTACATTTAGCCACTTGCAATTAATACCGTGTTCAAAATGAACTGCCTGTAGCATCCACAAACTACATATAATATCACCATCTGTCGCTATAACCTTGCTAAATAATAACGGTTTTATGGTTACTTTATTGCTCATGACCATTTAGCTTATTGTATGCAAGCATGATACACGCGAGCTCTACAAATGTGACTGACTACTGCCACATACGGCGCATCAATTTGTCCTACATCGGCTATTGGCCAATCTAGGTTTAATTGCTAACTATATTGTATTATTGTCGAAAATGACATAGGGCCTAGACCTGAACCATGCATACATAATTCCGAGTTCTTAATTGGCGAACAAGATAATTATCTGACATATTTGGGTCTAATATGAAAAATAACAGGTACACCTAAAGCTGTGGATGTGACCTACAAGCGAAGATATGGACTTCTAATGTTAACTTTATAACATTATTAGGCCTACTTGCGAATAATATTAGGACAACAATGCAGTCAATGTATGAATATGCTGAATTATGGTGCGTCTGTTTTTGAACTACTCGCTTAAAGTAATATCCGTAAACCGCACGCATAAAAGTAACTAGCATATGCTTCTAGTTATCGCATGTCTGTAGGCTTACAAGTTATTGCATATCATGTAGGCCTACAAGTCCTCCTCTGCTAGACAGTTAGGCCTACAGAGAAACATGTAAACGTGGGCGTTTGTCTCGCGCTAATAAATATCATTTACTCACTTACTTATATGTATTTGATTGACAAACTATGCAGTTTTCTATTAAGGTGGAACCACGCCGCCTTTATAAACTCCAAACGAGTATTGACTTGCACCTATGATCAGTACTCGTGTACCAGGTACTGAAAAATTGCTTCTGTTTTGCGGTGAATATTTGTCGATCGCTGTTTGTGAAGGCTAATTGCTTTATAATAACACAGGGTGTATGCAACCATCCCAATATATTGGATGCCTCCGGAATATTTCGGAAAACGGTTTGCACCCAACAGCAGCAGCATTAACTTTTCGTCGATGGAGCTGACTTATGAATATTATGATGAAGCTGAAGATTCGAACCTGAGTGCAGGGAGGGCTCCATGCCAGCGCTGTGGGTTTGTTTATAGCTGGGCTTGGCTTGGCAGTGTTGCGCAACGCCAGATGTCGCGAACCGTTTCAATTATGCGCGCTGTGGGATGTACATGTGCAGCTGCGGTTTTGCTATATGGTTATGTCTGCGTAATATACACAGTTCGACTCAACGTCCAAAAGTAACGTTTGGCAATGTGGGAGCCTTCGACGGGTACTTGTCAGGTCCTAGATGATCAGTAACATTACCACGCATTTCAGATAAAATAAATAACCCTTCTGACTTTCTCTCAGAAGTTTAAACGTTTCATCTCCTTTACTGACGTTTGCCTGCCTAATTATATTATTTATTGCTGTCGTGTCTGAGACTGTTTAAAACATTTTATCAGCGATAGTTTCAAACAAATGAACAGATGGATGTTTTCTCGTTTTGCAGCTGTGATCACAGTGGTTCAACGAAAAGCCTGATCGACGAAAACTAGCAACTAATGACCACAACAACAGCTGGAGACGGACGGCAATGACCACTGGTCACTCGCAGAAGGCGACCTACGCCTCTCGTCGCAGCCATGGACATCTCATGGTCATCATCACCACCATCATCGTCGTCGTCATGACGACCGTGTCGCCTGCCTCTGCAGTCGGCTGTCCGGAACGATGCGAATGTCGTCAGCAGGCCACTGGGGGAACGGTGGTCGACTGTAGGGGTAGGGGACTGACGGCGGTCGTGCCTGAGTTTCCAAGCGACGCCGTGGAGCTGGACTTCGGGAACAATCCCATCGGGAACCTCAGCCGGAACAACTTCCCATCGGGATCGAGTGTTCGCCGGCTGAGAATGGACGGCTGTCACCTCGACAGCCTCGAAAGCATGACCTTAAGAAACCTTCAGCTTCTCGAGGTACTTGACCTTTCCGGAAATCTGATTCGGTCTGTGGCCACCTCAGCCTTCCAGGGACTTCCACATCTTCGACATCTGAACTTGAATCGCAACCGTATCCAGTTACCTCCAAGTTACCTCTTCCGCGGACTGAATCTGGACGAACTGCGACTCGGCGGTAACGGTCTACAAGAGATATCCGAAGAACTGTTTGGCGCAGCGAAGATTCGGTCACTGAACCTAGATCAGAACGACCTCACGAGTCTAGATAGAGAGTTCCTACGACCACTTGAGTCTTCTTTGAAGGCGCTCAGTGTATCAAATAATTCGAAACCACTTAAGGTTGCCGAAGACGCGTTTTCGGGGGTCAATCTGACGACCCTAACCATCGTGTCGTCGCAACTCGACAACACGAAGTTTCTTGGTCATACGACGGCCACCCACATAGATCTGAGCGGAAACCATCTGGTTTATATTTTCCTGCCGACGACTAGTAGCAGTCTGAGCTCATCCTGCCGTGAGCTGCGGCTAAGTGACGTCGGACTAGACAGCCTGGAAGAGAGTCTTCTGTCCAGTCTGCAGAAAGTGACCCACCTGGACCTCAGCGCCAATCAGCTGGTGACATTCAGGCCAGAACTGTTTCGTTACACTCCAGACCTGACCGTCCTCGATCTCAGCCGCAACCGGTTCGTTCGTCTACCGGAAGGATTCGGCTCTCAGCTCTACAACCTCGAGAAGCTGAATCTGTCGCGCAGCCAAATCGTTGCGCTCAATTGGGAAAATCTTAGAGCGATGCCGCGTCTCCGTGTTCTCGACCTGAGCGGAAACCGACTCCAGGTGATTCCGGAGAACTCGTCCAGTCTGCTGGAGTCGATCGCATCCCTTAATCTGACCGGAAACCCGTGGCACTGCAACTGCGAGATGCGGTGGTTCCGGCATTGGTTGGCGGAAGAGACGAGACAGGTGGGATCCCTGAGGTGCGCCAGTCCCGCCCAGGACATCCTGCTGAACCGCGATCCGGGAAACTTCGTCTGCACGTCGCCTCAGATAACGCTCATCACAAAAAGCCAGAACGTCCGCGAAGGCACCAACGTCCTTCTGAACTGTGCCGCCCAGTCAGACCCAGCCCCTGCCATCGTCTGGCGGGCTCCCTTCGGAGACGTCCTCAGTATTACGCCACCGGAAGACAGGACCCGCACGAAAACGATCGCCGACTGGGCCATCAATTTCATTCGGCCTTACCAGTCCGGCTGGTACTCGTGCAACTGCACGAACATCATCCAGAGCAACATCACTTACACGTACCTGCAGGTAGTGAGGACTGACGACGTAGAGATGGATCTTACGGACCTGACGTATCCGATGATCCCATCGAGGCCTATCGTTCCCACGGAAACCACAGAGCACAAGCACGGCGTTTCGACTGCGGCGGAAAACCATCCGAAATCAACCAGTGTGAGCGCGGTCAAAGAAACGACCACTGGTCCTGTTACCACTTCGCAGAAGATCTTGACGGTCTTGCAGGAGACTACCCATCGGCGACCAGTCCACGGAGTGTCAACATCCGGTCCGAGTACGTTCAGCAGCTGGGACGAAGTTGATGGGTACGACATGTCCGAGAAGACGTCTGTGGGGTTTGATCGAGGGACTGGATCGTCGTCCTTGGGTACCGGCATCTCTTCCAGCGAACGAGCCACTGGGAGAGCTGGAGACACGGCGGCCGAGACGGGCCACGCGGCGGTGATGTCGAAGCAGCTGATGGTAGTCATCATCGTCGTGGTCCTAGTGGTGCTGATGCTTGCACTGATCTTCGGGGTCCTCGGCGTCATTGTCTACCGGAAGAGGTTCAAGAAGAAGTACCCGGTGAACCCGCGAGAAGGCAGTCGCCGGTTGTCTAGAGAGGATGCCAGCGAGAAGACGAAACTGCAGATGAGCAACCTCGACGATTCAGGATACTGCAGCACTGCCGCCGATCCACTTAACCCTCCGTCGAAAGGCAGGGGCCAGTGATACGAGGGTTACGACGACACGTTCCACTCCGTTCCCACATTCGCCAAGTTACCCTTGATTTCTATCGCATTTCAGCGACGTCACGCTCGCTTGAGTTCGTGTTTCGACTAAGTTATGCTCAACTGGGTTCACTGTTCTGTGACTCAGAGGGATTTAGTACCTGCGTGATGGCAGTATTCGCCGCAATCGAACTTTCTAGTCGACTCGGAAACTTTAGGATCAAAGTGCATCCTACACTCGATTTTGGAGCTCGAGTGAATTGCCGCCATTCTGCAATATGGATGCCGAGAAAACGAAGCTGCGATTGGCGGGAATTGTTTAGTTGTACCATATCCTAAGGCTGTCTCATCAAACGTTTATTGTATCATCCGGAGTTTGTCAGCAGCTGAGTTGGTCGAACTTGTTGGTTGTAGACATTTGATTTGTCTCAGTACTCACGAGGACACCAATACCGTCATGCCACTTTGAAAGTCGATGTCACTATCTCCCGCAAATCATGCGAACCTTCTTTGCCAAACTAGTTTCGTCTGTGACTGAAGTGGTTTCTACGAAAGAGAGAGATTTATTTACACTTTCCTAGCGTATTTTCGATAATCAATGGTAGAACTCCAAGAACAGGCATCTCGTCAAGCAGGCTGGGTCTTGTGTTAATCAAGCACTGGCCGAGGACAGTTACTGACTCGACTGTTCAACGGGTCTTGGACCAAGGGCGGATTTAACGGGGAAACGCTTGCCATAGACCCCCATTTGAGTTTAAAGGGGAGTGTGGCCGGGAGAGGGCCACTCCGAATCCGCCATACTTGGGGCTTGATGGAATGGGTGGTCGCTGGCCGTCATCGCTCATCCTCCCTCCCGATCGGAAACTTTTCGTCCTGTGATAATTACGTGTGGCTCTGGAGACGACTAAAGACGAGACGTAACCGGTGAGCCACAGAAACCATCCATTCATGAATGCATGACTTTATACCAAAGAAGGACAATCACTTGATCGGTTGTATAGTGCAGCAGACTTGAACAAACTGTCAGTGTTGTGATAACAGATTGGGCAATGTTATGACCAACCCCGTGTCAGGGTCATGGCTAAACATTTACACTTTGACTTTACACCTTGAGGTCGTCGCCAAGCATCTCTTTGTTGTAGAGATCAGGCACGGTCATGGCTTGATGCTGGTTTCTTCTTATAGGCCAAGGTAGTGTTCACAAGCCAAGGCCAATGCCCTTGTGTTCCTTAGCGTCTTTATTTTGCTCACTTTTAAAGTGTTAACGGTGTTTTATCAGTCGTATAATACGCCTCATAAAAACGACTTGAATTACAAGTAGGAGAGATTTCGAACAGGATCGTGTTGCTCTAAACTACTTTCTAAACATTCCTCGCTTCCTCGACTGTTCAGGGATCGAATAACGAGCGCTGGATCGGCGCTATATAAGTTAAATGCTTACTAATGAGCCAAACGGGCTTGCAATCCGTGCATGCTTTTCTTCGCTGTATAGGTGTAAAGCGTATAAATATAGTGCAGTGTCGTAGAACCAAAGCTTGTTGCAAGGCAATGTTTGTGCACATGATATTATGTGATGTATGCATGTAACTAGACCTGTGTACATTGTGTTCACTGTTCATGGAATCGATTCTAATAATAAATTTGAATTTGAATAACTTTTAGAATATTCGCTGTGCAACTCAAACTAGGCACTACATAAATGGATGACGTCATTGCATGCTGGCGTGTTAGCAGTTCGTTGGTCTCTAGTTTCTTTATTTTTTATTTTTTAATTGAGGTGTCACACAAAATCCTCGGTTTCAGGTATTGTGTGTGTGTGGGCAATTAGTCATTTATTATTAACATTAATGTTTGATTGTTTGGAATTGGCTTTGTGGACAAGAGCTGTACCATTTGAAATGGTCCCATACTTGTTACGTATGCGACTACTGGGTTGTTTGATTTGAATTTTAGTCAATACAATATGATTGTCAGTATTTCTTAGAATTTATCATTTCATTAACGAGTATTTATAAGAATTCTTTTCCGAACTGGTTTAGGACCAACATTAAACAATTATGGTTTTCCTATTTTAACAGTTTACAGGTCTTTATTTGGCTCTGTATATCTTACAATAGCATTTAGCAACTGGAACCAACTATAACAATTATAATTAATATAGAATAGGCCTATTATTGCTTTGGGTCCAGAGCTCGAGGGTACGCGTACCCTAAAATAGAATAGTCCTACGTTAAAATACCTTTCAAAAAATAGAATACGCGTATGGTACGTATCATACACGAAAATTTTATTTATGGTTTACTCGGTGACTCATAGCCTACGTATAATATGACATTAGTGCATTAAGTGCAATGTATGCTGGATAAACATAGACCTACAATATAGCGTTGAAGCAATTTACTACGCTGTATACTGGGATGTGATTGTTTGCTTAAATTAAATTGAAAATTCTTATAATGAGCAATGACGTGGTTAACGTATTTTTGCATTGTTTACGTACCCTAAAATAGGGTACGTTAAAAATACGTACGTACCTTTCAAAAAATAGAATACGTATGGTACGTACCCTCGAGCTTTGTTTGGGTCTGTTTATGAAACCAAAAAAGACTAAATTTTATTTACAGTGCAAATTAAAAATATGTATATATATATATATATGTGTATATATATTTGTATAGCTGGTCGCATAGAAAATAAATGCATAACTTGCATCCCCTCATAAGAGTACGCGATTTGTGGTATTTTAAAACGGCTTTATATATGAACAATACATTACATTTACCATTGCTGCCAAGGACATTTCAATATTGACCAAGTCTATTTTCATTTTCATTTGCTGAAAGTGTGTGTAGTCTAAATTACTGTGACTTAATGGGCATGACTCAGTAGGTACAGTAGGTTATGGTATGACATAAAACGCAAGATAAGAAAGGTAGAGTAGGTATGTCTTAAAAGATACCGTATTAAATGGGAGTTTATGGAATCGGAAATGTGCTATATATGGACTGAAGTGTTATTTATAGCAGCGAACAGACGTCGCCACTTACCCTTAAAAACTTGAATCGGTTTCCCTTTTTAAAATAAGGCATCTGGTTCCCATTCAGGTGGCTGTAACACAGATCGAGGACAGACAGATAATTGAACAGATACACAAACGGTTTGATTGACCGACGGTGGGATGGAAGTGCATAAGAACAAAGGGACAAGCAGACAGACAGACAGACAGATAAATAAGCAGACAGACAAAGAGAAGACAGACAGACAGACAAACAGACAGACAGACAAACAGACAGACAAACAAACAGATAAATAAGCAGATAGACAGATTTGAAAAGGTAAGACCAGTGAATAGATATTAAAGCTAGACGACATTGAATGAGATAGAAGATCAAGCGATATGAACAGATAACATCAACACATAGGTACATCAGTGAAGAGGCGGAGGCCGAGACAGAGCCACAGAAACAGACAGACGGACACCGATACACCTACACACTGAGGAAGTCTCCATTAACAAAACCTAAAAATAAACCGGAAATGGAACATGGCGAGCTATTTACTAATAGCCGTGAACCGGAGTATGCAGGCCTTCAATCAGCATTTCCTCGATTACACAGCGCGCCGCACGTTCAGTGACTACAGCAGACTGCGATTATCGAGTCTTCAATGTAAAGCTATGACTCAAAGAAAACTACTTTGCCATTCATACACACTGCGTGTTAAGCACCACTTTGCTATACACTGGACAGCGTCGGATGTATGAATGTATGTTTATGTATAGATATAATGTAGTGTGTGTATGTGTGTGTGTATGTGTGTGTGTGTGTGTGTGTGTGTGTGTGTGTGTGTGTGTGTGTGTGTGTGTGTGTGTGTGTGTGTGTGTGTATGTGTGTGTGTGTATTTGTGTGTGCATGTGTGTATGTGTGGTGAGAGTGTACACTTTATATAGTGCCTTTCAGTACGATACAAAAAGCGATGCCTTTGCTAGCCTAAGTGGTGCAAATCGTTAACCCATCCAAAGGAAGACGTCGTGCTTGAGTGTCGTCACCTGTTGGTCAAGTATTTTGCCACTCACTCGTCCGAGGTTGATTGTTACATTGCCGTGGCCAACCCGAATGACTTTTGAAGAGACCGGATCCTGTTTTGAGTTGTCAAGAGCTTTCGTGATGTGGGAATTAGATCCTCGGTTGCCTTGCGATATAATTTTAACTTACATACATTGACTTGACTAACGTTACCTTACATCAATTAGCCTTGTTGTTCTAGCTAATTAAACAGATTGATCGCTGAAAGTTCCGATCACTAAAAGTATTGTGGCTTTCCTTGAATTACAGTGCAAGATGCTACATTTGTCTTCTGTTGTGTGCTTGACTATTCATGAGGTTGCAGTTATTCTTTACCTTGCTTTCAAACAAATTTTTGGTGTAAGATTTACATGTAAATTGGTCGGTTCCTCAACGTTAGAACGAACGTAAAATGTTTATCCAGCAATCGATTGCTGGACCTACTTTCAACCTTACCTTACCTAACTTAATTTCCTCACCTTACCTTGCCTTAATTCCTAATTCATCTTCCATATCTTACCTCACGTTGTCCTAACTAACCTCACCTTGTCTACCTCGTTTGGGATTCGAACACTGTAAGAAAAGAAGAAAACAGCTCGACTTCACAGCTGTTTCCTGCAGCTCACTGATAGGTAATAGCGGTGAATCATTGACCCAGTTTTACTAAATACCTCTGACAGTCAACAATGTCTGCGGTTAATAGACTGCAGAGGAAGGCCAAACAATTAACGGATAATGGATCTACGTACGCTGGTTCACTTCACATCACAATACTGCTTAACAAAATCAGTTGAACGTCAGCGAAATGACAGCATTTGACAAAACATAAGAGCGAAGAGGAGAATCGATCTCTTGAGCTCGGTTAGTGCCCCCCACTACCACCAACGCCAACAACAACAATCACTACCATAACCCCACCCCTGCTACCACCATCAACCATCATCACTACCAACCATAATCACTATCGTGACGATCAGTCATCATCATCACAACCACAAACGATTACCATTTCAATGCACTTCAACCGCAAACCATCACCAAAATGATCATCATCTTCTTCCTCATGCACCAATTAACCTCTGAGCTTTTGAGAAGGTATGTAAATGAGTGGCAGACCATTGGGGAGACGCTTACACCCCGCCATCTGTCCAAACCCCATTGAATGGGCTGATGGCACCTTCTACTGGGTTTTCCATCTGGCCTGGGCGTTTAAGCATGGTGGCAGCCACTTTGGTCTTAATGGTCTATCATGGGGGTATTGATATACCCCTGCATGTTTGTATGCATGTAGACATGTATGTGAGTATGTTTGTATGTATGTGTGTATGAATCCATGCAACAGAATATTCATGATATTATAAAGTCTTTTACGAACCGACAAAAGCGTCGAAATAGACAATCTACTCCTTAGCGGTGGTGAAGGATCTCATCCGATCAATTCATTGAACACTGATTAGGGTCAATATTATGGTTGCAATTGAAAAGAGTAAATTTATATCTACGTTTAGAAGGTTACACAGATGTATAGCAAATACACCCCTATGATTTGCGTGCATTTCTGGTTTTGTAGAATTCCATGTCGGGCAATACGCCAACCTAATTTAGCCGACTACATTTCGGATGACAGTAGAGCCTATATATTATTACCCCAAAGTAACACCTCCGATGTATCTTCTGGACAATACGCCACAGATCGAGGCAGATAATTAATGTGTGAAAGAGGAATGAGTCATTGGCAACGGCCTAACAACCGGACTTCTTAACGACAACAAACGAAGCGATTAACGACACTTCGCTTGTGTAGCAGCGTTGTGCGAAGACAGTGAAGCGTAACGAGGCATCCGTCGTTAGACGAAGTGACGAAGCGTGACGCCTTGGTGAACAGTCCCGTCTCAAACTATGCAGGCTAAGGACTCTTATATGTTGAAAGGGTAAAACTGAAATCTGGAATATTCTCCGGGTGCTATGCCAATTGGGTCCGTCGTATACGAACTATCCGAATCGAGAGTTATCTGGGACTTCATACAGAACTTCTCTGGACAACATATCTGACATGACGCAGCGCTCTTGAATAAGCTGGTGCCCTGCACTTAGCTTTAGAGTAGCGCTTTAGAAATTTGGAGTTACATGTGTATACGTTGTTTGCAGCAATAATGTTCCGTGCGTCGTACTAAATCTTAACACGATCTAGGCTATTCCATACGCGGCCTTTATATTCTCATAACCTGAACACCTGAACATCCCATTTGTTTCTTCCCCACACTGCAGAGATCGCCTCTGGAACGATTTTCCACGTGAATTCTGAAAAATTCTCCTGTCTATTATTCACCGTCACCTGCTATACAACTATGTAACCTTCTTAACGTAGATATAGATTATCGCTGCTCAGGCTCTCCTGTCAAAACTAAAGTCACACCTTTTCAAGAAATCTAATTGTTGCAATTCGCATCCTTTCCTTTTCTCTCAACTTAAACCACACAGCCCACCGTCACAATCTCCTTCTTGTGGATTGACCACCTTCTGGTGCCCACTTAACCTTCTACAATCTACATGGTAATGATGGGTAAGCAATATTGGTAACGTACGTTGTTTAGATAGCCAAGTTTTCCCTCTCCCCATGACCTATATAGTATACTTGGTGATCAACGATATCAAGGTCGTACCGTCGTAAGAGATACCATATGGGATCAACTTAGCTCAAAAGACGACACTAGGTCTGTACATAAAACCTGTTTACGACAACAAATGCGTTGGACGTGTAAGCTAACGTGGGTTTTGGCAGCCAACGCTATTTTTAGTTGGCGGTACCGGTATGTGGTCAGAAAACCACTGAGTTTGATATTAATTGTTGGCCATGCGCCTACGTATTAGCCAATTATAATTATGCGCCCGCATAAATGCAGTGGGTACAGATGATTAGCTGTAATATGGGACTACTAATTATCGTTAATGACTTGTATCAGATACGAAGGCGCCATCATTATTCGCGTAAACAATATGAAATGTGTAGGTCTTTAATGATCGTTCACATGCAACATGACTACTAGACCTGATCGCGCGTTACACAGGGCAAAACTCTAAATCGTTGGTCGTTTGACATTACAGTTGCCATATGCATTAATTACGATAATTAATTACCAGGTAATTATTAAGCTAAGTACAGGCATATCTCCTCTTGATAAGCATGCTTGTTTGCGTAGAATGTGGTTTCATATTCATTTAGAAAAGGTTTCCTGTTGACGGTCGTGACTTGTGTCAAAGAAATCGTGTGGGCAGACGACAAAGAGTGACAATAGATTGCTATGGTCTACCGTCTACGTTACACGCATACATGATTAGGCTATGTTTTTAGTGGATCCTCTCAATTCAGAGCATAACATTTGTAGATTTAACGTTTTCTGTCTTCGACCTTTGGAAAGAGACCTAGTTTCGAGCCTGCCTTAACACTGATCCCTGTGGACAATAACTGCACGATAAATGAGCGGGTTATGTAGCTGCTAAGTTAGAGCAATGCAAAAACCCAGGAGAGTTTTTCAACAAAGACACGTCGAAGTGCGCGTGTCCCAAAAAACCGTCAATCTGCCTACGGCCCTACGGTCCTTCGACTGCCTCATCGCGTATTTCAAGCACAACATCGGAAAGTAAAACTTCTTCGTTGACCATTACAACGTCAACCACTTCAACTTCAAACACTAAAACGTCAACTACTCCATGGTCAACCACCTCAAATTTGACCACTCCGGGATCAACCACTCCAAGTTCTATTACACCGGAGTCAATCACTCCAAGTTCTACCACTCCAGAATCAACAACCCCAAGTTTGGACACTCAAGGGTCAACCCCTTCAAGGTCAACCACTACGACTGGACAAGGCGTTTCATCAAGTACTTCTGTTATTAAGGCTGAGATAACAATGAGCGCAACAGAAACAACTGCACCTTAGCAACACCTGTTAGCGCCACCGAACAAGCTATGGCTACTTTATTATACTACATGTAAATAAAATACTGCTACTAGCACATACAGTTCTGATGGTGCAACACGTTTTGACACTACTGGCACTATGTATGTAGGTCCTATGTTTATATTTATGTATGTGTGTGAGTGTGTGCTTAATATAGCGCCTTTTATTCATTCCGAGCATTTATATAGCACTCTTCAAGGAACCTACTCAGAGGTGCTCCCAGCCCAGCCACGGCTAAACAGAGAAGACTTGAGAAGGCGGCAGTAAGCAGGCAAATTGCTGCGAGGCATTTCAGTACCTTACAAAGAGCGTAGTTCAAAGTTCGTCAACCCATCCAAAGGAAGACGTCGTCTTTGAGTGTCATCACCTATTGATCAAGTATTTTGCACTCACTCGTCCGAGGTTCTTTGCCCAATTGTTAAATTGCCTTGGTTAATCCGAATCACTTTATGAGATTCTATTTTTCAGTTGTGAAGAGCTTTCGTGATATAGGGATTAGATCCTGTCTTGCTCTGTAAAATTTTAACTTACTTACATTGGACTGACTAACGTTGCCATACATCAGTAAACCTGTTCTAACTAACTAATCATTGAAAGTTATGCATCACCAAGTTATGCATTTACAAGCTGCAAAATCATGTGGTTGGCCTTAAATTACATTATGGCAAGCTATAGTTGCCTTCTGCTGTGTGCTTGACTATTCATGAGTTTGCAAGTAGATTCTTGACATTGTTTGCAGACAAAATTTATGGTGTAAGATCATTGAAATTGATCGGTTCCTCTGCAATGGACAAATTCCTTCAACCTAACTCTGCACCTCCTTTCTTAGGCTTCTTTCAGCCAACACCCCTTGCAGAGGTTGGATGACTGATCTTTTCCTCGTCTACTAAAATGTCTCTCATTGACAATATTCCTACATCGACGCGGAAAGAGTGTTATAATGCCCCGAGTCTTCTGAATCGTCGTCACTCTTCAACGTTGGTTTGAGAATTGTGGTCCTGCACTTATTTGGTTTTGCTATTTATCTCAGTCCACGCAATCGATCAATGTAGGCTATTTAAAAGGAAATTATTTGTCAAATGCTTTGCTCATAAGAAGCTATTAGTTCATACAACATTGAACTTTCGCCAACACGATGCTTAAAATAAGTAGTCCATTATTCAAGTCTTTAGTTGAGAATTAATTTACATGAGCGACTGTAGCAGCGTTGTGCGAATACACTGAAGCGTAACGAGGCATCCAGCGTTAGACGAAGCGACGGTGCATGATGCCTTGATGAGCAGTCTCGTCAAAATGTATGGGATATGGAGTCTTGTATGTTGAAGGGGTAACACTGAAACTTGACATTATCTCCGACTATGATAATTGGACGTCGTATACGAACTATCGGAATCGAGAGTTATCTGGAAGTTCATAAAGAACTACTCTGGACAACACCTCTGATATGACACAGCGCTGAGCGCTCTTGAATAAGTTAGTGCCTGCGCTTAGCTGTAGAGCAGCACTTTCGAAATGTGTAG
The DNA here is from genome assembly GCA_020284085.1 of Aporrectodea caliginosa. Lineage (NCBI taxonomy): Eukaryota > Metazoa > Annelida > Clitellata > Crassiclitellata > Lumbricidae > Aporrectodea > Aporrectodea caliginosa. The sequence continues at coordinate 233,307 of JACEVL010001096.1, forward strand.
TTTGTTGTTTGCAGCAATCATTCAACATTCGTTTATTGGCACCTTCTGCTTATTTATAGTGGAGTTCGCTAGAGGTCGTAAGTGGAACGGAAATCTCGAAAAATCTTTCAACCCTGCATGCGGAGATTTTTAGAACCACGACGTCTTGATTGACATTCCAACGAATTGTTAAGTATTCGGAAACACTCCTATAAACCACATAACGAATTAAATAACGTTACGAAAACATTACTTATGAAATTAGAAGAACATTCTTTATGCTATGGCCCCGAATAGGCCCCCGATGGTAAGAAGTGCAAACAACTTCATGTTGCTTGGCCGAGAGCCCGCGACATAGGAGAGCGGGTGCCGGGGTCCTCATCCTGGCCGTCTGATCTTTGCAATGATAATGTAGGGCCAGCGTCCTGATTTTATCTGAATTCGCTAGAGGGTGCAGTTAGAACCTATACGTTGGGCCATTTCTCGAAACAGATTTGTACCGTAAAGCTTGACGGGATATGAACCCCAAACTTACGAATGAGGGTATATCGCACGTTAAGCATAACACTATCGCGCAACTCCACTGGCAAAATAAGATAGGCCTACTCAATAATCACAAAATATTAGCCTATACATAACATAACAAAATCGCTACGCAAGAACTCAGGGTCAAGGTACTATATATTTGTAACGAGTAGGACTGTTCAAATTCATGATTTATATAAATCTTGTGTAAACTGCTTTGCAGTAGGAATGATTTTGGTGCTAGTATTAGGGGCCGTCCATAAAGTACGTCACGCTCCAGGGGAGGGGTTTAAGAAAGTGTGACAGTTTTGACAGGGGAGGGGGTCAGGCCATGTGTGACGTCACACATTTATTTTTTTAATTTTATTTATAATTTATTTTTATTTTTTAGTAGAATCTCATAGCTTTGAAAATAATTTTCAAAAATTTTCTGAAACATTTTAATTAGTTTTATGTCAAAATAGCATGAAATGCATATCTCCTGAATGTGTTTTTCACGATTTCTCGCTAGGAGCGCTAGTAATAATGCTGTTGCGAAGCCTTGTTTATGTATTAGCCTTGCTTTCGTAAGTATTATTATTTCTATGTTCGAAAGTGTGACGTACTTTAGGGGGGGTCCGAGTTTTGTGACAGTTTGTGACAGGGGAGGGGGTAAAATGGTCAAAAATAGCGTGACGTACTTTATGGACGGCCCCTTATAGAAATTCTATGCTTCAACAAATACTTTTTGTGTGGTTTCATTTGGCGATTGTAAGTAAATTATTTGATGAAGATTTTGTAGATTTGATCAAGCTTATCGTAGACTTATATGCCTGTTATATTTTCAATCAAATGCGAGATTAATATTAAAGTTCAGTGACGTCATCAAGCAAGCTTTGGAACCTCTGTTAATTTGTGATATGTCATCTGTGGTGATGCCAATATTCAAGTAATGTAACCTAACGCAGTGCAGCGTAACATGAATAGAATACGGTGTCTCGCAATTTCAAAGCGCTGGCAGGGACACCAATTGATTCCACGTCCTGTACCAACTACTACCCCAACCAAACCCCCCTACTACTTCCTCCGTCCCCGTGCCCATGACCGCATAACCCCCAGCCGACAGCATGATGCGTCAAACATTTATTGTTACAATGCTATACATTTTAACTGTGTTTATGAGATGTCTGTACACCAACATGCGATTAACAATTTGCTAATAAAGAAATACAGAATATACTTACTTATACTTACTTAATTATTTACTTACGTATACTTACTTGGTGATCAACGATACCAGGGTCGTAGAAGCTACCATGTGGGATGAGAACTGACTCAGCAGACGAGACGCCACTTGGTCTGTCCATGAAACCTGTTTATGACAACATAAGCGTTGGACGCCTGAGCGAACGTGGGTGTTGGCAGCCAACGCTATTTATAGTTGGTGATCTGTGGTCCGATAAAAACACTGAGTTTAAGACTAATTATAGACCAATCGCCTACGTATTCGCCAATTATATGCTGCCGCAGAAATGCAGTGGGTACAGGTGATTAGTTGTAATAGGGGGTCACTAATATTATCATTACATTACTTGAATCAGATACTCAGATACGACGGCGTCATCAGATGCCTCTCCTCAAATGAATCCAACATTAATTTGCCTTCTTGTTGTTGGCTGACTGCGTGAATTTCATGAAACGATTGCAATCCACCAATAAATATTCTAGTCAGTGTTGGTGGCAAAACCATTATTGCCAACAATTCTTCTAAAGTTTCGGAGTTTATTCGCCTAAACAATAGGCCTATCAAATGTGTAAGACTTTAATTATCGTTCACATAACAAGACTAGACCACATATATTATATTAGAGACATATACGAAGCTCCTCCCATTTCCTGTAATTAGGTCAAAAAGCGCCATCTGGCGGTCGTGGAGTTAGAAAGCTCGCATGGACAGCGTTCTAGCCGCTGCCATTGACCGCATGGTTTGGTGTATCGTAATTCTGCAAATTTATAAAGCGCCACTCGGAAGTCATGCGCAGTGCGCCAGTTTATTCATGAGTGCTGTGTCTAGTCAGAAAGGTTGTCCGGATAGCTCGATTACCAGAGGTGGCAGAGTAGCTGTTAAGGTGGGCGTTATAGCCGTTGACCGCATGTTTTAGTGTATAGTAATTCTACACATCTCTAAAGCACCACTCAAAGCCAAGCAGTGCTCCAGCTTATTCACCAGTGCTGTGTCTAGTCCTCCTTCTTATTGTCATCCTTTATTTCCTTTTCCACGTTATTCTGCATGCCGTTACATCTGCTTTCTCTTCTTGCAATTTACTTATCCTGCACTCTTCTTAGCCTCCTCCCGCATGTTCTCTTGTGACTACCTTCATTTTATATTATTTCTATTCCTATTTGACCCAAGGCTAAAAGTAGTTTGAAAAAATTGCCAGATTTCTTTCAGTCCAAGAAGTGCTAGATATAAATATTTTTTTCAAATGCCACACTTTTATTCAGCACGAAAAAGAAAATANATAATTTGTACTTCGTTCAGTTACGTATTGCTCCCTTCTCCCTTTCCTCCATTCGCACCTCCTGCTTTCCTCCATTGGCACCTCCTCCCTTTCCTCCATTTTTCACCTCCTTTCTTTCCTCCATTTTAACCTCTTCTTTTTTCCTCCATTTCGCACCTCCTCCCTTTCCTCCATTCGCACCTCCTCCTTTCCTCCATTCGCACCTCCTTCCTCTCCTTTATTCCGCACCTCCTCCTCCCTTTCCTGCATTCTACTCCTCCCTTTCCTCCATTCGCACCTTCTCCCTTTCCCTCCATTCGCACCTCCTGCCTTTCCTCCATTGGCACCTCCTCTCTTTCCTCCATTTTCACCTCCGTTCTTTCCTCCATTTTAACCTCTTCCCTTTCCTCCATTTCACCTCCTCCCTCTCCTCCATTCGCACCTCCTCCTTTTCCTCCATTTTACCTCCTCCCTTTCCTCCATTATCCACCTCCTCCCTTTCACTCCATCGCACCTCTCCCTTTCTTCCATTCGCACCTCCTCCCTTTCCTCCATTATCACCTCCTCCCTTTCCTTCATTTGCACCTCCTCCCTCTCCTCCATTTCACCTCCTCCCTTTCCTCCATTATCACCTCCTCCCTTTCCTCGAATTATCACCTCCCTCCCTTTCCTCCATTCGCACCTCCTCCCTTTCCTCCATTATCACTTCCTCCCTTTCCTCCGTTTTTCACCTCCTCCCTTTTTTTTATTCGCCCCTCCACCCTTTCCTCCATTCGCACCTCCTCCCTTTCCTCCATTCGCACCTCCGCCCTTTCCTCCATTTTTACCTCCTCCCTTTCCTCCATTTTAACCTCCTCCCTCTCCTCCATTCGCACCTCCTCCCTTTCCTCCATTTTTACCTCCTCCCTTTCCTCCATTATCACCTCCTCCCTTTCCTCCATTCGCACCTCCTCCCTTTTCTTCCATTCGCACCTCCTCCCTTTCACTCCATTATCACCTCCTCCCTTTCCTTCATTCCACCTCCTCCTCTCTCCTCCATTTTCACCTCCTCCCATCCTCCTCCATTATCACCTCCTCCCTTTCCTCCATTATCACCTCCTCCCTTTCCTCCGTTCGCACCTCCTCCCTTTCCTCCATTATCACTTCCTCCCTTTCCTCCACTTTCACCTCCTCCCTTTTTTTTATTCGCCCCTCCTCCCTTTCCTCCATTCGCACCTCCTCCCTTTCCTCCATTCGCACCTCCGCCCTTTCCTCCATTTTTACCTCCACCCTTTCCTCCATTTTAACCTCTTCCCTTTCACTCCATTCGCACCTCCTCCATTTCCTCCATTCGCACCTCCTCCTTTCCTCCATTTTCACCTCCTCCTTCGCTCCATTCGCACCTCCTCCTGACCCTTTCTTCCATTTTCACCTCCTCCCTTTCCTCCATTTCCACCTCTCTCCCATTCCTCCATTTTCACCTCCTCCCTTTCCTCCATTTAACCTCTTCCCTTTCCTCCATCCGCACCTCCTCCCTCTCCTCCATTTCGCACCTCCTCCCTTTCCTCCATTCGCTCCGCCTCCCTTTCCTCCATTCGCACCTTCTCCCTTTCCTCCATTCACACCTCCTCCCTTTCCTCCATTTTTCACCTCCTTTCTTTCCTCCATTTTAACCTCTTCCGTTTCCCTCCATTTCACCTCCTCCCTTTCCTTCATTCGCGCCTCCTCCCTTTCCTCCATTCGCACCTCCTCCCTTTCCTCCATTTTCACCTCCTCCGCTTTCCTCCATTCGCTACTCCTCCCTTTCCTCCATTCGCACCTTCTCCCTTTCATCCATTCCCCGCACCTCCTGCAGCTTTCGCTCCATTGGCACCTCCTCCCTTTCCTCCATTTCACCTCCGTTCCTTTCCTCCATTTTAACCTCCTCCCTTTCCTCCATTTTCACCTCCTCCCTTTCCTCCATTTTCACCTCTTCCCTTTCACTCCATTCGCACCTCCTCCCTTTCTGCCATTCGCACCTCCTCCCTTTCCTCCATTCGCACCTCCCTCCCTTTCCCTCCATTCGCACCTCCTCCCTTTCCTCCATTCGCACCTCCTTCCTTTCCTCCATTCGCACCTCCTCCCATTCCTCCATTCGCACCTCCTCCCTTTCCTCTATTCGCACCTCCTCCTTTCCTCCATTTCCACCTCCTCCCTTTCCTCCATTCGCACCTCCTCCCTTTCCTCCGTTTCGCTCACCTCCTCCCTTTCCTCCATTCGCACCTCCTCCTTTCCTCCATTCGCACCTCCTCCCTTTCACTCCATTCTCTCCTCCTCCCTTTCCTCCATTCGCTCCTCTTCCATTTCCTCATTCGCTCTTCGCTCTCCTCCCTTTCCTCCATTCGCACCTCCTCCCTTTCCTCCATTCTCTTTCCTCCCTTTCCTCCATTTTTTCACCTCCTCAAACTTTCCTCCATTCGCACCTCCTCCCTTTCCTCCATTCGCGCCTCTCTCCCATTCCTCCGTTTTTCACCTACTCCCCTTTCACTCCATTTTAACCTCTTCTTTTTCCATCATTCGCTTTATCCTCCGTTTCATTCATTCGCAGCTCCTCGCTTTCCTCCATTCGCACCTCCTCCGCTTTCCTCCATTGCGCACCTCCTCCCTTTCCTCCATTCGCACGTCCTCCCTTTCCTCCATTTTAACCTCTTCCCATTCCTCCATTTCGCACATCCTCTCTTTCCTCCATTCGCACCTCCCTCCCATTCCTCCTTTCGCACCTCACTCCCTTTCCTCTATTCGCACCTCCTCCTTTTCCTCCATTTTCGCTCCCTTTCACTCCATTCGCACCTCCTCACTTTCCTCCATTCTCAGTTCCTCCATCATCCTTTCCTCCATTCGCTCCTCATCCCTTTCCTCCAATCTAACCTCCTCCTCTCTTTCCTCCATTCACACCTCCTCCTTTCCTCCATTCTCACCTCCTTTCTTTCCTCCATTCTCTGCACCTCCTCCCTTTACTCCATTCGCTTGCCTCCTCTCCTTTCCTCCATTCGCACCTCCTTCCTTTCCTCCACTTTCACCTCCTCCCTTTCCTCCATTATCACCTCCACCCTTTCCTCCATTAACACCTCCTCCCTTTCCTCCATTCGCACCTCCTCCCTTTCCTCCATTATCGCTCTTCTCTTTCCTCCATTCGCACCTCCTCCCTTTCCTCCATTCGCACCTCCTCCCTTTCCTCCATTCGCACCTCCTCCCTTTCCCTCGATTCGCACCTCCTCCCTTTCCTCCAGTCTCATCCTCCTCCTCTCTTTCGTCCATTCGCACCTCCTCCATTTCTTCCCTATCTCACCTCCTCTCGTTCCTCCATTCGCACCTCCTCCCTTTTTGTATTTCGCTCTCTTCCTCCCTTTCCTCCATTTCGCTCTCTCCTCCTCCCTACCCTCCATTTTCTCTTTGCACCCTTTCCTCCACTTCGCTCTCTTCCTCCCTTTCCTTCATTTCGCTCTCTTCCTCCCTTTCTTCCATTTCGCTCTCTTCCTCCCTTTCCTCCATTTCGCTGTCTTCCTCCATACCCTCCATTTCGCTCTCTTCCTCTCTTTCCTCCATTTCGCCCTCTTCCTCCCTTTCCTCCACTTCGCTCTCTTCCTCCCTTTCCTCCATTTCGCTCTCTTCCTCCATACCCTCCATTTCGCTCTCTTCCTCCATTTCGCTCTCTTCCTCCCTTTCCTTCATTTTAATGTCTTCCTCCCTTCCCTCCATTTTGCTCTCTTTCCTCACTTTCCTCTACTTCGCTCTCTTCCGCCTTTCCTCCATTCCGCTCTCTCTTCCTCCCTACACTCCATTCCGCTCTCTTCCTCCCTTCCCTCCATTTCGCTCTCTTCCTCTCTTTCCTCCATTCGGTCTCTTCCTCCATACTCTCCATTTCGCTCTCTTCCTCTCTTTCCTCCATTCGCTCTCTTCGAGTCCGACCTGAGATAGCTGCTGCTCGACGATAGTTTCGCCAGTGGCGTCACGAGTTTTTGTGAAAGCTATAAATAGTTCTTTTACCACATTCTCCATCAACTTTGATAAGGATACCAATACCTGTTCTGTGTTACTGATGTCTGCGCTCATATCAAGCAATTTAGTGTAGAACTTGCCCGCACGACATTCTGCGACAATACTTTCTCGAGTTTACTGACCACACATTCTGAATCAACGAGTTTATGTACTGGGCATTGGATGGAACAGATGACATTAGCCTACGATGATTTAAACTACTGTGGGTCTGTGCTCGAAATTTCAGAAGTGCCACGAAATTTCCAGAGTCACGAGTTAGCGTCCGCGAAGGAAAATGTTTGCCGACCTCACACTGACAAAGTCTGCACAACAGAAATTCAACGAATAATAGTAATCTACTATGTCAATAAGTAATCTAAACGGTTTGTAGTTTTTGAGAGCTGTTAAAATCTTTACGCAGGTGCGTAATTGCGTAATGCTAGTTACGCGCCTGGGGACCTACTAGAATGTATGAGTGGGGAGGGGATTTGCGAGCGCCGAAGGCGCGAAGCTGCTTCTTGCCGAAGCAAGAAGCCCCTAACGACTAGGGGTATGGGGGGCGTCGTAGCTCACCCATCGGGGTCTGGGGCAGAGCCCCAGAAGCCAACGCAATTTTGAGCATATGATGCCAAATGGAGTACATTTTGAGCTTTAATTTACCTCAAATTTTTCATTGATGATTTCGATATAAAAGCACCTAAACCATCTAGATCTGTGAAAAATGTGACTTTATTATATGAATGAACTGCATGGACGTGACAAGGGTTTAAAAGAATTGAACGGAAAAAGAGTAGAATGAGCTCTAGAACAGTGTTTGTCAAAACTAGGAAAATCGGCAGAGGAGGAAGCCTGAACAGGTCAATTTTCTCAGAATACCGTTAAGGCATTTAATATGTTCCCTTACAGTGGCAAATCCCCACCAAACAGAGGAGGCATAAAGTATAGCCGTGCGAGGGTATACTGGCTCTAACAACGTCAAAGATACGTTAACCATGGTGACCCGTGGACGACTAAAACACGTAGCGCGAACATGGATTTTCGGGCTTTGCAGCCTATTTTGTCCACGTGTGCCCCAAGCCAATCCGATCAGAGATGGTGACAACCAAAATAACCATCTCCTGGACCCTCTCGATGCCAGGGATGAGAGGATGGAGGGCAATAGGTTTGGACCTCGGACGTTTGACAACCATTTCTCTGGTCTTTGCATGGTTTAATTTAAGATTGCTAATATGGATGCCCACTTAGAGATATGGTCAAGTTCAGAAAGAGTGCATGCTGTCAATGCAGGAAGCAGGGACCAGCAAGTAGCTATCGTCGGCATATTTAGTTCGACGGTTTTCACTGTAGCCTATTTAGGTTTAAGGCTAGAAATGGCTATGACAAAATCAGTAGGTCCAAGGCCAGAGCCTTGTACTATGCTGGCATTAATGGTACAGAGGGGAGAGATCGCGGAAGGCAAGAAGCTCCTAACGACTATAGGGTTTATGGTGGGAGTGTCGTAAGTTCTCAATCGGGGTCTGGGGCTCCGCCCCAGAAGCTGACTACAATTTTGAGCATTTGATACCAAATGGAGTGCATTTTGGGCTCTTGTTTGCCTCACAATTTTTAAAAGTTGGGGGACCCTCCCAAGCTGTTCGAAAGTTGGGGGACGCGTCCCACGGGTCCCATAGGGTGGTTGCGCCTATGCTACTGAGTAACTGAGCCATAGGCTGGCGGCCGCATTTTTTGGACCGACAACAGATCGAGGTGAAAGACAAACCTTGCATGGGTTTTGCGGCGTTTATGAGTTCATAATGGAAACGTGAGTCATATATAATAGGAGTCTGATATAGTAGTAGATCGACGATCCTGAGTAGCCGAGTGGGTTGGCACCCCGATCGCCACGTCGGCGGCCCGGGTTCGACTCCCGGTCGGTCGGTTTATCAGAGATTAATTTCTCGGATCTTTACTGCGGGTGGCTCGGTCGCAATATAAACGTGGAGTACAGTTTGTACTCTGCCTCTGACACTAATCATCTTCGATATGAAAAAGTGTCGTTAAGCCCAAGTACACACATAGGCCTATATAGTAGGCCTAGATCGACATAATATTTTTCCGAACCAGAATCGGTAGTCCTTCTTTTACCGAGCGCACGACCCTGTCATATAGCGACCATCGCGCATTATAGCCTATAGACCGTAATTAGTCAGCTCTAAACTTCTAAAGCGCCACTCGAGCCAATTAAGCGCAGCTAGGGCACCAGCTTAATTCAGAGCGCTGCGTAGAGTCAGAGGAGTTGTCCAAAGGGTTGTCAGAAGGAGGTCTGAGTCTAGCTACCAGAGGGTCAGAGGGGGGGCTGCAAAATCGGTCAGAGTAATTGGTAAGCACATGACAGTTTGGCATCCACTGAAACGGGCAGCAGTGGAGCAGGATCCCATCCTAAAAGTTCATTTCAATAAATGAGTAGAGTAAATTCCATATGGTTGCTTTAGACAGATTTTTTACATTTAGGCCTACATTAAATTAGAAGAACAAGGGTTTAGACAGATTTCGCAATAATCTTTCTTACTTACTGTTGTATAATCATTCTCTGCAACACTGCCACGGCATTGCGTATCACTACGCCGATACGCTTTAAAGTTCATTATATTTTAAAATTCAGCTCACTAGCAGAAACTAGCCACGAAACATTTTTCTGTTTGCCTTCAAACAAATTATGTACCCTTTCTTTACTGTTGCCTAAAATTTACAAGTAATAGAGCTTTACGAGTCGAATAAATTGACGACAAAAACAGCAGTGATTCGACTCACGACGGCGGCCATCTTGCGTAGGGTTTCGTACATGTTGTGTTATTGCGGATAAAACACTTAATTTTGTCTTTAGTCGAGGTAAATCTGCACAATTTGTCTGGTTTGAATGTAACTTTGGACCAGGCGTAATACGCGTAATAATCATTTAGCGTTTTGTGGATTTGCTTGCTAAACAAATAAGACTGCACATTCGGACGCCTGCGTATTAGCTGGTGGGTGTATACCGTCGGACTGCTTCTATTTCTAATTATTGATTCTGGTGCTAATTAAATGCGCCAATTAAAGAGGCGCCGTAATAAAATGAAAAACGGTATTGTGTAATAGGCACTTGGGACTGTCAACTTACTGTCACTCCTGCGAGAGCCGTACCAGGCGCCGGCTAATAGAGAGAGGGTGGCACCTTGGTGACATGCTGCCCTTGTGACCATACATGTAGCGGCTGCAAAATCGGTCAGGGTTATCGGTAATCGCAATCGCCGTGATCCAAATTTATAAAATTACACGATTGAAAGTATTTCTGACAGGAGCCGTATTGTGTGAACTTACTGGGAGTGTGTTGCATGTTCGTTTTTCTTTGCAGCAACCATTGCTTAGTAAGTTGTACTAATGAGGGTAGCGCTATATTAATATTTTGATACTGAGAGGCGTTTTCTGAGATGGCAGCATTGCTTCAGTGAATTCCTGTATTAGGTTAGGAACTTCTGTAACAGTGCTGTAACTAATCACTGGTCTGTTAATGCTTGCTGACCAGTAACTGATCTCATTGTTAAATTCAGTCTTGTAATAGAACAAGGGATCGGTTGGGACCAGAACTCACTGGAGCAGCATTCCGGTTCTTTTTTTGGCAGGAACATTTTGTTTTATTACTTTCATCCAGTATTTAGATACAAATTTTTCTAGATTAACATGGCGCCTGAAGTCGGCGTTCCTTTTCCTGTTTCTTAATGATGGGATCACTGAATAGAACTACCAATGAAAAAGTACACAATGAGAAAATAGTGAACAGAATAGATAAACTGCAATGCAAATATGGTGTTCCCACAAATTGTAAACAATGCTTGAACTAAACAAGAAATGGAATGAAAAGAATGAATGAAGATCATTATTCACAGCCATATTGCCAAATGGCTGGCATAAGGAACTGATGACAGTGATTTTATTAAGAACAAGGAGTAAGATGGTACCAATAGAGATGCTGATTAGATTAGATTAAAAGATAGAATTGGACCACATCAGAGCCTAAACTTTGTGGATTGGTGGTTTTTCTAATAAATTTATTTTTCTTATGTCACATGCCTCCCACTTCTTTGGCTCCTGCAAATTAAAATGCCAGATCCATTCTGTTACAGGCAATGTTACTGTTCTGCTCAGATAAATAATCACCATTTTATTTTTCATTGTATGTTTTTCGCTATTTTAACTCTTTCAAACTCTTCAGTAGGCTGTACATAGTTTGTTGCCTATCATTGTCAATATACCAATCAGCCATTTAATTCTAAAATCAGGATTAATTTGCTTCAATTTGCTTCCCATGGTTGCTGAACTTGTGATTTTCCCTGACCTATTGTATTTTGAGTGAGAGTCTTAAACAGCTTCTATGACTTTTGAAGTGACCAGTGATTGATGCCTGATACATTATGATATGTATTATAGAAGTCATTAGATCAGATTAGAGGCAAGGTGTCAAAAGGTTAAACCAAAGGAACATGTGTTCCCACTAATAGTTGTTGGTTAATTAATTACAAGTTATTACAACTTAATTTGTACTTAATTAAATACAATTGATTTCAAGGCAGCAGCCTAGACTTTTGCATGCTGTAATAGTTTGGCTTTTCTCCCTGAAACCTCGTAGATGAAATTTATTAAAAAAATGGAAACTTACGTATTGGTTATAAGTTGAATTAATAATAAACGATGAAATTATTTAGGCCAGCAACATCATATAAAGATGCCGACTCCAAAAAGACTTAGGGACCTTATAAGGGAGATTCGCTCAGCAAGGACCGCAGCCGAGGAGCGTGCCGTTGTTCAGAGGGAATGCGCTCAGATCCGAGACACATTTCGAGAAGAGGACAACACCTATCGATGTCGCAATGTCGCCAAGCTGCTCTACATTCACATGCTTGGCTATCCAGCTCATTTTGGCCAGGTACTGTCAGGCAATTTGGTGTCACTTACATACTTATGTACCACTTATGTACATACACTGATTTAGGAATGCAGTATATATAATTATCATGGCAACAACAATTTCTATGCTGTAGCAAGGGTGTCTACACAAGACTATAGCATCGAGTAGATTAAGCCTGGGTGAACTGAGGTACCTACAAAATGAACTGGAACATGAATCGGAATAAGCCATGGTGAACAGGTAAGTCTTTAGTTTAACCTTGAAGGATTCGAGCGAGTCAGCAGAATGGATCGCAGAAGGGAGTCGGTTCCAGCGCCTGTGACCGGCAGCTGAGAAGGCACAGTCACCAAATCGTGTCCTCGGCCACTGCATGCAGACATTGCAGAGATTGCCTTTCTCATGTGATCTCAGTTGAAGCCCTGCTTTAGATGACGAGCAGTATTGCATAGAAGTGCCAAGTGATGCCACAAGTGCAATACAATAAGAGTAATGTAGACATTTTCAGATTAGATTAGATACGTGTGTCAAGTCACTTGTGTACAGCACCTGTTTATAACCTCTCAGTTGTGTTGCACACAGCTAACTTACTCATCTAATATGATCTATGATGTGATTTAAGAGAAGTTTATTGAACTGTATATCATGGATCGAGGACTTAGAAGCCTCTTTCTATGCTGGACCATTGTAAGTAAAGCTTTTATTTGCTTCTGACAGGGATACGTGAATTCAGTGGTATTGAATAGTTAGAATGGTTTATTAACTCTGATGCAAATTATTTATATAAAGAACTAAATATAGCTAATACCTATTGATTCACAAAACTACTGCATTTGTTTGCTGTAATGGGTATCTCAGTGGTTACTGTCATTTTCATTAGCATATTGCATTGTATTTTTGTTTATTCGGAACTGGCTGTCATAACACAGCTAGTAACAGCAATGTATGACTAAACAGTTTTAATATTAGAGGCTAAGCTAATAGCTTTGTTTCTACTATAATTAGTTTTCTGATGGAGCTAAATTGGATTAGTTTACAATGTTGGGAGAGAGACCGGACGCGTGTCCTTAAAGCAGCTAGTAGATGCTTATAATAGATGTTTTTCATATTTACATTGATAACAATAATGCACCAGAGTTGCCTTATGGCACTGTCTTTGACAGCCATGTTTACCATTTGTGTGCAACAGGAGCAAAATTGTGCCATTAACAACTGTCCATGTGACACAAAATTGAGGTTTTCTTGTGTAAACGAGTGCACCATTAATTGGGGCAATAAACAGGCTACCAGTCTGCCCTGGGTGATTTATGCATACCAGATTACGGGTATGTGGCAGAGATGTTAGACTCAACCGTTGGCAATTTTCTCACGCTTACTTGCCAGTTATTGATCACCATGGCAAGCGGAGGCAACACTATGTGATTTTTGGAATCATGTTCGGATGATGTATTTCAGGGCTTTGGAAAGGCTACTCGTAGGAGCAATACAAGTTTTAGTATGGCTTGCAGTGTTCAATCTAACGGACTTTTCCAGCGAAACTAAGGATCAAAGTCAGGGTGGTAGTCTTGCATCGTCTATACTGGGATTTAATGTTGCGTCAGCGCATACAAAAATTGGTTGAACGATTTTAGTGAAAGCATCAGTCAACTGCATGTGAAATTTCTTCCCACTTTTTTCTGCTGAATATTACCTCACGTTTTCATGGAAATTGTTGTGAGTGCATTGCAAACAATGTCCTGTGATCATTACTGCATGAAGCAGTAGTTGGGCTGATGTAATATTGGGGACATTTGGGCATTTTTGGCAAATTTTGTCCTTATGGAGCACATAAAAATATCCAGTTATGCAGACCATTGCACAACAGATGACATCCTGGAGATGCCTGGCCTGCGATCTGTTATGACATGCAACAAGTTTCAGTTGATTCTGGAGTGTTGTCATCTGAATTAACATTTCCAATTGTTTGCCATCTGACAATCCATCCTTCGACCATCAGTACATAGCTTGACCTATCATCACACCAGAGATGTACTTGGTACATGCATTTGAGTACAACTAGAGTACAGTTTTTAGTACTTGCACTTCACTTGAGATCAAAGTATTTGTTCATGTGCTTGAGACCTTAGTACTTGTACTTGAGACCTAAGTACTTATACTTATACTTGAAACCTAAGTACTTGAAACATCTCTGCATTACACACCTCAATGCTATACGAAGGCTGCTTGCTTACTTTCAAAGAGCAGCCAGTGACCATTGTTGGTTGTGAGCCATCCTACCAAGGCGACTAAGTGAGAGACATTTCTTGGCAAACATCACATACACTACTTCTGGTGGCACCAGGACTATGTAGTCTGTTCTGATCAAAATGTATAGTGGCACCAGACTAAATGCCTTCCTGTGAAAGCTGCCACACTTTGCTGGGTTACAAGGCAGTGTACTGCAAAGTACTGCATATTATTACAGATAATATGTGTAGTAAGTCATTGAACTTTGACTTGCCCCTAATTCAAATAATGCTTCATTTTGCAGTTTTTTATGATAAACTATAAGAACATTGGTCTTTTGTGATGCACCAGGTTTTGACCTATAGTGCTAGCTGTATCTGAAAATAAAAACAAACACATTTGAAGAAATAAATGCCATATATTTGTACATTATTGAGTCATTCCATGTGAAATCAACCAATTTTTGAACATTTTCCCACCTTGAACTTTAGATTTTCCTGAAAAAATTTCCATCTGTTTGTCAACCATTTTGAGGCACAAATACAAAATTTTATCAAGATTTTTAAAAATTTGACTGAGATATACCATCTTAAAGTGAGGTGGGGTAGGCGAAAATTTGTATCCGATTTCGCGAAACGTTCTCTGAGGCCATATTCAACCCGAAATAACTCAAGAAGTATAGCAGATAGAGGCTTGAGGTTTTCACTGCTGTATTTAGAAAGTTGGTGGTGACCTAATGAGCCTATTATAATAACTGTGTCTTGAGTAGAGGCTTTACAGGACAGCTGCCAATATGCCATCTCAGAACTCACAAACTGTATTTTCTTGAATTTGCGTGACCGATTTGAGGAAAAGCAGCTGCAATTTTTTTTAAATCTGCTCATATTCTGATTTAGCAGGTAATGGGCTCCTACTGGATGTACTTTACTTTGGTGTTTAATTGCAAATGAATTCACACTGACATGCTAATCTTTGTCGAACTGTCGAACGGGGGTCAACTTCACCAGCTGATATTGGGAAAAGGGACAACTGGAATTTATCTTAACTTTATATTTCTGAAAAGTGCATGCCATAAGCTTTCTGGTGATATAAAAATGATGTTGGTGCTCAGAAGCAATCAGGAGTATTGATTTTTTGAATATTAGCTATATTTTCCATGTCGCGACAAACCATTATGCATGTCTATTCTTGGCTGTTAATTATATGATTAATCATTTTTCACTGTTAGGTGTACATCTTTATAAATTGCTAATTGTTTATGTTTGAAAAGTTATTGAAATCAAAGGTTGTAATCAAATTAACTATCACATGCTATTTTATAATTTATTCAGTGACCTGCTCAAGATGTTTGTGTAGGTCTTGATTTAATATTTCTCTCTATGCTACTATTTTTTATCTATGGTTTTTAAAACAGGACATGTGATCAGTCAGCTATTTTGAACAGAGTGTTAAGCAGATGATAATTTGTTTATTACTTCCAGTTTTAAATTTAGGATTCACAGAACTTTTAAGAACTTCAAAGCATTTATGGTATATATAGTTTATATATATATATTAGTGTGGTCCAAAAATATAAAGTTTGGAAATTCAATCCTCCACAAGGCTGCCCTTGTTCCATATGCTATTAGTGATTTACTTGCCAAGTTTGAACAAAATTGAACACTGTTTACTGGTACCAACTTTCTGCAACTTTTTAATTAAACATCGAAAAATTAAAAAAATCGCCTTTCGACAGTACATCGAGTACAATTATCAGCTATACTAAACAGATATTGTCATGAAAAATGAGAATCTGTCTATTAAAGCTATTAAACTAATGTCGAATCAATGACAGTCTTAAAAAACTGAATCATAAAATGAAAAATTGTAGATGTTCTTTATTGTTCTTAAAATTTTAGACTGAGATCTCCTTACGTTGGGAATGGAAATTCTCTTCGGAGGCTGGACATTGGCTGCAATAGATATTGCTTTTGAGTTTCATCCTTTGTCAAGGCTGCATTATATAATTGGATAAGTGCAACCCCTCTTTCTGCACAATCATTGACGACCTTGAGAGTCTGACTTTTTCTTTGTGGGCCTGAAAAGTTGGGTCCAACAGCCAAACAGCCAGTCCCTTTGACAAATAAGCCCTGGCTTCTTCCTGGCCATTTGTTGTGAGCAGGTTAGAAGTAGATGGAATGATGGAAGTCTCTTGGGTGCTCTTATATATTAACACACTTTTACTTTTTGGCCACTTGCTGGGCATTTCTGAAGTTTTTCTGTGTCTCCTTAGTCGTCAAACTTCTGTCTATGCCAGATGTGCTGGAAGTTGATGTGTCTTCTTTTTGCACCTGGAGAAATGTTTTGTCTTCCCCATTTTTCATGGCATGAAGAGCATCTTTTGTGGAGATAGTGTGCAGTTCATCCAGATTAGCCTTACGTCAAACGGTGCCTTTTAAGCACACAATACTCGTCGTACATTTTGCACAGCTTTTTGTACTACAGAGTCTGCTTACTGAGCTGGAAACCGAACCTTTGCCCAGAGCCCCTGATGGCTAGGGCAGCATCCATTGTCACTTTAACACTTTGCACAATTGTTAGTCCCTCTTTTAGATGATGAAACAAAGTTTTTGAAAATAGCTCTATTGATTTGCAATCCAGATGTAAGGATATCCATTTCAGGTTTCCCTGCTAGTCATGCTAGTGGCGAACTCTCGGTCATTGCTAATGCCATGACTATCAAACATAATTTTATCTAGGCCTAAATAAAAAAAAAAAATTATAGAATCTAAATATTTAAAACTACTTTTTAAAATAACTATTAACTAGAATAATTGAAATATAATTATGTATTGCATTATTTAGAACAGTCGCTCAGCCAGTTACGTCATTAATGTCAAATCTTCTCAATACTTATTGCAAAGGCACAATGGCACATGAAAAAATATATTTAGGCTAGTTATGTGATCTTAGTTCATACACTGCTTACTCATCAAAATCAGTATCATAGATATTACTAATAAATGAATAAGACAGCTACACCTTCATAAACTTTGCACATTTATTTCTTTTAGAATTTTAATACGTCGAATTTACCAATAATTGTTTCATTTATAATTTTTACTGTTAACTACAATGTGGTGGCTTCTAGCAAGGTTTTTGTTGTTTAAATTACAGTTGATTAAATTGTGTACTTAAATCTAAGTTCAAAAATAGTAATTATTTAAACTAATTGCAATACTTGAAATATTTTGTCGTTGTGTAGCCTTGTCTATTGGAATATAATTATTATTGTGATTGCCAACACAGTCACCATCTGGTGACTGAATATTTTACTGCTAATTAATCATGAATATACAAAAGATTAAACATCAGATTCAGGAAACAGTCCATATTCACTGCAAATCTACCCAATAGGTAAATAATTATTGTGCAATGTCAAGATGTAAAGTGAGAATTCTTTATAATTCGAAAGCCAAAACTCGAACATTCATATTTGAGGTGCTATTTGGTTGGTACCTCTAAACATGTTCCAATTCAGTTCAAATTTTGCATGAGGATACCTACAACCATATGGAATAAGGGCAGCCTTGTGGAGCAGCATTATTAAAGAAAAATGTTTTTCACATGTAATCTTGGACCACGCTAATATATATATATATATATATAGATACTTTGGTGCTGTTTTGAGACTTAATTAATATGACTTTATTGAGAATGTTTTGTTGAGGACAGAACATGTGATCAGCACTGGATTCTTTTTCAACAGCTGTGAATATATTCATTTGTTGTATAGATTATAATTTGTTTTAACACAAGTTAATTTTAAATACTAAATGATCACAGCATAGAACTGAAGCACTTAAAAGTGGCTGTTTTTTCACATTTATTTCTAAGAATACAGTCTTAAATATCTTATTTGAAAATAATCTATTCTGAAATACCAGTGATATTTTGATCCTATGTTTTCCGTTTAATTTAAATTACTTACTGTGGACATTTTTAGTAGTCATGGACATTTGCAACATTGGTATACACTGTGACCAAACCCAGGAATGTCACAAAACTACTTACACAAAGAAAATTGGTCTTAAGAAACTATCAGAGTTGGCTGACGATGAGAGGCATCTCCTTCTGCAAAGAATCCGTTTTGTAAACCAAGTTTCTGAAATGACTGTCGTCATCATGAGCAGATATATTTACAGAAATACACTTTTCTTCAGAAGGCTTGTTGTGATCCTTTTAAATTACACCCTGGCTCCAGTCGAAAGAAATCTCTAAGGCTATGGACATCATAACTATTAAATCAAGACCTACACAAAACATCTTGAGCAGGTCACTGAATAAATTATAAAATAGCATGTGATAGTTAATTTGATTACAACCTTTGATTTCAATAACTTTTCAAACATAAACAATTAGCAATTTATAAAGATGTACACCTAACAGTGAAAAATGATTAATCATATAATTAACAGCCAAGAATAGACATGCATAATGGTTTGTCGCGACATGGAAAATATAGCTAATATTCAAAAAATCAATACTCCTGATTGCTTCTGAGCACCAACATCATTTTTATATCACCAGAAAGCTTATGGCATGCACTTTTCAGAAATATAAAGTTAAGATAAATTCCAGTTGTCCCTTTTCCCAATATCAGCTGGTGAAGTTGACCCCCGTTCGACAGTTCGACAAAGATTAGCATGTCAGTGTGAATTCATTTGCAATTAAACACCAAAGTAAAGTACATCCAGTAGGAGCCCATTACCTGCTAAATCAGAATATGAGCAGATTTAAAAAAAATTGCAGCTGCTTTTCCTCAAATCGGTCACGCAAATTCAAGAAAATACAGTTTGTGAGTTCTGAGATGGCATATTGGCAGCTGTCCTGTAAAGCCTCTACTCAAGACACAGTTATTATAATAGGCTCATTAGGTCACCACCAACTTTCTAAATACAGCAGTGAAAACCTCAAGCCTCTATCTGCTATACTTCTTGAGTTATTTCGGGTTGAAGATGGCCTCAGAGAACGTTTCGCGAAATCGGATACAAATTTTCGCCTACCCCACCTCACTTTAAGATGGTATGTCTCAGTCAGATTTTTGAAAATCTTGATAAAATTTTGTATTTGTGCCTCAAAATGGTTGACAAACAGATGGAAATTTTTTCAGGAAAATCTAAAGTTGAAGGTGGGATGGTCTGGTTGATCTCACATGGAATGACTCTATTGAATTTTAAACATATTTCATGTTTGAGCTTTAGTTCTGTCTTCTTTGGTTGTTGATATGTATAGATGATGTTTTTATTCTTAAGGGGTGAATTGGACCAAAACTCTAAAAATATCTCTGGCTGGGGCAGAACAAGGACTAAAAATACCTGGCATGCAAAGGGTTATCAAGGTTGATTTGTGATGGGTGTCATTTTTAAAACTGCTAAATTTGGGATTCAAATTACATCAGCAATTATAATGATTGTGTTATAGGGAAGTTCTGGTGTAGTTATTGAATATTACTGTTGCCAGCTGTGTGCTTTGGTCAGCAGATCTTGCTAGTCCAGGACTGCCTCTGGTGATTCAAGGTACTGGAAGTACATGGTAAAATATTGTTGAAGTGGACTGATCTACGGTATGGCAGCATGGTTGCTAAGTGGTGACTTTTACTGGTGTGGTTTCTTTTCAAGACGAAATCTGCTGAGCGAGTGTTCATTGCTGTAGCATCTGTTGAATATTTAGAATTTTAGCATCTGCTAAATTTTTATGAATGCTACTTTTATTAATTTCAGCTGGAGTGTCTAAAACTGATTGCATCTCCTCGATTCACCGATAAACGAATCGGTTATCTTGGTGCAATGCTGTTACTTGATGAGAGGCAGGATGTACATCTGCTTGTGACAAATTCGCTAAAAAAGTTTGTTTACTGTTACACTTTTTGCATTGCTTGCTGTATTGTTGATGTTTCATAAATTAATTTGTCTCAAGAAAACTGCTTGACCCAAGGCACTAAATGGAAAGTTCTGTTTGTGCTAATATGTGATGAAATCCAGTCAATCAGTTGCAATATTTTTCAGTGATCACATGAAAGTTTATACTGCTCCTTGAAATAACTTCTCAAAATGCTGAAACATGGCAGCCTAACATCTCATTCTTGCCAGTTTCTTGGATTATCTTTGATGCTTCATAAGACAAGCCAAAAATGAGATGTTTCTGGCAGATAAGTTTGTATAAATTTCAGTGATTGTTCCTCAGGAATGGCAGAGTGCGTGAGATAGCACATTTAGGTTGAATTGTCGTAGAGATGTGTGTGTGGACGTTTGTATGGTGCCTTTTAAGTAATTTATAGAATGCTTCTTTCACAATAGCCTAATTGATGCAAGAGTTGTAAAAGAAGAGCAAAATAGAAGTCATTGTGCTACAAAGGATGCTTGATTGCTTGTGCAAGCAGAGAAGGTCTATATGGAGTCTTGCACAGATAGCAAGAGACCTACAAACAAATTCCTATTCACAATTGATAGATGATGCATATTCAGAGGTCCTGGTCCACACTGCACTGGAGATGAAGAATGACACAACATCAAAGGGATGCTTGCAGCAATCAGATACATTACCCCACTGATCAATTAAGTGTGAACTGTTATGTGCTATGCACCTGGAGGTTTCCATGAAGTGTCAGGTCTCAAAAGACTCCCCATGGGTTGTTGAGTGCAGTGTTTATATACTGAAATGCAGCGATGAATGATTGATGTCATTGTAGTGATTTGAATCATCAAACACAGTACGTCGTCAGCCTGGCACTCTGCACTCTTGGCTCCATTTGCTCGACTGAGATGAGTCGAGATCTGGCTGGTGAAGTGGAGAAGCTCATAAAATCTTCCAATGCATACATCAAAAAGAAGGCAAGATAGTCTGACTTTAATTTCTTATTGACAAATGTCTCAAATTTTCAGTGGACTTCAGAGAATGCTAAAGATAGAAATCATGCTTCTCTGTTGTTATTGTTACTTCAGTTGTAACAACACTTTCGTTGACAGTTTCATATGCACTGTACTTATGAATTCTTGCTTTTCTTTATTGATTCTATCTTTGCAGCACTCACAATTATTATTAATTAAATTTAGTACACAATGGCATCTGTAAACACAACAGAACTAAAATGCCTATACTATAGTAATAAATAATAGGACTGAGCATTTAACGCGTGATTATTGCATTAATTAATTAACTTGATTAAATTTTTTAACGCGGTTAATGCTTTTGTCACTGCATCCAATTATTTTTAATAAATGTGCTAAAACAATTCTTTATAAAACCGCTACTATTACAAAGTAAAAACTTTACTTTTAAACTTTAAAGTAAAAACTAAAAAGTAGTAAAAGCATGTTTGCTTTGTTTATTGACTGCAAGCATTTATATAGCGCATATTCAACGTAACTATTCACAGTCCGTAGAGTACTTGTTATCTACTGAGACATGCGATTAAAAATTAATCGCGTTATTAAAAATTTTAATCGTGCTATTAACATTTTTAATTGTTGCCCACCCAATAAATCATAATAATACCACTAATGTTAGATAATAATAACAGTGACACACAATTAAGCACAGCATTTTGAATTTTATGGCATGGTTAAAGATGTTTATAATTTGTGATTTCTGACTGTGGTTTATGTGTTTGCTGCTTATAGGCAGCCTTGTGTGCTGTGCGCATCCTGCGTAAAGTGCCAGATCTCATGGAGATGTTCATTCCGGCCACACGCCTTCTCCTGAATGAGAAAAATCATGGTAGCTTTGCAAGAGCTATGCCTCTTTAGGACCAGTTTGTTAAACGTAAAAAGGTCCTTGTTTACATGCAATGATAGAAACTCCTTAAAAGCAATAAGGTAGAGGCGACACACTTGTTTACACATCTCTGAAGAAGCTCATCAGCAGCGTATAGGTATAGGTGACATATGTTCACTTGCCTCTATTGAAACATCTCAGAAGAGTGGGCATGAGATCGTAGGATCATTTGGCTGAGGTGCAAAGGCAATTGTGGCAATCCAGTAACAGTACAAGTCTTTTAGCCTGTGAGCTTACATTGGTATTCGTTTCCAATCCAGTAAATGGTGGAGGGCTGAGTGGGAGCCAGATGACAATTGTCTGCAGTGGCTTCTATCCCCCTAAGCAACCGGGCTCAATCCCTCCGCTTCCCCCTCCTGGGCCGGGCCTCTCTCTCTCCCAGATCCCATAATTGCCGACGTGAGTTTTAGCTCATTTCCATTGGCGTATTTAGGGGGGAGTTTTCTGATTCAAATCCCCTCGAAATAAGTTTCCGAAAACAAGTTTATATGCTTTAACATGTGAAATACCAAAAAACTTAATTTCTGCTACCATCTCCAATGGAACCCCTCCCTCCCCCCCCCCAGAAATCTTAAAACCCACTCCGAAATTTTTCTAGGCTACGCCCATGCTCATTTCTGATTAGATAAATGTGTGTGTAATTCATAGGTTTCGCCTGCTAAAATATCATCAATCGAACTTCTATTTATGCGAAGATTTCTTTCATCAATCCAGCTTTCATTTAGGCAAACAATTATTTTCGTCAATCCAGCTTCCATTTTAAATTGGCCATAGTATTATACAATGGCTACCAATGCAAAGTAATTGAAGCACCTAAAATACAGGATTACCGGTAAATTTGTTCAATGTTTAAGCATGCGAGTCAAGGGGTGTGAATTAAGTAGATTAAAATTTCACAATCGCCGAAATGCAACAAATTCATCAATCTACACAACTTGAGTCAAGCATTAATGCATTATGACATGGGTATAGGAGAGTTGCTCACAATGCGATAAGGATCATAAGGTTCAAGTAAAGGTTACAGTTGGGTAATCGGTAGGCCTACGGACCGTACACCATAGTAGGCTACCGCTAAGTCGTTAACCTGGTGAACGTGAAGGTGTGATGCTTTCAAGTGTTCTGTCCATTTGTGGGACCGTACAATGTAATTGTCGCATGCCAACTCGCAACAGCGATATTTATTTTCGTTTTTCACGCAGCATAGTATTTTATAATACATAAGTGAAAGCATATTTTTAGGTTGAAACCAATGTAAATGTTTATTTTTGTCACAACTATGCAGACGATAATGTCCGAGAACTAAATAAACACAATAAAGAATAATTTATATGATGAAACTATGCATAACACATTAAGTACAGTGTGTTAACAAAATCGAGTGACTTAGGCCTAATTGGACGATGTCACCGGTTCACACTAATTTATACAAAAAAATTAAGTCCGTAACTTGTAGAAAGTGTGATTAAAATTGAAAAAACCCACTTCCCCCTGTTTTTCACTGGGCTCAACTTGCGCCCGCCATGTATAGGGATAGAAGCCCCTGATTGTCTGGTATTTGGTTCAGATATAGTGAGATGTTAAAATCAGATTGGAGCAGTTAGGCCTATATTAGAAGTTGCACAGAGTCTGCTCGATGAATGTGTCCTGAGGAAATTTCGTTGGATGTGATCATGTAAGAAATAATTATAGGATCTGGGTATTTGCCCAGTTATTTTGCATCCATGTCAGTGATAGTTTGCAGGGGTGAATTCAAGCACAGTCCAACGATGAGATGACTTGTTATTAGTGTATAAATTGACTATACAGGGTGGGCCATAAAAAAGGAACCCCCTACGCATTTTTGCTAATATTTCGGCCAAAAGTAAGAATTTTTAAATCAAATTTCACAGGCGGAAAGGTAATTCAAATCTACGTATAGCTGCCAAATTTCACCAAAATATTTCAAACAGAACAAGAGTTATATCACTTTAAGTGAGTCCACCCACTGTTTTTTGATGGTTCAAAAACGTAACGCAACAAAAATCAACAAAAAACGATTTTACTAAGTCACTTCTCAAATAATTGTTTTCAAACTAACTAACTTGATATTGCCAGATACATATTATTATAATTTAGAAAAGAAACGGGGTACCAGTGTAACTGCACGTCACTGTGACGTCACTTAGCAAGAAGACAATCAAGTTGGTAAATGAAGAATTTTTCAGGTTAATAATTTTTATTTAAACAATTAAATTGAAATTTCTAAAATATCAAGATGGGAAAGGTGTCAGTAATAGACAAAACGCGTATGCAGACACTTCATGAGCAAGGTCTTTGAGCAAAAGCTCTAATCGCCGCTTGCCCTGATAAACAGTGGAAGCTGAGTAGGCCTACGGCCGGCCTACCGTTAAAAAATATGCCTCCGCATTCATGAAAGGGATCGGCTCTGGAACGTCGTAAAGGCAGCGGAAGGCCGAAATCTTCCGCACTCCAACAAATGGATAATCGCGGTAAGGGGAGCTATGCTGGAGAAATACCACAATCTGCGACCAAAGCCAAAAACGATAAGAGAATTGAAGGTCGCATTGAAAATGATGTGGGAAGATTTACCTCTGGAACCCATCAACAAAGACATCAAAACTTTACAAAACTCAGAACATGTATGGGCACTGGTGGTGGACACATTGAACTCAAGTTGTGAAACAATAATCAAGTTTGTTTGATTACAATTATTTGAGAAGTGACTTAGTAAAATCGTTTTTTGTTGCTTTTTGTTGCGTTACGTTTTTGAACCATCAAAAAACAGTGGGTTGACTCACTAAAAGTGATATAACTTTAGTTCTGTTTGAAACTTTTCGGTGAAATTTGGCCATTATACGTAGATATGAATTACCTTTAAGCCTGTAAAACATGGTTTAAAAATTCTTACTTTTGGCCGAAATATTAGCGAAAATGCGTAGGGGTTCCTTTTTTTTGGGCCCACCCTGTAAATTTGCAATCGTCGGTACACATTTGACTAGCACCTGTTCATGTTAAAAAAATGGAATGTTGGACACAGATGTGAAACAGTAGACTTGTGCTTCTTTCATCCTGGGTTTATAATCCGTTACCATATAGAATTATTGTCTGGCATATTTGTCTTTTTTCCAAGTTGATTGTTTGATGATCTGCATTGTAGGAGTCCTTTTGACGGCCATCTGCCTCATGATCGAAATGTGTGAAAGGAGCCTTGACATGCTCAATCACTTCAGAAAGGTATTCACTTTTAATAACCTAGCATACACTGACTCATTAGCGGTTCCCTGTAAAGATTAACTCTCAATGTAAATATTGCGACTGTGTCAACCTTGATTAAATAAACAATTGAATAAACGAATATTGATTGATTGAATATGTCTAATCAGGTGACATTGATGATTAACAAAGTACACATGAACACATAAGCGCCTATCAATGATACTTTCCGAACACTGATGTTTCATTTGTGTACGATACTTCATAGGAATGATACTTAGGAATGTGACTTACCTTAGCATGAGATTTTCCTTAGAATTCTTCCCTAGGTATGAAACTTCGTACAGTGAGACACATTTTTACATGCCAAAATTTACATGCGAATCAGTTTAATGCACAGTTCTACCACAACGCCATATGAAACCTATTTAGCATGCAGGACCCATTACCACGAGGTACAGGAATTTACTGTGTAGCAGTTTGTATCAGCTTTGCATAGCTTCCGTCATGGAACTGTGTGCAGACCCTTTAATTGCAGCCACCGCATATTTACAAGTCTGAACTGTATTGGTACTTGGACTGAAACTTACCTATGGATGATATTTAGTATTAGTCCTTAGAATAAAACTTACCTAGAAATGAGATTTACGTCTTCCACTTTGATACTTCTTCATCACCTTACCTGAGCATAATTTTGATTTCTTTGTGCAGATGGTACCACAGCTAGTTCGCATATTGAAGAATCTGATAATGGCTGGCTATTCCCCAGAACATGATGTGTCTGGTGTCAGTGATCCATTCTTGCAGGTGAGCACTGCTGTGTTCAAAATTTTATTTGAAGAAGTGGTTTTACAGGGACTCTCGTGCTGTTTAAAATACTGGACCATTTTTCTGCATACAGATTTAGATACAAGATTTTCTTTGTCATCTGTGTTGACAACAGTGATTTCTCCAGAGGTGATTTTTTAATTGAATTGTCTTACTTTGCATGACATAGATACCTAACAGTAATAAAAAATTCAACAGTGGTAAATAAGTATCAGTAAAGACTAGCCATTCAAGATGTTTCTTTCTCACATAATTTTTTATTGATCCTTTAGGACTTCTTTCTTTGGGATTGGACTAGAGAATAAGTGTAATAATTTCTACCGTGTGTGAAATATAAATATGATATGAGAATACTAATTGATTTTGAGATGCTTTTAACAACTTCTGGTGTGATTTTGTTTGTGGTGGACTGTTTCTACATTGGGTAAAGAGTGATGGACCCTGTCTAGAGCCTTGGTGTTTATTTGTAGATCAGTGAAATAATTTAATGTGATTGAATTGGATACCTGTGTTACATTGTTCCTTGAATTTTGCAGGTAAAAATCCTGCGTTTGCTTCGCATTGTCGGCAAAGGTGATGCTGACACAAGCGAAACCATGAACGACATTCTTGCCCAAGTGAGTTTTGATTTTCTTCTTAAGGCTTTCATTGTAATATGACACAGATGTAATTGAGAATTTGATACAGCACTCTTTTATGCACATTTTGAAAGATTTATGTAATACTTATTTCTTTTCAATAGGATATTAAGTATTTGATATGTCTGTATGGCCTTTTGTTTTGTAAAGAAAGAAGATTGATTTAGCAACTTGGATGCAAAATCTGTTTCATTTTCTTCAGGTGGCAACCAACACAGAGACGAGTAAAAACGTTGGTAATGCAATCCTGTATGAAACATGCCTGACGATCATGGACATAGAGTCAGAGAGCGGCCTTCGGGTGAGTCTCGTCTTTCATGTTGTAAAAAGTCAGCATGATATTTAAACAGTATTTGCTTGAATCCTTATGGACACATTAAACTGCTTTTATACCTGGACCATTTTGTTCATTTCTGTATTATATTGTGTTTGACGATTTCACATTATAACGTTTTGCTGTTTCTGCCTGTAATTAATTGCCCGATTCATTTATATGTAGACAATTCTGAGCATTTCTGTACCAGTTCCAATATTATTTATTGTGTATTTGTTCATCTCTGTATGATAATCGATGCTTGAAGATTTGAAATTATAATTAATTAATTAATAACACTGATGTTATTGACTGTAATTAATTGCAGAATCTGGGTGACCCTTTTAAGTGGAATTCCTTTTTGGATTCTACTTCTGGCTCTTGTGTATTATGGTGGTTTAATGCAGTTTCCAATTGTCACAATCAATATGGCATCTGGAACTCAGCTGAAATTCTTGATATTGTTTTATATCTTCTGTCACATGCAACTGTCTGCTTGCATTACATGACATTATAGGGGTTTTGATTTGTTTTGTCGATATTAGGTATTGAATTATTAGTATTGCACCATATTCTCGTTCACAGAACTGATTTGCATGGCATCTCATTACCAAGTTTTCTATTTTTGAAATCAGGTCCTGGCTGTGAATATTCTTGGACGATTTCTTCTGAACAGTGATAAAAACATTAGGTTGGTAGCATCCTTTGTTTCTTGTTTGTAAATGCTTTGTGTCAATCCTGCTTAATTGGTTTCATACTAGACTGGAGTAATGTGATGTTTTGAATGTAATGTAATTTCATGTAAGATGTAACAATTTATTGTAATGTGTTACAGAATTGAATGTAACATTATGGAATGCAATACATTGACATTTTATTCAGTTTAAAGGTCTATTTTATGGAATTTTATGTCATTTGTAATGTAACTTAATTGAGTAATGTAAGATTACAGCATAATGTAAAAGTGTTAGGTAGGTGCCTATATATACCAGTATTATAGCTTTTTACCTCATTCACTATGCTAAGGTAATGGTTAAGTTTTAAGCTATTGTAGTGACACCACCTTAATTCAGGGTTGATAAAAATCACGATTTTTTTAATAAAAATAAAAAAATCGGATTTTTTTTATTTAAATCGGATTTTTTTCTGCTAGTTCTTAGTTTGTATTTACTGCCTAGTTTTGCAGCTATACCATACAAATTAACAACTTTTAATGGGTATATCATATACTAATGCTACAAACAATGAACAGTCAGTTAAATCCAATGATGCAGTCCCTGTTCTGATTAACTGAGAAATCAGATTGCGTTGTAAATTGTAAGTTACTGTGTCACACCTTGTGCACTAGAGCACTATTAATTAGGTCACAGCTAGTGCAAGTCACCATTTGTCATTCAGGTTTAAAATATTTCAGTCACAATACAAGTCTTCATCTTCTGCTATTAAATGGCTTCTTGTTCATAAGTTTGAAAAGAAACACCAGCTTTCCTGCTTTTTCAAATCAAAGTCGATTGTGGAGTTTTGAATGTACCAGGCTGAATGAGGAAAAGACTCTCTCAACGCCAGCAGATGAAGCTGTTGGCAGTCAACAGTTATCATCATTATTATTATTATTAGACTGTTATTTATAGCATGCCTAAACAAAATAAAACTCTCGCACAACACTAAGAGTCTCTTGGTTCAAGAGTTCTGCTTGAGATTTCCACCAATCCAATGGCTTCACATTTTCCAAGACATTCAGCTGAAACATGAACAATTTAAATGGTGATGCTGCTGCTTTATAGTTTACCAAATCCGGAACCACGTTTGCATGTTGCTTTACAGCCAAACCCATTGCAGTTCCATACTCATCATCAGTCAAATTCTTTCCTCTGTATTTTGAATGAACAATGTTAGCAAAGAACTGAGGAGAGACAATGCCTGGACATATCACTTCTGACAGCAGCAGGGATTATAGCAGACTTTATGAAAACTGTACAGCCAGCTGAATTAGCCTGCTTAGTTTGCTGAATGCACTAGCTGCAGCTAAACTGATAGGAGCCAAACCTGCAGAGTTGTGTGACTCAACAGTATTAGATTTAAATTTATTTTCACTGTTTGATTTGTATTGTGATTTTTACTACTGATTTAAATCATGATGTGATTTTTATTACTGATTTAAATCACGATTTAAATCAATGATTTTAATCAACTGATTTAAATCGTCTCCACCCTGCCTTAATTCCTTGCATCTAGACTTGGTATATATTGTTTCGAGCACTTTTGTGTCTATTTGTGTCTTGAGACCAAGAGGTGCTATATGAATTTGACACATGCAATACAATTTAAATACTTTGTGTATGTGTATCTGAATGTTTATTAGTGCTTGTCATGGGTGCCAAGTGTGTTTAAAAGGTTTGTAGCTGTGGTTAATACGCGTGCTTGTATGGTTGTAGGTATGTAGCATTGAACACTCTGCTGAAAGTGGTACATGCGGACTACAATGCCGTCCAGAGACAACGGAGTACTATCGTTGACTGTCTCAAGGACCCAGATGTGTCGATCAAAAGGTAGGTGGTTGTGTCACCACAATTTCATATTTATTTATTCCTTTTATTTGTTAAACTGTTGTCAACCGATGCGGTAATGGTGGTTCTGGGCACCTGTCTATTGTCATATTGCCTGCAAACAGTAAGTACATTTTTCATAGTATAACTTCAGTTTTAGGTGGTTTGTGGGTCAGATTTCCTTCAGAATCGTTTTGAAGAGTTTGAGGAAGTTCATGAGTGTTTAAGAGTAGCTTGATGTTATCTGATAACTTTGTAGTGCTGTTGTTTAGTTAACTGGACAATGAAGGCTCTGTTCAGCTTGAAACTGCAGTCTGAACTTATAACTGACTCAAAAGAAATCTGAGAGATAAAAAATCTGAGCACAAGTTTTACAGCCATTTAAAATTCTGATTTTGTGTCTGTGAAGACAAATGGAGCTTTGCCCAAGTTTTAAGTGATTATACTCTTCTAAAATTCAGATTTTGTTCCTGTCAAATTGAGCAGTGGAGGTGTGCCCAAGTATTAGGTGATAAAACTCTTCTTTTGTTCGTGTTAAGGCGAGTGATGAAGCTGCAGGGTTGGCAAGTTGTTGCCACCGCCGGTTATAACCGGTTATTGCCATGGCTATAACCGTCCCGGCAACAACCTCTTGGCAATAATGGCAACAACCTCCTGGCAAAAATAGCAGAAACCTTTTGGCAAAAATAGAAACCATTAATTATTGTGGTAATAAATTATTGATTCTTCACAGTTAGCTTCATTTTTATTTCTTCTGGCTTGCTACTTTACAGAGTTGATTGATTTAAATATATCATGCTTTAAATTAATCAAGTTTTTCCAAATAAAAATCACCTGATTTAAATAACCATATAATTTCTTCCTAATAAAAGACATTTACAAGTTTAACATATTAAGTAGAGTCAATATCGAATTGTGTAATTATGAATTAGAAATTTTGCCAAACCATTGGCTTCTATACGCCACTAATAAATTATATACTACTGGTCAGGTAAGTATATAGAAAAGGCAATGACCCTGTTGACCTGAATATACTACTGCAGTGCAAATGGTAGTTTATTTTGGAGTAGTTGAACAGTAGGTCAGAATTTTTTTAAATCTTAATCTCATATAGTTGACTTTAACTACATTTATACTAAGGGGTAATATAGATTTACTACAGTAGTTTTAATTTCCCACAACAAACATTTATTATAACTATGCAGTCTGTGCAGTGAAATATGATTTTCATTTGCCTTTCCCTTACTTTGGAGAAAATGGGCAACAACTGGCAATAACCGGCCGGCAACAACTGGCTATAACCGGCAATAACCGGTTATTGCCACTGTCCCAGCAACAATAGGTTGTTGCCGGCATTAACCCAACCCTGTGAAGCTGTGTCTGATTTTACGAAATAACAATGTATTAAAATTCTGATTGTGTATCTTCCAGGCGAGCGATGGAGCTGTGCTTCGCGCTCATCAACAGCAACAACATCCGAGGAATGGTGAAGGAGCTCATCTCCTTTCTCGAGAAGTGCGATCCCGAATTCAAGACAGACTGCTCGAGCAACCTCGTCATGGCTGCAGAGAAGTTTGTATTCTGATCTTCCAGAGAAGGCTTAGCTTCAGTGCCTCTGAATTGATTTTATGGTGTCTTTATAGGACTTTGCCACTACGTTGCAATACCTGAATAGATTAAGCGTTTCATCAGCATCATCTTCATCAGTTTCTAACAACTTATGCTGGCGGCAGAAGAGTGTGTGTAATGTATGTGAATGATTTTCAGTGTTCTTCTGATGTTTAGGATGAGTCTTATCACGTAGTGTTTTCATTTATCAATCTTTAGTGAATGGAATTTTTTAGCAGAACATGATTGTGGCAATGTAATGAGCCAGGTGGTTAATTTTGTCTGTGTTTATCTGTTTACAGATACGCGCCAAACAAACGATGGCATGTTGATACAATGATGAAGATTCTAACGACTGTAAGTTTAGCCGCCTGATAGGCTCTTGAGAGACTTAAATACTAATGTTCCTAACAGAATTACAGTTTGAGTGTATCTTCTTGTAACAAAAAGAATATCTGACACTTGTTTAGTAGGCCCTAGCAAAGCTTTGGAATTCACTGTCCAATTCTTTGTGTTCTAACTGTTCTTTAACGTCATTAAGGTCTAAACTTTGGACTAATCTGTTTTGACTTGATTATCCACCGTAGCCTGAATGTTTTGTTCCCTGATCTTCGGATTGGACAGAATGGATCCAGCGAATTATGTTTCATCTGAACCAATAATTTATATCTGGTGATGTAAATCCTTAGATTAGATCAGATGACAGTTAATGGATTACCACAGGTATATGAATTAATATGAAGATAAAAGAGGTATTGTTTCTTGTTTTATTTATTTGTTGCACTTATAATGCGCTCAAGATCAATCAATCCAAATCTGAGAAACTAGTGCAGGCCTCAGTGAGACCCAGAGCTGCTGTGGGATTGCACTGCCAAATCGACCACCATGAGGCACAAGTATAATATGTGATTTCTCTGTAGGCCGGCAACTATGTGCGAGATGACATTGTGGCCAGCCTTGTTCAGCTCGTACAGGAGGCGACTGGGATTCACGCGTACACGGTCCAGCAGCTGTACAAAGCCATGTGTGCAGACATCTCGCAGCAGCCTCTTGTCCAGGTGGCCTCGTGGTGCATCGGCGAATATGGCGATCTTCTCTTCACCACCTGTTCCGAAGATGATGAGCCGATACAGGTGAGTCTGTTGGTATGATGGTTGTTCATTACGTTTTCAGTTGGGATGTACAGGTATTGCTGTGGCCTGGTGCTGTGATGCTTCATGTAATCCCATAATGACCTGAGAATCTAGCAATTCACTATGTTTTATGTATCAAGAAACTTACTATGGTGCCGTTAAGTACCTCTCGAAGGTGCTGTGCAAAAAGTATCTAAAGAACCACAGTTGAGTTATGTTGCCCGAAAGGAATGGTCAATGCAGTTGCGTAAAATGTTGTATTAAATGTTACGTAACAATGTAATCCAGCTGGATTGCAGATAGTTACGCTTGTTTAATTCTGGTTATTGTGTAGCACCTTTGATAACCTCTTAAAGGCGCTGAGAGGTTGTGCGTCTATAGCTAAAGGCAAATTACGATGCTGCTGGTGATTTTCTATATACGAGCTTCCGTGTACTTAAGACACCATCTTTCTTAGTTTTATTTATATTGGAAATAAAACTGGTTGATTTTCTTGTGGCAGGTTACGGAGGATGAGGTGCTTGAAGTGATGGAGAAGATTCTCGTGAATAACAATTCATCGGCAACCACGAAGCAATATGCCATCACAGCAGTTGTTAAGCTTAGCACCAGATTCAACAATTCTCTTCCGTAAGTCGAACCTTGTTTGTCTACCCTCATCTTTTCAGATCCTAACCTAATGATGTCTACAGTACTGTTATCATAATACAAAAGGTGGTCACTTCGTGCAAAGGTCATAGTCATAAATCATGATGATTTGGATAATCTGTTGAATAGTTGAATTCTGGTCAGGGAGCAAGAAGTCTGGCTGCAACGAGATTATCATTAGTGCAGTTTCAGTGGAGTGGTATTACTGTATCAGGACGCATTCCTCCGCTTCTGGGTTGCAATTCCGATCGCTTGAGAGAAAAGCAATCTTCATATACGACAGATGAGAACCGGCTTTGGCGACCGCACTTTCTCATCGGCCAGTCCCAGATGCTGAACGGTCTTACTCCTGCCCTACGAGTGGCCGACTCAATTGACTCCTTCAAATATAGGCTCAAGAGTTATCTGTTTTCTAAGGCCTACCCTGCTGTTAGTTGACTGTGAGGCGCCCTTGTAACGGCATGGTTGTGTTACGGCGCCATATAAATTGTCATTATTATTATTAGGTGCTCTGTGTATGCTTTAATGCATTATCTTTTGCAGTCAAATCCGAAGATTGATCAGCATCTACGCAGCCAGCCTCAATGCAGAGCTCCAGCAAAGATCCATTGAATATGGTGCACTATTCAAAACTGCAGATTCAATCAGGTACTCTTACTGATCTGATCTAGTGAATTTTTTTGTGCTGTTACAGTAATGCCAATGGCGTCAAGCGTTGATGGCTTCAGTTGAAGCCATTGGCAAAAATTGTAATCTGTTGGACAGGCGTATTTGAAATTCAAGGGAAACCGGAGTCAGGCTGTAGTGAGTAAGCCAGATGAAACAGATTAGTCTTATGTTTTGATCTGCAAGACATTAAAGAATGTACGAAGCTAGGCAGTGAATACCAAAGTTTCAGACCAACTACCGAGAATGAACACTTTATTACGCCACAGGGGCAGAACAATAACTAAACGATACAAAAATGAGAAAAAGAAAAGCAACATCTAGCATTAATTATAGTCCAGAAAGCATCAATTATAGACCACAAAAGCTCAGCTCTGTGTACACAAGTCATCAAACTTATTATACAATTGTGTAATGGCATCATGTTTCTTCATGAATACCAAGGCAAGGCAATCATCATTATGAAAATTGTCTAATAGGAATGTCAAAACACAGAAGGAAATGCAGACATAGTGGCAGTCAGTAGGACTTTTGAATGGTTTGTAGCTTTCAGTTTTTTGATGCATAGCAGATGAAGAATGGCTGAGTTTATGAGTTTCTCTTGTAGGATTGGACTTCTGGAACGGATGCCAATCTTGGAGAAGAGTAGCAGCGGAACACAGCTTACCAATGGAGATGCCACTCAAAATGACGATTCGGAATATGGAAATGGCCCGATGCCCCAAAGTTTGACCAACCTGATGCCTGCGAAAGAGGCAAGTTACCCCTTGCCTCGTAAATGAACAGCTTCTGCGTTTTAGTATGTTTATGGTAAAGGTTATGAGGTGAGAGTGGTCTATTTGGGCCACTGAACGGTCACCCTGGATATGAAATTTCAAGTGACTTTATGTTTAACTTTGCCTTGGCTTATGAGAATTTGTGGCTTAACTTTCCCATTCCATTTAAGGATTCTTTGTTGAATTAATTTTTTTCCTTGAACAGGTAAATTTTTCCCAATACTACTTGGCAATCAAAAATAGCACTATCCATATATCTGATCACATGTATTTTTCTCTGTTCTTATTCACCAGGTCTAGGCTGGAAGCCTCTGAGTGATTGCGTTTAGTGTGCTATATAAATTCTCTGAATAAAAATTAATAAAACTATTAAATGTTTTACAAATTTGTTGTTGTTGGGAATACTGCTAAACCATTTCTTCTGAACAGTGTTAGTTAGGTCAGTGACAGTCTTTATGGAATACAGGTTTTGTCTAAACTTTGTGGCACTGTTGTTTATTCCAGAGTCAAAATATTCTGGACTTGTTTGACAGCGATACAAGCAGTGCCCCTGTCAGCCAACCTGTGGCACCCTCCAAACAGAAGCAAGACAACATCCTTGACCTACTAGGCGACATTGACCTATCCATGCCCGCAAACACAGGTGAGTCAATGGGCTTCTCTTGTCTGCCCCAGTCTGTAGCCAACGCCTTGCGATATATAGGCATGTGTGTGAATGAGAATATTCATATAAGACGTCTTAAATTTAAGAACGTTTCATAAAAGCTGGTATTAATTGTGCAGTTACATTACCATTCAGTGCCAAATTAAATTGTGTTGTATTCATTGTATTTGCAGGGAAGCCAGATGTGGGTTCGGTTGGATTGTCATTAGATGGATTAAGCCTGACTGCAGGCAGCAACATTTCAGTGCTTGGTTCAGATTCACACGTTAACAACAACGTCATTGGTAAGCGGAAGCTTTTCCTCTTCCTTGTGATTCTGTTAACTTAAGCATCACTAAATTGCTTACTGTTGAACTGTACTGTGTAGGCTGTCTTCTCTAAATTATGTTATATTATTAATCCACAGTTTTACGTCGTCTTATGACATCAAAGGCCATTGACGACAATTACATTTATGTTATATTACGATAAATTGCATGTAGACAATGATATACTGTCTTCCTTATTTATTGAACTATACAGTACATACTTTTTTAAATTGTTTTACGTTACTCCTGTACATATGTTTCTATATAGACAATATAGACATGTGCATAGCAAATCTCAGATGGCGATTATACCTCTGGGTCATTCCAGGTCAGATCAACGCAGTGATCTGGCATCACCATCTCTGATTTTGATGAAATTTGGCAAGGCGTTAGAACCCATTGATAAACTCTCAAAACCAAAATGTTAGATTTTTGGGTCAACCGGTGTCCGATATATGGGTCACTGAATCTCGACCCAAACGGTCCGATTTGCGCCTACCGGACGAAGGTTAAACTGCTGTATCTCAGCTCCTATTGCACCTAGAAACAAATATAAGACACCAAATTAAAGCTGTGTGAATCCTCTATATGGGCAAGTCATCTAGAAATAGTTATTTTGAGTAACCAAAAAAATGTGAGCATCTTTAACCTAGTAACCCTGACCCGGGTCACTTTGTACTCTCATAATTTTATGAACTTTTTACCATCCAAAGATCTCATTGTTCTAAACAGTTGGTGAAAATTTCAGAGTGGGATCTCCAATAGTTTTTTTGTTATGATTTTTTGAATGGTCATCTTAGGGCGTGAATCGCGCTCTAAATGAAGGTAGACTATGTTAAAATTGTCTTTTAGAGTGTGAGAATATCATTTTTAATCAAATAATAGCAATTCAGAGCTCTGTCAAATCAACATTTACAGTTTTTCAGTCCTAGCTAGATATTCTGTCTTTCCAGTGCTATTGTAGCAGCTTGCATCTCATTCAGCGCATATGCCCTCGTGCTTGTTGTTGAAGTCCTGCTGTCAACCTCCACACAAGGTATTCTCAGTAGATCACTTGAACGTAGATAATGGAAAGATCGAGTGGCACCATGTGACTGCAGAAAGTTTATTTCCACTTCATTTTGTCCAGGAAATGTTAGCATTACACATCCAAGCCACCAATGGCCATCATACTTGGTAACCCTTCAAGTCTGCAAATTTCACATCTTGATGGTCAGTATCGACAGACTGTAGAACATTAACAGACTCTGATTGATGAACACGTTTAACTTTGGATTCGTGACTATTTGAGAATTTCTTCAAGTGCTTCCACTTGCTCTGTTGATATAGAACAAATGCAGTGGAGTTTGTGATTTCCAGCAACTGTAAGTGGAGACTCAAGTCTGCTGCTCAACAAAGCTACTTCTTGCTTGTATTCCTCTGTGGTAGCAAAACAGAATTGACTGATGGAATGTCTGCCTTTGCAAACAAGAACAACTGATGTGGTGTCATCATTTGGTTGTCATATGGCCTCTGCAGACTGGCATGTGCAGCAATGTGCTTGACTGTTCCACCAGCTCTATCGCATGGACCCTTGCCATGAGATGTAGCAAAAAGTGCCATTATCTCAGGGATGGATGCACATAGGCTTGCAAAATTTGGTGATTTTGTACAACTTTTGTGTACTTTCTGATTCTGTGAATTATTTAGAATTTACACAAATAGTTTCCCACTACTATTAGTGTAAAGTGGTCGAATTAATGACATTCGCGAATGAGTTACTGCAGTACTTTCTATCTATATTAATTTGAGTCTACACTGAATGACCATAAGATGCAAGCTGCTACAATAGAACTAGAAAGACAGAATCTCTAGCTAGTACTGAAACTTGGAGGACTGAGCTCTGAATTGTTATTTTTGATTAAAAATGATATTCTCACACTATAAAACACAATTTTAACATAGTCTACCTTCATTTAGAGCGCGATTCACGCCCTAAGATGACCATTCAAAAAATCATAACAAAACAACTATAGGAGATCCCACTCTGAAATTTTCACCAACTATTTAGAACAATGAGATCTTTGGATGGTAAAAAGTTCATAAAATTATGAGAGTACAAAGTGACCCGGGTCAGGGTTACTAGGTTAAAGATGCTCACATTTTTTGGTTACTCAAAATAACTATTTCTAGATGCCTTGCCCTTATAGAGGATTCACACAGCTTTAATTTGGTGTCTTATTTTTGTTTCTAGGTGCAATAGGAGCTGAGATACAGCAGTTTAACCCTTGTCCAGTTTGCGCATATCGGACCGTTTGGGTCGAGATTCAGTGACCCATATATCGGACACCGGTTGACCCAAAAGCTAAAATTTTGGTTTTGAGAGTTTCTCAATGGGTTCTAATGCCTTGCCGAATTTCATAAAAATCAGAGATGGTGATGCCAAATTTTACTCAAAAGTGCGTTAATTTGACCTGGAATGCCCCCTCTAGTTTTGTATGTGAACCTAGTTTTAATTTCAAATTACTATCAAGCCAATGCACTGAAATAGCCATTCTTGTGCTGATATGTCATAAAATCCAATCAATCAAACATTCGGTATCATTACATGTATTGTTTGAATCCCGTTTTCTTTCTATTTCCAGCGATTCCAGGTATGACGGTGTTCGACAAAGCTGGTGTTAAGATCATGTTCGCTTTTGAGCGTAACCAGGCAGAGCCCACGCAGATCAGCATCATGCTGACAGCAGTGAACATGAACAACGAGACGCTGCAGGAGTTTGTGTTTCAAGCTGCAGTTCCTAAGGTCAGTCTACAAAAGAGAGCTATACTGTTGCTATACTGAGTCTAAGAGAGCTATACTGTTGCTATACTGAGTCTAAGAGAGCTATACTGTTGCTATACTGAGTCTAAGAGAGCTATACTGTTGCTATACTGAGTCTAAGAGAGCTATACTGTTGCTATACTGAGTCTAAGAGAGCTATACTGTTGCTATACTGAGTCTAAGAGAGCTATACTGTTGCTATACTGAGTCTAAGAGAGCTATACTGTTGCTATACTGATCTCCATTGTAATGAGGTGTTGCCAATCTATCTATCTTTGCTCCATGATCACCTGTTATCCCAGGATGATGATTGATGATGAAGGCTGATAAACTAGATGATGGATGATGCAACAGAAGAGAATAGATGAAGATTGATGGTGGAGGATGACAATCATAATGATATGATCACGATGTTGACTGATGATGACGATTCATGGTTGATCGTGATCATGATCACTGGTGGATGATAATAATGTCTGATGATCAGAGATGAGATGATAATAATGACGACAGCAATGATGATGATGATGATGGCTGTTAGTGTCTTCTGGTTCTAGACATTACTAGTAACGTTCTAGACATAGAGGGTCTATTCAGCTGTGGGGCCTGTCTACTACAAGTTCTAGAAATAGACGGAAGTGTCCTTGATATCAGCAGACGTTTCCGTCTGTAAGAGTTCTGGTTACATTTGTGACTTTGAACAGTTAGCAGGCCTGCCTTGAAAATCGAATGATTGATTTCATACCACTCACCAAACGTGTTTTCTGAAGTAGATGGGAGCACTGATAAGTAGTGTCAGCTGGTTGTGTGCTAGACATGTGAATGATCTCTGCACGTTGAAGGGCTTGATGGGCGGATGGACCCCAAGTCCAGTGCACATCCATTTGTTTGCTCAGGGTTTCAAAGATTGATGAATGCTTGAAGATTTGTCTTGATAAAAAAGCCTGCATCCTGCATTTTCGGGGCACCCTATTGTTAACGCCTATTTCTGGATCATGTGATTGTCTGGGTGCCTGGCTTTTTTCAATAGCCTTTCAGGTCACTGGAGTTCAATTGAGAATGCTTCCTGGAGTGTTGTTTGGTTCTGGATAATTTATATATCCTGTTTGACAAAATGGTTTTTCCCTGGTTAAATTTGTGGGGGAAATTGTAAACACACGTTTCTGTGTTGTTACTTAAGAGGTGTCCTGCCATTGTATTGTCAATGATTGGATTGTCTCAGCATACTAACCACACTAGTGTCTGCTAGCAGGCAGACATTATGACCTTAAAGTGTATATATCAATGTCCCTGTTAAGCAGCCGAGTTCCAGTCCTCAGGCAAAAACTGTTTTGAGCACTGTTCAGTAGATATCTTCAAGTGGAAAGCTTTGTCTTTATAAATGTTATCTGTGTTTGTGTGAAGATATTTGTATGTATGAATGTGTGTGTATGTATATGTGCCTTTTAGCAAAACCTTAAATGTGTGCTGGTATATATTAGTTGTGCAGATTTCAGATGTTAAAGTTTTGCCTTTTTCAAATATTGTCACAAAAATGTTATGACTGCACTTGAAGGAGTAATGATGATCAGTAAATGATGATGATGATGATGATGATGATGTTTATCATAGTGATAGTGATAAGTGATGATGTATCTGAACATTTGTATGACACCTTTTTTCGAGTACTTCTCAAATGCAATGATCATGGCATTGATAATGGTAAAAGGTAATAATTACAAGAGCACCAGTACAAATAAACTAAATTTTCATAGTTTATATGATTAATAAAAAGTAATAGTAATCTTGTAATTGTTTCATGTGGAGGAAGGGCACATTTGGTTACTTATGTGAAAATGCATAGCATAGCATTTCAGATCTTGTATGGCCGGCTGTGCTTCATCTTGTCTTTGGGAACTACACATCTTACGTTTTTCCAGTTTAGTCGGCAGCTTATCTGAACAATGCTGCACCAGGTGACATGGTTGTTCCTGTGCCCGTCATAGAAGTTTCCTGTTGTCTGCACATTTTTTCTGGAATATAAACAGGACCTCTTGCAACTTGTAACTTGGGCTGCTTGGTCTTTCTTTGCCGTGTTTCCGTAAGCACTTGACACTGCTCTGTTCGATCGCAGGTCAGGTCCAGAGCACCTCTGATCTGTGTCCTTGAACTGGTGCAATATAAATTACAATTAAAGTTAAAGAGAAAATAGTAACATCATTGCAACACTCTGGCATAGCCAAGACAGAAAGCAAAGGTATAATTAGATGCATTATAAGTTAATATATATACATATAAATATATACATATACTGCAAAAGAATGGGGAGCGGTGGTGTAGGGGTATGTTCGGTGCCTTGCAGCCGGAGGGTTGTGGGTTCGAATCCACCTCAAGCCGCCGCGTAGGGACCCTGGGCAAGTCCTTCACTCGCAATTGCTCATGCGCTTCGGCGTGAAACTCCGATTCAGTGTCCGCGCTTTAGTCGGGAGCGCCTCTAAGTAGAAATCTTGAAGGGGCACTATAACAAATGCTCATACATACATACATATAAATTATAATACACACACACAATACAAATATATATGTCAGCATGTAGCATTAGAATAGGTATGTGCTTCAGCCATTAGATGCAGTATATAGTTACCAGAACCTTCAAAATGTGATGAAGTGAGCAAGTTTTACCCAGACAACTCGTTGAGCATTGAGTTATGATCTGCAATAATTGGGTGTAATGTTACTGCAAAAGAATGGGAATAAGCGGGATGTTCCTGTTGGGGTCTATTCATCGCCCTAGTTTCTTTGACCTCCAAGGAACGAGCCATTAATTATTATTCTGAAGTATTGATAGCAACAGCTGTTGAGATGTGCTTTATGTTGAGGCTACTCTCCTCTAAGCCAAGTCTGAAAATGCAGATACTAATGCGTCTGCTGTTTTCAGTGATTGGTCAATCAACATTGAGATGGGTTTCTGCTAGATTTCTGGTTTTCCAGGCCTGAGATACCAGATGGACGTCTTGGCAAACTTCAGAAATGATTTGAGTGCACTGGAAATGGATGCAAAATGTTGGAAAAGAGATGCCTGAGATTTTATGGAGCATAAGGCAAAAACAACGGCTATTTTTGCTGCAGACATGCAAACATTGAATACCACAGATTTTTATTTTTTGCAGAGGTAAGGAGAAAGAACATTGTCTTTGGCATGTGGAAACTCTGAGTTGTTGGTACAAAGAGTTGAAACAGATGTTGCTTCCTTGGAAGACGTTGTTATTATTATAATGTGTTAATATATAGTGCATACTCCCACCATGGTAGGAATTGGTGTAAAATTTTTGGCTCAACTTATGTCACCTAGAAAACCTGGCTGCCATGGATATGCTGACCATATGCTGTCAGTGGGAGATGAAGTGGTAAGAGAAAAATAGGTCTAGCCACCTGTCTTCATATGACAAGGCTAAGAAAAATGAGGTTGCTGACACTTCATAAGTTCATACCCATAGCAGCCTCTCGGGGTCAGCTTAAGTGACTGCTGTTCTTATTTTGCTTCAGTGCAGTTCTAGCCACGTTATTCTCTGCACTGCAAGCTGCTGGTCATGAAAGTGGCAGCCTACTGGATTCCATTGCTATGAGTTGGGCAATTCCTCAGGGGTTCTGTCTCGGCCTGTTGCCTGTCTGTCTTGGTCGTCGATCGACGCTGTTGTTTGTGGTTTCATGTCCTCGACCGACCGACGACCGACCGACCGACGACCGTCGATAAATCGTAAGTTGGTAGCGCCTCTGGGTCAGGCGGCTGAGTCAGAGGGTGTTCCCTTTCCCATCGGTTCCCTTTGTACGTCTCGCATTGTGGTTTATGTGTGGCTCCGTCCCACCTTCCCGTATAAGTGACCAACAGCAATTTGTAAGCAAGTGGCGTCTCACAAGCATACATTCATTACTTGTTACGGAACTGTTAGAGCAGCTGTTAAAATAAATTATGACCCAAGCATGTGTAATAAATTGACATACACAACTAATACAGCGAAAAAATACATCACTTCACAAAGCTACATTTGAACTTTCTCAATTTAGCAGTGGGTATTTAACAATGTGGGATGCGGTGGTGTTGCGGTATGTTTGGTGCCTTGTAACCGGAAGGTCGCAGGTTAGAATCTACCTCAAGCCACTGCGTAGCGACTCTAGACAAGTTGCTCTCGAAGCATCATTGTCTGTGAGGAGCCAGCAGGAAACCGCCTCACTTATCTCATCCCCAGGTGGCATAAAAACCAATGGGCCTGCCTTCGGGAAAGACACTCGTTATCATCACATTTAACAATGGGTAGTCAAAAAGTGTTCTGTCGGCACCTTTGAGAAGTTCTCAGTATTTGTAAACAGAGAAAAAATAATACTTTTTTAATTTTTTTGTTTCGGGAAATATTTTAAGTCGTGCGGAATTGTTTATGCCTCCAGAAATTTTTTTACTACTACAGTACTGTTTTGTTCCTGAGAGTTTTCATCTGTCTGGGATAAAAATAGTAGTAATGATGATAATTATAAAAATAACAATAAAAAGGTGTGGCATTTGTTAAGTGCCTTTGGACATAGCTTTGCCCAGATAACAGTGTCTCTACCAACACTTGCTAATACCTGTGGCTATCTGGTGCTTTTGAGCAACTGCTTTCTATGGCGCCATTTCCACCAAGCATTGCATGACACAGTCTGGTAACCATTCCGGAAGAATTCTTATCTTTTATTTATAATCGTTACAGGTTGTGTATGCCTCGGGTAAAAGTTAATAATAAATCAACTCCAGGTGTATTTTCATTTGCAGATATGTGTTGAAACTCCTATATTAATACAGTTGATGCCACCTAAATACATAGCCTCGGGACTGTCTTGAACCTATGCACTTAACCACTTAACCAACTTATGAACTTAAGAGAAGTTCACATGTGCTGTGTAAAATTGGCTAAATGTACTGGTATTTAATAACATAGATGGAGCTTACATACTGTAATGTCTTCCAGGCATTAAATCATCTCGATTTGCTTCGCTAACGTCAAAGTCCTGCAGACACACCCAGCCATTTAACATGTTTTTTTTACAGCTTAAACGAGTGTCAAACATGCTGCAGGAACAGTGTGCACATTCCAGAATGTCACTAGCCAGAGTTGTTTGCTGTTCATGGGCAAACTCTCCTGTAGGTGGCCAGAATGTTCTAAACTGCCTATGCTATTATGTGTTGTTGAATATACCGGTACACAGAGCAATGCATTACGGTCCTGTTGTTGACTATGCACATAACCGAATTATGCACATATGCGATATGCACATACCTGCAGTAGTCTGCCATTGAAATGCCCTATATTAAAACGGGACCAGCCAGGTTCTATGCACATAAGTGAATTATGCACTTATTCGTTATGCACTTAAGGGGCATTGACTGTAATATAATGTATTATATTAATATTAATGAAT
Organism: Aporrectodea caliginosa; assembly: GCA_020284085.1. Classification (NCBI taxonomy): domain Eukaryota; kingdom Metazoa; phylum Annelida; class Clitellata; order Crassiclitellata; family Lumbricidae; genus Aporrectodea; species Aporrectodea caliginosa. Next base: position 276,820 of record JACEVL010001096.1, read on the forward strand.
GATTATAAATATTAAAATTAATTAAACAAATTTCCTTGTTGAAGCCAGTCCTCAGATCGAGGGTGGTTGAAGACAAGACAAGTCAATATTAATAATAATAATAATAATAAATCTTGTTTGCATCTGTATTAAGTGTTCTTGAAATTGAATTAATAATAATAGTAAGACGATTTCTATAGTGCCGTAGCACAGCCGAGGCCGAATTATACTAATGAAACAATAACAATGATTTTAATAATAAAAATGATGATGATGAAGTTGGATTATGTTGTGTTACAGACAGCATTCCAGTTACGTTTACTTTCACCGTCGGGCAATGTCCTGCCGCCCAACTGCACAGGTGCCGTCACCCAGCTTATCAAAGTTGAAAACCCGGACAAGGTGATTCTTTGGCTTCACCAACATCAGTCTGTCTGCTTTGGTGTTTTTCTTTGTCTCTCTGTCTATGTCTCTTTGACTGACTTTTGTCTGCCTATTTACGGGTACATGCTTAATTAAGTGCCTTTGTTAATATATCTGTTTCTACTGGCATGCATGTGTGTTTATCTGCCTGCATGTGTTTTGTTTGTCTAGTTGTATGGTTGTGTTTGTCTGCTTGTCTTGGTGTATGTGTATATGTCTGGACGTGTGTGTATGCCTGTGTCTGTCTGTCTGATTAGTGCATCCAAGACAATGTTTCTGTACTGTTTATATTGGTTCTGCATTTTTTTCCTGATAAGCCCATGTGGGCCATCTCCATCTTCATGAAGTCTTCATCAGGTGTTCTTTCTGTTTCAGCAACCGCTTCGGATGCGGATACGGGTGAACTACAGCGTAGGCGGTGTTCCCGTCAGCGAACAGGCCGAACTGAACAACTTCCCCCCAGCCGCCTGGCAATAGCGCCTCCCAAACAGCCTGCCCCTCGTTCCCTCTCCCCCGCCCGCCCACACGTCGATTGCCTGCCCACATTTTCGCACAGACAAGGGAGATCATGGACATCATATCAAGACATTGACAAGAGTTCTCATGTGTATGGCCTTCGTTTATGCCTGGCTGACCGTACTACCGAACCACTTCAATGACCGGCAGTACTTTGAGGTGGCCATACTATGATAGCCATAAAACAATATCCATAAAAAGATATCTATACTACAATAGCTGTAAAACAATATCTGTAATTTAATGTCAACAGGGCAACAACTGTAAACAATAATCATAATACAATGGTGGTAATAATTCCATATCCTTATTACAGTATCCATTATGCAATCTGCAATTCGACATCAGTAATACAGTTTCTGGTATATCGATAGCTGTAATATGATAGATGTAATGCGATGGGCATGCCAGTTGATGTTAGTAGCATTCTTTGACTATCAACTTTTGTCATCAGGTGGTTCATATTTCCGGTTTGACCAACTGCCCCAGTCTTCTCTGCCATCTGGTGCATAAACCCTGAACTTAGTGCAGATGTCTTGTATGCAAGTCTGACAAGAAATCTTGTTTGCTGTGTGCTTTACCAGAAACCTTTTTAGCTGTGGACTTTGAATTCGCTTGTTGGCAATTGGCAACTGACCAGAGCATCATGGAATTGATTTTGGTCGACTATGACCTTCGGCAAGATTTTGACCATCTTTCTCTGCTATTATGTTCAGTAGCCTTAATTAACATTACCTACTCGAGAAGCATCATTTACTTAAGTAATTAACTGAAAAAATTCATCCAATAAAATATATGCTGGTTACAATTATATCAGATGAGAACAATGGTGAAAGATGTGTAGTGATAACAACAGTTATAATAAAAACAATGACAATGATAATGCAGAATGCAATTATGTAAATCGAATCTTAATTAGTTATGCACCAAAAAATGAGATAAGTAGTGAAACAGCAGTGTTAGTAAAAATTTATTAAAATCTTAATTATAAGTATACTGCGGTAATATTAGTTAATGCTTGAGTTAATGAAATACCATTTGAACTGTAGTGGCAGTGAAATGACCGTGCTCTCAGCTTTTGATATTGATTGCTCCTCTGAAAATCAAGGCTGTCCCTTCAGGAGGTTGTCTATTTGTTTGCATGTCATTTGAAGTGTGCAGGTGCCATATAAATTTGTTACCTTACGTTACTTCACTGCATTGCAGGCATTATTATTGTCTGCATCTTGTGTGTCTCGTTTGTTTGAGAGAAGCGGTTGTCTATTTGTCTGGGTACTGTTGTCAAGTGTGAATTTTGGCTGTATGATCAGTTAACAGCCGGAGGATCACGTATTTATGGACTGTTGTTGAAAGGGAGATGGAATTCATAATAAGTGATTGCTTTACCTCTAGTTCGGCTTTTGGCGTTGTAATGAATTTTTGCGAATCGTTTTGTTAGACCACAAATCTTTCGTTGCAGATCGGTTCGTATTTTTCATTTGATCGGAATTGATCCGTTTCACGTGTGTGTTGTTTGAGTAGCTTTAACATTGATCAAAATCTGCCTTAAAGGCATTTTGATCGATTGGCTTGTACAAAGTGAGACTACAACAATAACTTTCCACAATTTGAAGTGTTGTATTCTCTTGCATCTTCTAATGCACATAGCAAGAGTTCACTGTAATGACCAGGTATACAGGTGCATGTACTTCCCAATGTATGGTACCTATTGTATTAGACTATTGTTGCCAGCTACCTAATGCCATGGCTCCTTGCCACCTGTTGAACTAGCTTGCTGTGGGAGTTGTTTGTTTCTGTGGGTTTCAGTTTGCCTCCAGTATCTGAACGATATAGTGGTCCAAATATCTGAGTGCTTTGGTCTTTTCATGTTTGACTGGTTTCATCTGAATTTTACATCAGGTTCTATTATTGTTGCCTTGTCATTCTTGTCAAATGAAAACGTCGCGTAGGCCGGCTGGAGGGGTACAGCTCTGACTGATTATATGACAAAGTGCTGTATAAATTAATACCTGGATACTTCTTTTGTGGTCTGGTATGTTGCTGTGTTGTTCAAAGTTAAATGCAAGGGTACAGTTATCTCCATAATTGTAACAGAATAATGTTAATGATAGGTGATGTATTACTGTTAAATTATACTATGATTTTTGTTAAAAATGAAAGTGACAATATATGCAGATATGGAGGATGATTGTACTTGCAAATTAACAGTACGACTGAGCACTTGATTTAAAATTTGTTTCCACATTCTGACTGATGTTAGATAGTTTCTGGTTATGCACTTCAAGTTGTACATTTTTTTAAATTACCTGTTGTTTTTGTGTCAGAGAAAACCAACCAAATGCACTTTAACTTCTTTAAACTGGCTAATGCTGGTTGAAAGTAAGTCCTTGGGTTTTGAAATGAATTTCCTCTTTTTGCTTTACCTGCATACTGTCTTCTCAACCTAGTGTCCTGCTATTGATTTGCTCTACCTTACTTTATCGTATAGTTTAAAACCAGTTATTAAGGCCTTTGTGATAGCAATCACTTTGGTGTTTGCATTGTGAAGGAATAAAATTTATTATAGGTGCCAGAGTAAAATTGTCTGTAGTTTGTTTTTATTTGATTCACAACTAGCAAAGACCGACCAATAGTTTTAATGAGCGATATGTGAACAATTTGTGAGCTAAAGCCTGTATCTCTGCTCAAGTGCCATCTACTATGCTGTCATGATTTCCTGTTGTCTGTTTTTGTGAGTTTTTTTAAATAGTTTTGTAAGTTGGGAATCAGAAATTTGCCAAGATTCTAGTGAGAAAGAGGGGTTATCTTCCTGTAGTGGCAATGGTACTGCATTTGACCAGGATTTGAATCCTTGTGCATTGCATGAAATTGTCAATCATTTGTTGAGCGGACCAATGAGGAAACATTGTGAATGCTTTGCTCTTGCCTTGCCTGCACTTCAGCCGAAAGATCCTATAACTTATGGATGGTTGATGCCTAAAAATTATGTGATTAAGAATTTATCATATGTGTGAATTTGTGAGTCTATGTCGCCACTTTGCTTGATGCAATGGCCAATCGGTCAGGCGCATATTGTTGCCTTGTCATTCTTGTCAAATGAAAACATCACGTAGGCTGGCTGCACAGCTCTAACTGATTATATGACAAATTGCTGTATAAATTAATACCTGGATACTTCTTTTCTGGTCTGGTATGATCGGATAAGATAATTGCTGCTATGTAAATTAATTAAAAATATCAGTAAAGAAACAGTCAATAGAGGAGCTGTGAGAATATCAAGAATGTCATAGCTTTGGAAAACAACATTCATAACAGACGTACCGGTATCCCAAGAATGCACTGCAATGTAAGAACCCAGGTACGGGTAGTCTTTTTATGTAGAGTTCAGGGGTTTTGATTCTGACTAGGTATGGTCTTACTTTGCCAGAAAGGTCGTGTTATGTAATGCAATGAATCGTGTCTTATGCTCCTCTATCAACAGAAGTCCTGGGAAGTGCATCAAATTACACTGGTATATTTTGGCTGATTGACAACCATGATGAAGTTAAAGACATAGCACTTGTCCTTTCAAGAGAAGTGGATTGACACGTGTTAACTTATTTATCAGTTTCAATTGGAATACTGAGATTCAGACCCTGGACTGGAAGATGACAGGCCATCTTGGTAGTAATTGGCTGCCTGCCACACGGATGAATCTGGTGAACATTCTTTCGGTTCATCATTTGCTTTTGATTGGTTTTGCTATTCACTGGTTTGGTTTTGAGTGCCCAATGAGACTGGTTTGGGTTTGGAATGTGGTTTGCTTAGAAGCAATGGTCAAAATTGCATTGTACATTACGATAAATAAATGTAAATGTTCAGGTATTTGTATAGTGACCATATGGCCTCAACCATGCTTATTTTGCAATGAATTGATCAGGTGAGATCCTTCACCACTGCTGTCCATTTGAATGGCTGCCAGTTAAAGTTCCCGTGCATGGACCACAGTAACCTGAGATTCAAACTTCAGCGCTACAAAACTTCGGATTAGATTAGCCAAAAACGGTTTGCTTGGCTGTGTTGTTCTATTTCTGTGGCTGTTTATTATTATTATTATTGTTAATATGAAACTGTAAATTTTTGTAAAAGAGGTAAAATATTAGCTATGGTAAATATAAAATTTCTTAGTGTCACACAAAGGTGCATCAGGGCAACTGTCTTGTTTAGAGGCTTGAAGAGAAACTTTAAGGGTGACATTACTGGATATGAGTTGTTTGGCTCTAGTCTTTACAAGAGATTGTATACTGTTACAAAAATATAATTTTTATTAACATTTTGCTGTTAATAGCATTAATGAACGGAGTAAAAGACCAAATTATGCTGTGTATAGTATTTGGAAACTATTATTTTTGCTGCTGCAACTACTACGTGTGCTCCCAACCATTACTATTCCACTCCCCAACCATTACTATTCCGCTCCCCAACCATTACTATTCCACTCCCTTGCACACTGCTCAGTTGGAAATGATTCCTCATGTTTTAAACAAATAATGACTAACAGTTTGAGTATTGTTATAGGAATAGTTATGTCATGTGCTGTGAATTCGACTGAACATTTTATCATTAGCGTCGAATGTCAGGACATACCATCAATCTCACTCCAGGAGATGTTGTGTCAAGTGACTTGCTAAACGTAGTACTTGATTGTGGGCAGGTTCAGCTTCACGAGTGGTACTTTGCATTCTAGTTGAGTCACATGTTGGCTGACTTCTTGATCGCTCAAATTCCTGGTGCAATGCATATTACGGATGAACAGTTGCCGCTGCACGATATAATCTGATTAGGTTTTGTAGCGGCATAATTTGTGAGTTGGCCGAATGATCTTTCGGCCCCGGCTTATGCCTCCGGACTAGTTGAAAGGGGTTGTAGTTGATAGCGCTATCTGGTATTACGTGCATTTACTTCAGCTTACCTTGTTGCATAACTTTCGTATCTGTGCTGTCTGAGAATGCACGTGGGTAGGGCTAGGGCTGACGAGGGCAGATAATTATTCCTAGTAGTTTTTGTATTATTTAGGGTCGTTTGTCCTCGTTTACTAACCACCGTCTCTACACAAATGCCCTGGCAAAGTCTGTCGAGTCGAAATAACAATCTTTAGCGTTTGACAAAGTTAATCACTTACTGAAGATGGTTTCCGTACTGTACATATTTTTGCAGAATCTGTGGAAAGGCATCGAGACCCAAATATGATGTGATGATTCTATTGACGTTTGTAATTCAACACAACCTGTATAATTTCGTTGATTTAACAAAATCTGGTAAATTTTCTCTGAATTTGTTTTCTTGTCTTCGGAGACTGGTTGGTTGGACTTGGGAGGTAAGTAAGTAGGTGTATAGGTATGTATCAAAACATTTATGTAGCACCTGTAGATAACTTCAGAGGCACTGAGAACTGCTCAGAGTTAGGTAGGTTAACCCCCATATTGTGTAGTCAACCGGTTTTTGCAATTTGGCTGGCTTTTTTATTCTGATCACCCTGTTCTTGAAATTTGACTTACTTTTAAAATTTATCTTCTGATTCTTATAAAAATATTCTTTATTAACTCAGAACTGACAAGTACGCAGTATGATTACAAGTCATACTATGAACGGATAATTACAAGTTATTACAGGAGTTGAGTTTAACAGTATGGCAGCCTTGCAAGGTGCCCATCTGTCCTACCAATGCCACCTAACGAAGCTGAGTTGACCTTTGGGAGTGTAGCAGGTATCGATCCCACTTCCTACTTGATGTTCTGCTCTTCATGCCAGCGATGTTACCATTCATCTATCCCCCCCCCATTCTGTATTCCATATTTTGAAATTTCACTGGTTTTTACAACTTATCATATCTTCTGATCCTTATATTTTTTAAATGCCTTGGCTTTTGTAATTTAGCATTTCTTGATCGAATTCCTCCAATTTTGGAAATTTGACTGGTTTTCTGATTTGAAATCCATCTTCTTTTTCCAACTTTTCTTTGGCTTGAAGTACATTTTGCTAATGTTTTGGACTTTACTGGTTTAGTAATGTGACTAGGTTTTTAAGGGAAAGAGAAAGTTTTATGTCTCTTCTAGTGGAATTTTACTTGTTTTTTACAAATAGGGAGAGCATGAATATTTAAAAGTGTGACAGTGACCAAATATCTAGGTGCGTGACGTCATTTATGGACGGCCCCTTGGCTTATCAACACATAACCAGTCACACAGAATAAAAGTTGAATTACCTTTTATAATTCAACTGATACATATTTTCAAACAGGGCTGCTCTGCAAAAAATCGATTTTCAACAAACTGTAGAATGTATCTGGTCCAGAATTTGACAGATTTCCTGAATTTGATAAACTTCTGGAATTTAGCTAATTCGGGATGTGGGCAGACAGCAGTGGAATTCCATGAACGTTTGGAATTCGACGTACGTAGAGTGTGTTCTTATGGGTGAAGATGAAAAGAATAAATGCATGAAGCTAGAGGCCACCCTGCTGTGAAGTGTTAGAATCATTCGTCATTGTGATTCTAGAATTTTCCAGGCCCTAATAACAGCGATAGACGAAATGGTTGAGTGGAAAGAGAGGACTGGCACCGAACCCTAAGTGTCTTTCTGTGGCTCCATCTGTCGATGAGTGAGTCGGTGCTTTGTCGAAAATCGTTTACAATAATAATATTCTGTGCAGCCGATAAGACTATCGCACTTCCCATCGAACCTCAGTTTTAGACTCCTCATGCTTCACAACACCCTCCTCGTGGTCCTGGTTTGTGTCTCCCTATCATTCTGTTCGTCTCTTATGATGTTTGCTCTGTCTGTCTGTCTGTCCTAGTCTCGTTGTATGTCTCTGTGAGTCTGCCTCGCGCATTGAGGCGTCTATTATTCTCGAAGTTTTTCCAGGCCTTTGTCAATGTGTCTATGTCTGACCTTTCAACTTTTCGTAGCCTTGTTAAGTGTCGCGTGCTTTAATTGTAAGCACGTGGGTGTAATAAGTGCGATACTGATACAACTCCATTGTCACGCGGTCCTAGAATACGGTTTCATTTGAAAGGACGATCGCATAATGCTGGTACCCAGTGCGTTATGATAGGACTAGCCTGGGGTTTCATCAACCAGTGGTGACCTCTCGTTATCTGAGCAAACTGTTTCGTTATTAATTAACTGTTTGTCCGTAATGAACTTGTAACATCGTGTAGGCATGCGTTACCTGAAATGCGTTTTATTTAGTGTCTAGATACGTACAGTGATGCGTATAGAATAATTCTTATTAGGACCTTAGTATTGGCGCTAATGTGGTTTGAGGTTCAAAGAAAAGGTAGGGCCTATAGTTACCTACAGGCACACAACAATGAAACTTAAGCCGTCTGTAGTAGTGTAGTTTATTATATTATGAAGTAATTATAGAATATTTTTTATTTTAGCTATATAGTATTTTTAAAGAAATTTTCAGGAAGTTTTTGTTTACACTGCTTTTTTAAATAATAATTTGACAATGGTGGCAATTTGTTTAGTTACACCTAGACTTACTCCTCTCGATGATATAGTTTTGTGTAGGCCCCTTGTAGCGGCATGGCTGTGTTGCGGCCAGTGTGATTCTCGTTAACGATAACGATAACGAAAATTTTCGTTAACGAAAATAAAATGACTTCGTTAACGATAACTATAACTATAACTAAAAATATCATTAACTATAACTATAACTATAACGAAAATAACACTAACGAAAATTCATCTTTATTTTCGTTAATACAAAAAATAAAAATAGGAGGTGCAATATGGACGATTCGACATAAATGAGAACGAAAAACGCGATATTTTTATTATGCAAATTGTCAGTTACTTTAGAAACTTCGTGTATTCATGAAGCTGGATGCATCCATGCTTCAAAGGCTTTCAAAGCTCTGAGCAAATTGTGAAACAGCGTGTTAATACGCAAAACTTTTGCTTATAGCCTTAATTATTCTAACTAAGTAGTAACTAAAATTAACTAAAATAAAAATCCATTAACTATAACTATAACTATAACTAAAAATAATACTAACTATAACTATAACTATAACTAAAATAAAAAGCATTAACTATAACTGTAACTATAACTAAATAAAATCTGTAAGGAGAATCACACTGGTTGCGGCTCCATGGAAATTGTTATTATTATCATTATTAATGACGATGTGCTTTTGAGCAAGACCACCCGAGTGTCTCGTGTTAGCAGGCATTCAATGGTAGAGTAGGAAGTGCATGCATGTATTAATATATAATAATAATATATTTTCTTTAATGAAGCGCCTGATAAACGCACTGCGCTGTACATTTAAGCCTACATGTTATGACAATTAAACAATTCACAAGAACACAAATGACAGAAGACATAAATCTTAACTACTAACAGAACAGACAGCCTGCAACACACGGCGCTAATAGCAGCCTACAAAGCATGTCCGCCTACGGAACTCGATCTCGGTACCTCTCGTTCTCTATGCCATTGTGTTATCCAATGCGCTATCGGGCATGAAGTAATTGGCGAGTAAATGGATGAAAGAGTGCATTGGTTAAAAAAAGAGAATGGAATGAATGAAAGACAGCGAATGAATGTGAATGCAACGGTTTGTGAGTAGGCCTAAATGAGGCCGAATGAATGAGTTATTTAGCAAGTGAGTGAGCAAATGAACGAATAATTGAGGCTTGGCAGTTAGACCGAGTGAGTGAATGACTGATTGAGGGAGCAAATTAATGACAATGAGGACTGACTGAATGAGATAGAGTCAGTGAGGTAGGAGACAGACAGACAGACAGGCAGACAGATCCAAGAGTGGTGTGCAGTCTGTCCTGGATCCTTCGTCCGCTTGTGCCACCCAGCAGATAAGAGGAGGATGTGGAAGCGGAGGTTGCTGAGGCAGAGGCGTTTGCTGAGGATGCAGATAAGCGACGTATTATGTGCGGCTGTCGGATCAGATGCCATCGGACATTATGCACCTCTCTCGTCTCAGTAGGTCTTGCAGAAATTCCGTCCGTCAAGTTGACAACATATCCAGATGCTTTGCATCATCATCATCATCATCATCATCATCATCATCATCATCATCATCATCATCATCATCATCATCATCATCATCATCATCATCATCATCATCATCATCATCATCATCATCATCATCATCATCATCATCATCATCATACTCGTTATCATCATCATCATACTCGTTATCATCATCATCATACTCGTTATCATCATCATCATACTCGTTATCATCATCATCATACTCGTTATCATCATCGTCATCATCATACTCATCATCATCATCATCATCATCATACTCGTTATCATCATCATAATACTCGTTATCATCATCGTCATCATCATACTCATCATCATCATCATCATCATCATACTCGTTATCATCATCATAATACTCGTTATCATCATCGTCATCATCATCATCATCATACTCGTTATCATCATCATAATACTCGTTATCATCATGATCATCGTCATCATCGTCGTCGTCATCATCATCATTAGTAAGAGCAGATAGTTTAGGCCTATATCTTCATCTCTTCATATCTCTGTATGTCGGTCTGCCTTTGTCTGCCTTTAATATTATTTCTCTCCGTCCGTCTGCCTGCCTCCTCTGTGTCGCCCTGCATCTGTCTGCCTGATTCCATACCACCCCGATATGCTCAATTTACCCCCAAGGCACTCAGATGAATACGATATGTTTTGGGACAGTTGGGAAACATCTGCCTGGATGAGCGTTGCCAATGCAAAATACATACCTGTGCCAAGTTATTGTGTCTTCCGGGGTCAGTAATTATTGGCGGGGAATGCAACCGTCGGTCCGTCTAGAGGACGCGCCAGTCTAGTATGTGGATACAGGGATGTGATGACGTCGTTACCTAACAGTTACCCTCCAAAGATTACAGATGCAAGGGTGGATAATATCTCGATTGAGTAACATATTATGTTACTCAATCGAAAAAGTATAGGCTAACTCGTTGCGTATGTACGTGTATGTTCAGCTATTCATACCTACATGCATGCATTCATACACACTTACATGCAGTGTGATTCTCGTTAACGATAACGAAATGTTCGTTAACGAAAATAAAATGATTTCGTTAACGATAACTATAACTATAACTAAAAAAATATCATTAACTATAACTATAACTATAACGAAAATAACAATAACGAAAATTCATCTTCATTTTCGTTAATACAAAAATAAAAATAGGAAGTGCAATATGGACGATTCGACATAAATGAGAACGAAGAAATGCGATATTTTTATTATGCAATTTGTCAGTTACTTTGGAAACTCGTGCATTCATGAAAAGCTGAATGCACTCTTGCTGCAACGGCATTCAAAGCTCTGAGCAAATTGTGAAACAGCGTGTTAATACGCACAATTTTGCTTATAGCCTTAATTATTGTAACTAGTAGTAACTAAAATTAACTAAAATAAAAATCCATTAACTATAACTATAACTAAAAAATAATACCAACTATAACTATAACTATAACTAAAATAAAAAACCCATTAACTATAACTGTAACTATAACTAAAATAAAATCTGTAAGGAGAATCACACGGCTTACATGGCCTACATATATGCATACACACACACACACACACACACACACACACACACACACACACACACACACACACACACACACACACACACACACACACACACACACACACACACACACACACACAAACGTACATACACAAATATACCAATTAATAATAATAGCAGTAGTAGCAGTAGTAGTGGTGGTGGTGGTAGACTGGTAGTAGTATACATACATACATACATACATACATACACGCATAATACATGTATTAGTAGTATAGTAATGGAAGTACGTGTAGTAGTAATAGTAACAGGAGTAATAATATACACAATTTATATACGTACAACACACACATACATACATACATACATACATACATACACGCATAATACATACATACATACATACATACATACATACATACATACACGCATAATACATGCAAACATGGATTGGTAAGTACTAAGTACCTACATACAGAATTACAGATCTACATACATCCATCCATGCATAGACCTACATACATGCACACACACAGAGACACATACATAAATACACGAACGCGCACTAGTTTCTGCTGGTCGCAGACATTACTGTGCAAAATGCAATATTCACTAAGAAAATCACTTAATAATTGAATTGGTCGCAGAACACAGATAATAATTATGTGGGGCACTCAGAAAAAACATGCTTCGCAGCTTGAGGCAGCAAGGGGGTGATTTTTGGATGTGGGATGTTGAGTGAGAGTGGGGTGGGGCGGGGGTTGCACGACGGAGGACAAAGGTGTTATTGTTAACACAGCAGACAACGGTATCCTGTTACATACTGTGTTGCCTTGTATTGATATACTAGCACGCCTTGTATTTAATCTTCAGTCGCGAAGAGATGAATTGATTGCATGCTGATTGATTGAATTATTGCCTGATTGACTTATTGACTTGCTTGCTTTCATATTAACTTATTTATTTAAAGACGGACCATACGGGCGGAAGAGAGATATATTTATATATTTTTGACAGACAGGCAATAATGAGCGAAGTAAGTAAGAGCGATCTGAAGCTGGTTCTGATGAATGATGTTTTGACGGCACAGCCTCTGCAGAATTGATGCTCTGTGTGCGGTGGATGGATGGGCGGATGGAAGGCAGGATGGATGATGAATCTGATCCGGCTCTGAAGCCATTTTCTGAGTCAGCTGCTGAGTATGCTGGATGGTTACGCACTCCAACATCATCAACCCACTTTCCATTTCTCTCCTCCGTTCGTCCGTTCCTCAGCCTGTTCACGCATCCTGCTTCAGTGGAAAGACCGACCGATAGATGGCTGGCCATCAGATCCAGCCAGGCTAAGGGATTATCTGCTTATCAGTAAGGTTTGTATATTGACTGAATGCATTAGGAATTCTCTCAGCTATATAATATAGTTGAGCATCGAAATTACGTATGGTGTTGATACATCGTTGTTTTGCCATCCACGCAAAACAAAGAGATGTGTATTTGTACACAATATGCCTGAATGAATATGGGATCTATTAATAAACAGATGGAAGGATGAGTAGAGACGAGAAGACGAAGCGAGAGAAACGGGGAGGAGAACAGAGAGGAATATATATTATAGGAGAGGAATAGATGGGAGGGGAATGGAGAGGAGATGAATGGATATTAGTTGAATGGAGAGGAAAGGAATAAATAGGATAGGAGTTTGCATGAGAGGAATAAGCCTAGATAGAAGAGAAATAGATAGGAGCGGTATTGAGAGGAGATGAATAGATATTAGATGACTGGCGAGGAGAGGGATATATAGGATAGAAATAGGTAGTCGAGGAATAGATATATATGACAGCGAATGGGTATCCAGAAAACTATATGACGCCTTGCATTTTCCAATCACAAAGAGACAGAGAGACAGACAGAGAGACAGGGACAGGAGAAGAGGAGAGACTTAGGATAAGAGAGAGAGAGAGAGAGAGAGAGAGAGAGAGAGAGACGAGAGAGAGAAGACAGGGTAGAACAGGATAGGAGAAGAGGAGGGGACTACATAAGGTAGAGGAGAGAGAAGAAGAGAGAACGAAGGAAGAGAGCAGACAAGAGCGGAGGAGAGAATGCATGTATCAGGTGTGTAAACATTGCAAGCATTTCTTTCTGACGCACGTGTAACTTACTATGCATTCCAAAATCGATACACATGCGAAAGACAGGAATGCGATCCGATGTATATACCTAAGTAGAACGCTATATTGTATAAATACGTGTTTATGTGCTTGATGCTTGTTTTATGCAGTCCCCACCAGACATAAAATGTGGATTGCGATGCGAAGGATGGTTTTATCGGTATGTGTCATGGATTAATAGAACGATTCGAACGAAATGTCATTTGAACTCACAAATGCACACATGCATATAGCATCGCTCGCACAGATATTTAACTGGATGCCAAATTGATTAGGCATCTTGCATATTCATAATATATGCGAGTGCAGATATGATAATGAGAGAAAGAAGAGAGGAGAGAGAGAGAGAAAGAAAGAAAGAAAGAAAGAAAGAAAGAAAGAAAGAAAGCGAGACAAGAGAGCCACACACGTGGACAGAGAGACAATGAGAGAAAGAGAGAGAGAGAGAAGAGAGAGAGAGAGAGAGAGAGAGAGAGAGAGAGAGAGAGAGAGAGAGAGAGAGAGAGAGAGAGAGAGAGAGAGAGAGAGAGAGAGAGAGAGAGAGAGAGAGAGAGAGAGAGAGAGAGAGAGAGAGAGAGAGAGAGAGAGAGAGAGAGAGAGAGAGAGAGACAGACAGAGAGAGAGACAGAGCAGAGGCAGAGACAGAGACAGAGACAGACAGACAGAGACAGATTGTATGAAATCCGCAGTCTACCTCGTGTGTGTATGTGTGTGTGAGAGAGAGAGTGTGTGTGTGTATGACTGTTTGAATGTTTATGTATATTCTTTTTGCATCCTGCGCTATTCTTATCCACCGGTGTCAGTTTCCTGTAATAAAATAGAAATTTTTCCACTCTCTCTCTCTCTTTCTCTGTCTCTCTCACTCTTTTTCTCTGTCCCTTTATATCTGTGTTTACATGCATAGAAACGACCGATGTTTCATCAAAACAAATCATTCACGCATATTTTGTTGATTATTCATAACTTTTTATATCGCACACAATAAAACTGCTCACATACAAGCATGTAGGCCTACAGCGCTTAATGCATACATATGATCTTAAGTCAGGATTATGGACATGTCTGAGGAGCATGATTGCATATACATATATGTAGAGTCTATATAATATATATATGCATATATAATATATAATATTTACATATGATCCTTGGTATCGCATCACATCATTTTATGATCATAGCAAGGGTGGAACTAGGGACCAACCCGGCCATGCTACGTCTGAGTTTGAGTTGAGGCACAATCTCGAGCCATTAATGGGGTTAGCCATGCAGTCGGGGAGTTGTGGTTCGAGTCAGGTTTGCCTGTACTAAGCCTGGAAAGCAAAAGTCACGAAAACTTAGAAAAATAAAGAATAGGTCTGCAAGAAATACGACCCTCACTCTTCCCATTGCAGACTTCTTGATTCGCGTTGTAATATAGGCCTATATATAGTCTATAATCTATATACGTTTATAATGTATGATGATAATGATTATGATATATAAAAACATAGGCCTATATGTTGGTGACGACGACGATACTGTTATAACTATAGGACCATGCGTTTGGTTACATGGTCAATGACAGTCTATTATAATAGACAACAGTTTTTGCTGTCGTTAGGCCACACACGCACACACGCCAGCCTAGAACGCGCGCGGTGTCATTTAGGCTCGCGTGTACAAGCGTAGGCGGACCTCAGCAGCTGTGGGATAGCAGATTCTCCTGCTTATAAAGCGCAAATGCTGGCAAACACAGTCTCGTGTACATGCAGCCGGCATCGATACAGCACAGTACGTATAGACCTACCTGCAAACGACGTCTGTTGCACACATACAGGTATTACAAATGCATTTGGGGTACGCGGCTGTGGTACACGCTCTAACCACGAAGCCGCGAGCATATTAGGTCTACGCTTGATTGGCAAATGGATCGGATTAGTCGCACGTGATGCTGGGTCGAAGCACGGACCATACACTGCAGGCCTTCGATACGTCGGTGTCTAGTCTGGCTAAGTCCTGATCGTTGGCGGATCGATAACATCATAAATTATGTCTGTGCACCAAGAGCAACGGACGACGGATGAACGGGTGAGTTACTGGTTTGACGCCCGTTGTCTGTTATAAGGTAGACTGTGCTTCTTATGTCTCATGCGCTGAAATGTATGCCACCGTTTTTCCATAGACGACGTGCAGAGGTGATTGGATCACCTGTTCTAGCGAATCAACGGTAAGGAATCTAGGATACGTTGTGAAATAGGAGAAGAAGAAGAAGACAAGGCCCTTAAGCTAGGCTCATGTGTCAGACGCGGTTATACCGTGTTAGGGAGTTTTTCTTTTCTCAGCCTCCGCATGTAATGGCAGTTGGTTATCCCTCGTCGCTGGATGTTCACATCGACAGTGAGCGGTCGCTGTGTTCATGTCATAGTCGAGTCCGCTAGGGGCGCTATTGGATTAGAAACCGTGGAATCTCTTCTCTGTCTGTGCTGACGGGGATTTAAACGCCCGACCTCTGGGTTTGATGGATGGATGGACGGACGGACCTGTGGACAAACGATAGGACGGATGGAGCGGATGATAGATAGATTAATGGAGGATGGATTGGTGGATGGATTGATCATCGAGGAATGAATGAATACATGAATGAGGGATCATGGATGGATAGATAAATGAACGAATGAAATAACGAAGTGCATTTCATGAGTCTCAGTGAGTCAGTCAGCCAGTCAATCAGTCCGTCCGTCAGTCAGTGAGTAAGTTAATCAACCCGCCAGTCAGCCAGCAAGCCAAAAGCCAGCGAATCTGTCTGTCAGTCTGTCTAGATGTCCGTCTGTCTTCTTGTCTGTCTGCCTATCTGTCTGTCTGTTTGACTGACTATATATTTACCATGTGTCTTCGGCGTCAACGTACCATCATCGCCCGAGGCTTAGCTGCTACATTTGCTGGTGGTGATAGTTGGTCCAGATCCTCTACCTCTCCCTCTTCCACCACCGGCGCCGTTTATTACTTTGGGGATGCTGACGGCGCTACCGCCCGCATCCGAGAGTCGACTGCTGAGGCAGAAGGTGATGTTCGGAGCGACGAATAGACTGGAAGTGGATGCTGGATGGAGTGGATGCTGAAGCTGCCTTTACCGTGATGCGCCGGGATGCCCTTCGTTATGTTTGCAGCCGCTTGGACTTGGAGTAGAATAGTCCTACGTAGACGGATAGCTTAGCGGATTTCTCTCAATTGGCTGGAGGATGAGACTTCAACAGGAAACGTGGACTGTCTAAATCGGTAGGAATACCAGTTCTATTCAGAAACCATGACTACTCACAGAGGTCTAAGGAGCAAAACGATACACAGATAAACGTCATTTTGGCCAGATACGGCCAGATGTCCTTCAGGTTTCTTTACTTACCGTTTTTACCTTACCTTGCATTATCGGACATTATGCTATTTTAGATACTGTACCCCGTATACTTTACCTTGCATTACTTTACTTTTTCATGACCTTACCTACAGCAATATACCTTACATTGAATTATCTCACCGGTCTACGTATTTCTATGGCATGCTATGCGAAACTGTTGTGATCTGAACTTTGGTCGTAAATGTTGTGTGATGTTATGTGACACCAGGTATGTTATGCTATGGGAAGTGTTGCGATGCCCATCAAAACCCGAATCACGACAACTATCTTATTCTCATACACACATACATACACACACGCACACGCACACAAACAACCAGACGAATGTAGTTCACTACCTAAAAGGTTAAAGATCAAATTTGGCTGGATATTTAAGAGTTGTATGACGCCTTTATATGAGATTGAAAAAGCGCTATATAAATGCTCAGATGTATACGTATGGCTGACCGTCATCGCTTGACCATTGTTTACTGTGTGGCTGACCACTGATGACCAGCCAGAGAGCAATGACAAAGAGCGACGCCTAAGGCCTGGCAGCTGATTCACCCCATCTTACTCACCCTACATTGGGAGTTCTCTCTCCCAAGCCAATTATGCTATTTGCACTCGTTCCCTCCTATTTGTCACCTCTCCATTGCACCATCTTATTACACAAACTCTTTATCCAGGTGTTACTAATATGCACTCATTCCCTTCTTCCCTTTTCTCATTTCTTCCTCTTCCTTCCTTTCTTCCTTTCTTTCTTTCTTCCTTCTTTCTTCCTTCCTTCCTTTCTTCCGTCCGTCCGTCTTTCCTTCCTTCCGTCCGTCTTTCCTTCCTTTTCTTTCTTTCTTTCTTTCTTCCTTCCTTCCTTCCTTCCTTCCTTTCTTTCTTCCTTCCTTCCTTCCTTCCTTCCTTCCTTCCTTCCTTCCTTCCTTCCTTCCTTCCTTTCTTCCGTCCGTCCGTCCTTTCCTTCCTTCCTTCCTTGCTTCCTTCCTTTTTTCCTTTCTTCCTACTTTTCTTTGTTCCTTTCTTCCTTCTTTTCTGTGCTTTTTCTTTTCTTTGCTTCCTTCTTTTCTTTGCTTCCTTCTTTTCTTTGCTTCCTTTTATCCTTGCTTCGTTTCCTTCCTTCTTTCCTTTCTTCTCTTCATCCTTCCTTCCTTCTTTCTTTCCTTCCTTCTTTCTTCCCTTTCTTCCTGCATGCAACATTCTCCAATCCTTCCTCCTGTGATCCATGCCTCCTTTCTTCTCCTCCATTTCCCACCAGTCCTCTGAATCTCCAACCGTTCGTCCTTCTTCCCTCTCCTCATCCATTCATCCTCCTTTCTCCCCTCCTCCAGGGACTCTTCCATCTGTCTTCATCCCACTCGGACAAGAGCCGACGATAGCACGGCCGCCGTTGTCAAGGCAACCAATTGGCTGACCGCCTTGACCACTACTGATGGATGAATGGACAGACTGTCCACTGTGTCCAGCCAGGAGAGGCCAAGCCACGCAGCTAAATCCTGTTTATGACATCTAGAAGGCAGGATTGCACATCGGGGTCTGGTACGAACAGGCACCATTGTATGAAACAAGACATTCACTTAGCGCCTTTTTCTAAACTGTTTATCAGCCCCAAGTGGTCGTGTGTGTATGGGGCATTTATATGGTGCCTTTCAACAATTCTGCCTAAGTGCCATAAAACTACTGCGGTCATAAAAGTCACGGGTGCACAGTGACTGTTCTGGCAACGAAGCAAAGCATCTGTAGCCAACAGACAGAATTTTCGTCTCGATGTTTGCAATAAAAAGGCCAGTGATATGTCTTGACCAGTCGGATGCTGCTGCTGCTGAAAGAGAAGATGGAAGATGCGGCCGGTCGTTTCATTTGTCCAGAGTCGGATTAACCCTTTCAATCCTGGAATTAACGGTTGGTCGGTTCTATTCAGACTCAGAAGATTCTTCTCGTTGGCTGTATGGCTGACTGATTGGCTGCCTGCCCTGAATGAGTGAGCGAGACAGTGACTGCCAGATAGACTGACTGAATAAATGAATGAATAGATGACTGACTGACTGACTGAATGAATGAATGAATGAATGAATGAATGAATGAAGTAATGAATAAATTAACTGACTGACTGAATTAATTAATTAATTAATGAAAGAATAACTGACTGACTAAATGACTGAATAAATGAATGACTGACTGACTGACTGACTGACTGACTGACTGACTGACTGACTGGCTGGCTGGCTGGCTGGCTGGCTGGCTGGCTGGCTGGCTGGCTGGCTGAATGAATGAATGAATGAATGAATGAATGAATGAATGAGTGAGTGAGTGAGTGAGTGAGTGAGTGAGTGAGTGGGTGGGTGGGTGGGTGGGTGGGTGGTGGGTGGGTGGAGGTACGGACGGATGGATGGATGTTTAAGTGAATCTGTATGAAGAATTAGTGAATGAACATACCACAACTGAACGACTGATTTGACTAATCAATCGATCAATCACTTGATCGGTTAATTAATTAATTAATTAAATGTTTGATTGCGGATTTTCATAATATAGGTCACTATATAAATATGTGTATGTGTGCGGGTGTGTGATTGTGTGTGGGGGAGTATGTTTGCGCTTTTGTTGTGTGTGGGTCCGCGCGCGTGCGTGTGCTCTGCATAGGCACAGGTAATCACTTGCGTCTAGAGAGGTCAACTGCGGGGTCAAACGCTGTTGCTAAATGACCTGATTTCCTGAACAGCTGGTCTGACAGTGCGTGTGGCCAGTCATTCAACCATGACTTCTAATCGATTAGCAACAGTTGGGCAGACGGATCATTAATTCCAAATGACGGATTCTCAGGGAGGTTGATGGACGCAAGCACCTAGATTTGGCCTTGTTTTCTCAATCTGTCCCATATGCCACCATCTCGTTACCCCTCCCAACTTCAAGACTATCCGTTCCCAAATTGGAGCATTACATATACATTGATGAATGATTGTATGAACGAAATGCATTTAATTTATTATAGATGCCTATAATTATAGGCTTAACGTAGCTAATTATTGGACACCTATAATTCCATGGAGCTGCCCAGGGTAAATAACCTACCGCGTTTTAGGTAGGGGCCCCATGGTTATCCTCCGTTTCCAATATTTCTGCACATCATATAGTGAATTTTATAATTGCACTAGGGCTATACAGCGGCTATCATGTGTCTATATATAGGCATCATTTAACTAGAATATTCAGTTATTTTAATTAATTATTATACTATTTAATTATATTGTGGTTGTGTATATATACACGTACGTATGATATTGAAAGGATGACGTTTGCTGAGACTTATAGCCTAATAGATGGAGACAATGGCATTATGGAGAGAATGTATTGTTTTCTGTCAGTTATCGGCTCAACGTATATAGCACAAAACCTATGAATGTATGGACTTTATGTATACTTATATATATATATAATCACAGAAAGTGTCAACTATATATATATATATGTATATATATAGGCACCATTGGTAGGCGAACCGGCGTCGTCTCGTGCAGAAGAACATGGGACGTGCGCTTTGACCGATGTAGCTATAGCCCAACCACTAATGTAGTTAACGGAACCAGATTGAAGACGACGCGATGTCAGGAAATCCCTTGAACCACAGAACAGGTATTCGTCCCCCGCAGACCCGTAGAAAGTTTACACTTTCTCTGATTGACAATCGGTGCCTCTCTAAGGACTCTCTTCGCCTTTGCCCCTACGGATCCACACTTCTCTGTGTAGACGACGACGTAGGAGTGACTGTTGATCAGGGACCTGTCCCCCCTCTGTGTGCGTGGACCGATCCAGGTCACGATACTATGCAACAAAAACTGTCCAAAATGCAGTAAAAACTTAAAATTATTCCTACGCGGACTCGGCAACAGTAGCCTAGGCCTAAACGTCCTAAATTACCAGAATAATCGATCAAATTCTGCATTTAGGTCAAATTACACAACGAATTGACACAGCAGCCGAATCAACATCCGACACATATAAGTACATAAGTACGTATACATATGTACATACAAACGTATACTATGTATGTACATATGTGTGCATGCATAGCTGCATGGATATAAGCATTTGTGTGTATATGTATCTATATAGTATGTATATGTGTATGCATGTGTGTATGCATACATGCATGTATGTATTTGTGTGTGTGTGTATATATATATATATTATGTATATAGTTTGTATGTGTATATATGTATGTTTGCATGTGCGTATATGTGTATAGACCCTATATATACACGTGACATTGTGTGTGTAATGCGTATGTATAGGTATACATAATCGTAATCGTAATCTCCAAACTTCTAAAGCGCCACTCGAAAGCCAAGCGCAGGGCACCAGCTTATTCACGAGCGCTGAATACTGAATGGTATACTGTGTGTATATATATATGTGTGTGAATATATATGAATACTGAATGTGTGAATATATCTGAATACTGAATGGTATACTGTGTGTCTATATATATATATGTGTTAATATATCTGAATACTGAATGTGTGAATATAGCCTATCTGAATACTGAATGGTATACTGTGTGTATAAGTGTATGCGTGTGTGTATGTATCGATGTATGCATGCATGTATGAATGCTCCTTTCAAAGACGTGTGTACAAAGTGTTTCGGCTGTTTCGTGTACACAGCTGTTGTCGTAAACTGGATGGCTGTAAAATAATAGATGAGGTTTGACCTTAAAGACAGAGGTTTCCCTTAATGGATGAAATAAAACTATTAATAACGCCGCGGATGTTGCTGGCTCATGAGAGCCTCGTGTACATGTAGATGCCTGGTTGAATTAAGTGTGAGCTGCGGGGTGAATGAGTTAGGATTAAGGTCAAAGGGTTAGAAGAGCCTGGTCGTCGGCTGTTGAGGGTTGTGCCGAGGGGGTGCTGGGCGCCAGGCACTGGAAACTCTGTGCAAATACAGTGCAATATGGCTATAGGGCCATCAGAGAAATATAATGGACACTTCATTGGGAGACAGAGACACAGACAGACAGACAGACAGACAGACAGGCGTGCAGAGGAAGAGAGTGATATATAGAGAGGAAGAAGGGAGAGATGGCGCATGAAAAATATATAATGATATATGATATATATGGTATATGTGTATATATGTATGTATATCGAATAGACAGACAGGCAGGCAGAGAGAGTGAGCACAAGAGACAGATAGAAGGACAGAGACGACGCTGAGAGAATAGTGATCGGGTGATTATATTATTAGAGGATAATAGAGTTTAATATGTAATTCACGCACCGTCATTATCTACTCGTAAAACACAACATACAACGAACGGCGAATCCAGGGAGGAGGAGGAGGATGTTCGTCTGGTTGGGAGGTATACGTAATGTACGTATATGTATATGTAATGTAGGTGTGTATCAGAACCAACAAAGGCGCTAAAGATAGATAATGCGTTTTGAGTTGAAGGCCGTGTTGTGCGGTCCTTGTATACATATTGCAAAGGAGAAATACGACGTCTAATCCGAAATCATCGGTCGATCTTTAACCGCAGTTTTTTTTACGACCAGACTACGTTCAAAGAAGAACAGATGCATCAGATCTCACCGCTATACAGGGGCCTTGGTATCTGCATGAAAGCATAACGCCCACTAAATGTCTGTTTATGCATTTATAAATATACTATATATTATATATAGTCTATATATATAATTATACTTGTATGGTCTGTTTCGTTGCATATAATTGACAAAGTGGGAGGCGTCTTAAGAATTTTAGATTAAAACTTGAACACGTTCATGTATAGTTATATTTATTGAATTGAAGATTCGTTTTGACTGATAGTGAAATGTATGTAATGTTGCATATAATTACATGAATGCGTAAGAATAGGACCGAAATAGCACAGGCAATTACACTTGGCGACTTTTTTGAAACAATAATTAACTTTCCCAGGTACGTAAACCAATTACTACGACAAGATATAGGGCTGCTATAATTATACTTTCTGCCTCTGTCTCTCTGCCTCACTTCATCTCTCTGTCTCTCTCAGTCTGTATGTTTCTGTCTGTCTCATCGTCTGTGTCTCTGTCTCAGTCTCCTGCCATGTATATATGTGCCTATATGTACATACTTGCATGTATTCGTCATCATGAATGAATGTGGTTGGGGCACAGCAATTTTCGTACTTTGCAATGGGCGGTTTTCATAACCTTGAGAAAATAAAAAAAAGACCAAAGTCTGGAACGTTTTTTTTGGCAGGCTCTGTCATCACTGACCTCGACTTTCATCTGCACATCATGTAAATGGGCTTACACCTACATACCACACAAACATCTACACATGCATATCTAGGGTTTAGATGCATATAACTATAATATAATATAATATATCTATATAATTATAATAGATTATTATGAACATATAGGCTATTATACTGAGTACTGATCGTATACAGTGGTGCCGTTGTTGTGTTCGAAGATAATAAAAGCTGTTTGTTTAAATCGAGGTAGATGATGAACGGACGGACGGACGGATGGGCGGACGCACGAATTTTATGCAGACTGAAAGGAGGGAGGAGGAAGAGGAGGAGGAGAAAGAAGGAGGAGGAGGAGGAGGAGGAGGAGGAGGAAAAAAGAGAGGAGGAAGAGAAGAAGGAGGAGAGGAGGAGAAGGAGGAAGAGGAGGAGGAGAAGGAGGAGGAGAGGAGGAGGAGGAGGAGGAGCAGGAGGAGGAGGAGGAGGAGAGAGGAGGAGGAGGAGGAGGAGCAGGAGAGGAGGAGCAGCAGGAGAAGGACATGGAGGAGCAGCAGGAGAAGGAGTTTTATTTAGCTCTGACATTCGTTTTATTTTTGACAGGTTGGCATTCCGCAACCAGTTACAATAGAAAGGAGGAAGAGGAGGAGGAAGAGGAGGAGGAGGAGGAGGAAGAGGAGCAGTGATGACAATGATGCCGATGTTGCTAGTGATGATTTTTATGAGTAAATTTCAAATATTATATCAAAATTAGATAAGTAGAAAGAAATATAATCATATACATTTAAATCTGATATAGACCTATAGTTACATGCCATGTATATTTATAATAATAATTATGTACATTACATATACATATATTTTAGTTGTGAATGGTTATGAGTAATTGCCCTGTGCTTCGAGTGCTGTGCAAATGTCGGCCTCTGCGAATAATATCTGATGAGTTGCGGTGTGTGTGTGTGCGGTGTGTGTGTGTGTGGGTGTGTGTGTGGTTATATATGGGTGCGTCATCGATGCACTCGTGCCATCAGTGCACTGACTGTCTGTCGGAGTGCACTTGTCGTCATGAGCCACGGAAGGAGACCAGCTGATCCGTTACTATTGGCGACAGTCTGCCTCTGCTTCAGCAGTTGATGAATGACTTCACATGCGGGAACTACAAAGGCAGACATGAATCATCGTCGTCGTCATCATCATCGTCATCAAGATCGTGATCATCATCGTCGTTGTTGCTATCGTTGTCGTTGTTATCATTCTAGTCATCGTCATCAACCAATATGAATAGCCAGTTTTAGTTACATGGCCCTTGCAGTCAAGGCTGTCACATATATGCATGGGTATTTAGGGGGGGATGGTTTACGGGTTCAACCCCAACACCCCCCAAATAAATGCCGAAATTTTTTATATGCTTTTATATGCGAAATAAAAAAGCTAACTTTTGCTACCATGTACAATGAAAAAATCCCCAGAAATTGTTTCCTGGCTTCGCTACTGCATATGTGTACGTATATATATGTGTGCATGTATGTGTATATGTGTGCATGTGTATTTGTGCGTGTGTTCGACTGTGCTATAGGACGGATCCAATGCAGCGCGTGAAACGAGAACGGACTGGAGAAATCCGGTGGAAGAGATGGATGGATGGGAATGATTTCGTTTTCAATCTGTAGCCAGTGCTTTTGAGATGGCTACTGATTGCCAGTTAGCCATGGTCCCGATGCCGTCTAGCGCTGCAACCGCTGCTGCTTCAGTATCTCTAGCATCAATGCCAGCAGTCGGGATGCGGAGTTGCGGACTCTGCGTTCATCCGTTAGTGTAAAGATGTCAGACGGCGGCAATTGGTTCCAGACGATGAAGGAGGAGTAGGAGGAGAAAAAGAGGAATGGAAGAAGGGATAGGGAGGAAGGATGGGAGAACGAAAAGAGGATAAATGTGGAGACATGTGGGGGTGAATGTGAGGGAGATAAGAAGGATGAGGAGACGGAAAAGGAGAACGTGGAATATGTGAAAGGTAAGTTATGGCAGAAGGAATAGGTGGAGAAATGGAACAAGGAGAAAAAGGAGGACCACGACGAAGTACTGTAATTTTAGACAGAAGAGAAATAGAAGGATAACGAAGATTTAGGAAAGAAGAAGAAGAAAAAGAAGCTAGAAGATAGAAAGAAACCAAGAGAAATAGGAAAAAGAATGGAACGATAAGAACGAAGAGGAAGATAAGATGTACTGGAAGGAGGGAGTAATCCGAGGAACAAAATATGGAAGAGGTTTACAAATGATTTGTCGTAGTGTTTGTAGCAAACAATACCTGAGCGCAAAAATTTTATGATTGATAAACAATATTGATAGAGATACGGCAGACACACATACAGCCAGGCATACACACAGATAGATACGCATAGATACGATTACTCGTACAGATAGACTGATGCACAGGCAGAAAGACACAGGCAGACATACACGCAGATGTATACATGCATACACACATACCTTCACACAAACAGTTACTCAAACAGTTAAAAAGACAGACACAGACAGAAAACCATACAGACAGACGTACACACCGACAGAAAGACATGCAGAAAGACAAACACACAAGCATACATACGCACAGACATGCATACACACAGACAGAAAGACACACAAATAAAAAGGCACACAGACAGAAATACACAGACAGACATACACACAGACATGCATACTAACAGACAGACACAGACAGTTGATAGTGCACATGTGGGCATAAAAACAACTTTAGGACAGACACGGACACAGACAGTTGAACAGGGTCAGGGATACTCGAGAGAGATGAGGCCTACAAACAACTGTAGGCAAAGGAGACGCGGACAGGATAGAACGAAGGAGAAGCAGGGTCAGGACTATAAAGATCAACTCGAGAGAGACAGAGACAGAGACAGCGGCAGAGATAGAGACACCGACAGAGACAGAGAAAGACATAGGCAGATGCAGAGAGAGAAATCGATGAAGAAACATGAATGCTTTTGATGAGACATTCGTCGATTCCTGTCTATAGATGTAAAGATGCCAGAGCGACAGATGCGGCGGCTGTTACTGCTGAGGCAGTTGCCATAGGAAACAAACCATCGTGTATATTTTGCTTTGTTTCACAGACCGCCTCTCAGTGTATACAACTCTCCATACTAAATCCACACACGCCACTCCTCAAACCTATCTCTAGTAAATGCAGACACTACAGCATACACAGATGGAAAACTAAAGTATACTACTACACATTTTGTAATGTATTATAATTTTAATTAGAAGTTATACATAGCGCTGCTTAACGATAAAATACGCAGAGGCGTTCTCTACGATAGCCGACAGCGCTCGTGAATAAGCTGATGCCCTGCGCTTGGCTTTCGAGTGGCGCTTTAGAAGTCTGGGGTTTATGTAACGATTACGATTACTAACCAGAGGCGTTCTCTACGATAGCCGCTCAGACTAGATATACCATAAGAACAGAAATGTCATCAGTTGGGAAGAAATGTTCATATGCCAACGGATTGCCACTTATGAGGCCAATAGGTCAAAAGTTTAACTGTCCAGCAGGTGACCTATCGCACTCTGAACACAAACAGCTCTAAGGACAGCGAGATATCTATCCAAAACTGCACAAAGAAGAAGAAGAAGAGTCGTCCCGTAAGCAGTGACGTAACTAGAACTTTTCGTTTGGGGGGCTTTAAGCCCTGAAAATAGCGACTGCGGTCGCCCGAGCCTATAGTGGAGCCGGGGGCTTGAATCATTTTTCGGGGGCTTCAGCTTCGTTTGTGGGCTTAATCCCCCAAGCCCAACGCTATAGTTACGTCCCTGCCCGTAAGATAGCCCTGATACAGCCATGGGTATATGAAGTGTTAGCAACTTCTTTTTCTTAGCCTCAGCGTATGAGGGCGGTCTGGGCAGATGGTCAGTCCACTTGCTCGCCGTCTCATCTTCCAACGACAGTTTAGGTCAGTGTACTCGTTGAAGGACCTCTGGATAATGCCTTTGTATAATTACAGGAACCCTTGATTCGTTATAGCTGAGTAGACTAAGGGATGGAGGTGGAGCTTAAATCTGGAACCAAATTTCTGCCCTGCAGTGGGTATGTGAGCCCGCGACCCCGATTGACAGTCTAGAACTAGTAGCACCGCTACACCATCGAGCACCCCAAAACGCACAAAGCCATGTCTAAATCTAGAAGAAACATCAAAGCGTATAGGCTCCGTCGCTCTGGAAGCCCGAACAAAGAGAGAATTGTCTAGTAACTGTTGCGCAGGACGAAGAAACTGCAATGTCAGGCAAAAACATGACTGACTCAAACGCAAATCGTACACTTGTATATGCATGGAGGCATGTGTACATGCAAGTAAATAAGTATGTCATCGCTCTACTCTATCGACGCAACTTGGACCAGAGACTCTGAACATCCCTGTCAGCTGTTGACGGGAATCCGTTGGTTGGTTCTAGGTGTATGCGTGGGCCCGCCACTAGGGACTCTTTCAACTTACTTTTCACTGGTTTGTTAACTGGTGTAATATATTCGTTCGTAATGACATTTAGCATCATAAAGGGTAGCACAGAGAGCACCTCTGAGAAGATACTTTGAAGGGGTACTATATAAATGTTCAATTACATTACATTACATTACACGTATATGTTTTTATTTCTGCATTTGTAGTGCATGTATGCACCTATCTGAACTGACGGATTGATATATAATACATGTGATTTAATGTGGTACATGTGCTATATGATATAGTATCACTCTCTTAAACCAAGTGATTTGAAAATGTAGGCCAGACTATTAAAGTCTGTCTGTTTTTAATGATTCGTAGTTGTCTGCCAGTAACCAACATTGCTTTACATGTGTTGGACTGCAATGTGGCCGTTTGCAGTTAAAAGTGTCTGGGTTTAATTTAGCACTGCTGTTCTGTGTTATCAGACTTGTTAAGTCAACAAGAACTGAGTCCACGTTATACTTAGAGAGAGTGTTTACACGTCTTTCGAGAGCTATAGGAAACATTTGCTCTTTACTCATATATACACACATATATATACATATATGATATATGAACCTGACTGTATGCATGCATGCGCTATATATGTATATGTATGTCATCTAAACATATATCTACATAGTGAGTCAGTTAAGTAAATGGTACTTTCTGGGGAGCGCTAGGAATGGCTCTATATGAATGTCTTATGGTATTACATTGCACCTACATGTATATATAAGAAATATATATATGCATACAATACATACATATTGTATATTCGTGTTATAAATAATAGTAGGCGTTTACATTTATATGACATAGGTATCATTTATTACAGATGATAATCATCATTGATAATGTGGTACTTGAACAGACATCTTCAATTGTCTAGGCTTTGTCAGTCTCTTAGTGATTGGTCACGGCTAATCGCAGACATTTTTGTACAGCCTTAGTAAACTTATTGCACTATGAAAAGGCTTTAGTAGAATTATATTGGGCCTACTTATACATGCACGTCCAGGTATGCACCTACCTATACATTTCTATGTGTGTACATATAATATGAATGTACATGTGTATACACAGAAAATATATTGTGGATATTATGATATCTACATAGTGAGTCAGTTATTATAGTGAGTCAGCACTTTCAGCCTCTGATTGGTGTGCACTGTGAGAGGCTCTTTATAAATCTTTAAATACAATACAATTATTACAATCATTATGCATATATGTTGAAATTTATGAATGCATATATTATTACACTGCACAAAAACTCCTTAGTCTGTCTCTGTCTCTGTATTGCTAGCTATCACTGTCTGTGGCTGTCTATGTTGCTCTTTCTCTGCAAGTCAGTCCTCTCTCTGTTTATCTACGTGTAAGTGTCTGTGTGCGTGTGTCTGTCTGTCTGCCTGCCTGTCTGTCTCTGTCTGTCTGTCTGTCTGTATGTCTGCTGTCTCTGTGTACATACACACATAGGCTTTCACTGACAACTTTTGTTTCTGCATGGCCACAATTTGCATTCGTGCACGACTACAAGAAATGCTAACTACTCTGAATGATTTGACAAGACGGGATTCGAATTCCGTACATTCACGTCAATGTGCCAAACAGAAAGACAGCTGAGAGACTGAGAGGGAGGGAGTAAGAAAGGGAGGGAAGTGAACACGTGGCATCAGAGGTTCCAGGTATTTTGTTTCTTTCAGAAAGCATTCCTGAGTATAAGAATGGATACACTATGCAAAAGTATGCATGTATAATTATAGGGGCCTACATATATTATTCCTGGGATTAAGCTATAGATCCATGTATATAATATATGCCTTTGTATATGGATGGGCGTCCGCAGGGGAGCAAAGGGGAGCATCTGCTCCCCTGGATTTTGCGCCTATTTTACAGACATAAAATCTTTTGATTATTATGATCATGCAGAATGCATGTCTTTGAGTGAAGTCTTAAGCCACGCAGAATTCTATCCGTCGGTCATACCGGCTTTGCAGATTGCATTGGCTGTACCTGGTTGTACCAGTTACAACATGCACCATAGACGGATCATTATTTTAGTACGCGAAGGAGGGTTAAAACATGGATTTGTTCAACAACCAGTGAGGACCAGTCAACCAGGCCTTTGTATACGATGACTGAACAATGTGAACATCGCAAACAGATTTCAGAAAACAAAGACGGATTCATACACACGGTGATTAATTAGTTTGGATAAGAACACACACTAGGCCTATTGCAATTATTATTTCAAGAATAAGAAACAGGCTTAAGTCATGCAAAATTTAATTACCATCTAGGTCTTAACAATGAGTGGCTATAATATTTTCACATTTCAATTTTAATCCATGCAGTAATCCAAACTATACAAGGTAACCTAAAAAATTTAAAATATATAAAGACATTGAAATTTTTGAAGTTGTGTTTTTGAAGTAAGTATTCAAGTATAGCTGTAAACGGGATTCCAGAGCGCTAACAACAGGTCCCATTATCCCATATCATGTCAAATGTTTCCAAAAGTGCTGGCGGCTGTTGGGATCCACGCGAGACCCGTCATCGTGGGAGCGAGCGCCGAGGATGACACGTTCGGTTGCTTTCGGCACCCTCGTTAGTCCCCGTGCCAACAATTTGAAATTTTGCTCCCCCGACAAAAATTCCTGCGGACGTCCATGATATTATGTAGGCTTATAATCTGTCGCGCGTGCGTGTGCGTGAGTATGTTTTGGTGTCCTTTTAGTGCGACAGTTTATTTGTTAAACATATTAAACCAATATCCTTTGCAGTGTTTAATGGTTTTCATGTGTATATATTTTACCTGTGCTATAAAAATATAAACTCTGAAATGATAAGACGCGCGTGTACATGTGTGCGCGTGTGTCTATAATTATAAACGCTGTGTCCATGTGTTTTGAATTGGCATGCATTCTCTGTCCACACTCCACACATGAAATCTGGATGTAGTTTGCCAGGAGCTGTTTACGGCATATTTTAGTTCAACCAATCTGCGATGCATGTAATATGAACATAGAGAGCATAATGTGGATATTCAGTCCCGTCAGAAGGTAACGCGCTCTACACTCTCCCTAGTCTAGACCCTCTCTCCCTTTTCCTCCCTCATTTACTCCCCTCTCCATCCCCTCCCCTCCCATCTCCCTTCAAGCGGCACTTTACGAATCTGCTGACTGCAATCAGGGTGCGATTGGCAGCCGTGGGGTGACGATAACTGACGAGATAAAATAATTATTGGTCAAAGTGAAAGATTCTGAGTCACTGGGAGTCTGGGAGGAGCAGAAGTTGCCCTCTTCCTACATGACCTCATCTTACCCCTTAGGCAGCTATCTATCTCTCAAGGCTGGGATGTGTAAGCTTCATCTTCCCATCTGTTGGATGGTTGACAGAAGGACGTATGGACGAAGTTCGGCTGTATGAACAGACGGAAAGAGAGAATGCCTTGTGCCAGGGCAACTAAGTGTATGAAAGCATTGAAAGGACTGTGGAAAAACTTGGAGGATTGGCCAGACAGACAGACAAACAGACAGAATGGAAGAGACGGAGGCGGAGAGAGACCAGGTGGTTTTACGGCGAGACTTGGACGATCTCTGAAGGAACGATATCATGTTGTAGCTGGACAAACACGAGGAGTTCAAAGAATGAGCGTTGAAGAAAGGTTGACGAAGAAAGGGCTAAGATAAAATTATTGTAAAATCATTTAGCGAAGAAGCTGGGAAAACACGTTTCAAAAATAAAGTAGGTGTAATTGTTGTAAAGTTGACAGAGTTCTCATAGAAAGATTTCAACTGAGCTATCAGCTAGCAGTCGGTGACACCGTTGGGCGTCCGGACGCCCATGGTGATACCATCGCAACATTTCCTCCCTTCAACTTCAAACCATTTCCAAGACTTCCATCAACATACGTCCGAATGCAATCACGTAAGGCCAATGAAAACAATATTAAGCGCGAGGACCTGCTGAGTCATCCACTTTGCTCCAAGAATTCATTAACATTGAAATGGTCTTTAGAATAAATCGTTCATCTGAGTTATTGTTTTCATATAGGAACTATTGTTGTATCTGAAAACGGTGGGAATGTCAAGCCATTTGCTGAATACCTTTTCATTGATTCTATGGTTGCAATCCAACGATTGCTGGACATTCCCTTTGCCTGATCCTAGGGTTGTCTAAACGCTGCTCGATACCAAGTCATCGCTAGACACCTGTTTTGCTGGATCTTGCAGTCTGACCCCATGGCATCTCGTCCACGAGTGTCCGCTTGAGTTATAAAATGCCATATCTGGCAGCACTTTTGGATTCATTCATGTTGCCTCTCGATACAATTTACTTCCTTGACTCGGATGCCTAGAACTCCTGTTATAGGATCGTTATCTACTACACGTGTAGGATGCAGCCGATACTGTGGCCACCGAACGACACTCCTAAAACCAGGATCACTGTATAGGGCCTATGTTTCGCTCTCTCTAAGAGCTACGGCGCTATACAAACCGTCTTATAATAATTATTGTTGTTGTTGTTGCTACTATTATTCCTATTATTATTGCTATTATTTGTTATTATTATTATAATAAATTTAAAAATCCTACAATAGAATACAGTGAAATAGTTTGGGAGCCTGAGCGGGAGTCTGCTCATACGTAGGTCTATTATTGGTCTCGAAAAAGGCAGATCTATAGGAGAGCCATAGAATATGTTGTGGTCGTGATATTATGTTGGAGGCAGAATGAAGCAGGCGTGTCGAGATGTGTTTATGACGGTCTGTGGACGGATGGTACCGTTTGTTGTGGGATACGAGGAGACCAGCGCAGCAGGTGAACAGCTGAGGTGCTGAAATATCGCTTCAACATCATCTCTATCTCTCTTTCTTCCCTCTCTCTTTCTCTCTTTTCTCTGTCTTTCTCTGTCTCTGTCTCTTTCTCTGAATTTCTGTTTCTCTATCGCTTTCCCTCTTTCTTTCTGTCTGTAGATAGAGAAATATGGAGACAGACACAGATTAAACAGTTTTTGTGGTCGAGGCGAGAGAGCGACATTTCTCGCCTCGACCACAAAAACGGTTTTGTCTGTCTCCATATATCTCTATCTCTCTCTCTCTCTCTCTCTCTCTCTCTCTCTCTCTCTCTCTCTCTCTCTCTCTCTCTCTCTCTCTCTCTCTCTCCTCTCTGTCTCTCTCTCTCTCTCTCTCTCTCTCTCTCTCTCTCTCTCTCTCTCTCTCTCTCTCTCTCTCTCTCTCTCTCTCTCTCTCTCTCTCTCTCTCTCTCTCTCCTCTCTCTCTCTCTCTCTCTCTCTCTCTCTCTCTCTCTCTGTCTCTCTCTCTCTCTCTCTCTCTTCTCTCTGTCTCTCTCTGTCTGTCTGTCTCTCTCTAATCTCTGTCTGTCTGTATCTCTCTCTCTCTGTCTCTCTCTCTCTCTCTCTGTCTCTCTCTCTCTCTCTCTCTCTCTCTCTCTCTCCTAATCTCTCTCTCTCTCTCTCTCTCTCTCTCTCTCTCTCTCTCTCTCTCTCTCTCTCTCTCTCTCTATCTCTCTATCTCTCTCTCTCTCTCTATCTCTCTCTCTCTCTCTCTCTCTCTCTCTCTCTCTCTCTCTCTCTCTCTCTCTCTCTCTCTCTCTCTCTCTCTCTCTCTCTCTCTCTCTCTCTCTCTCTCTCTGTCTGTCTGTGGCTGTCTATCTGTCTCTCTCTCTGTATCTATATGTGTTCCTCTATCTCTATATGTAAGTCTGTCCGTCTGTCTGTCTATCTGTCTCTGTCTGTCTGCGTGTCTGTGTCTATCGTGGCAGACGAAACCGATTACCGCTCGATGACTGACTGGACGAAACAACACATCATATCCACCGCATATGCTGCACTCTATGCATGTATCCGTCCAATCCATACCTTGACACCAAGGTATACACAATAATTAACGCAATAATCCAGAAAATGGAAAATGGCTCAGGTTTCTGTATGCCGATCAGAAGACTCTCAGTGACCTCTGTGGCGGTGCTGATTCCGACCTTTACTTGCCCAGGGTCCCTACGCGGCGGCTTGAGGTTTATCCGAACCCGCAACCCTCCGGCTGCAAGGGACCGAACATACCCCTACACCACCGCGTCCCACAAATTAATGATTTAATATGTTTAAAAAAAATATGTTTATGTATTAATATGAATGTGAATGTGTACATGTATGTATATATACATGTATATATACTATACATGTATATGTAAATAATCGTAATCGAGTATTTATATAGCGCCACTGTAAAAAAGAGGCGCTCCCAACCTGGACCAGTGCCTTGACTGGCAAAGAGAGAGGTTTTCAGGCGCTGGCGGAACTGGGCAAAAGAAATAGAGAAAAGGTCAGTCCTGAGGCAGCCTAATATGTATATGTATATATATGTGTATTTATATATATGCACATATGTATATGCATATGTATTTAATATTTGTATGTATATGCATTTATGAACACATATAAATATATAGATATAGATATATGTCGGCCTATATATATATTTAAGTATCATTGCACGTGATAGGTATGTTGCAGAAATTGTGGATCTGCTTGAGCCAAGTGGTTGGTTTCACCCTTGGGGTTGTAAAGAGCGCCACCTTCTCTCTGTTATCTTCTGCAAACAGTCGTAGATCATCGAGGGAGAATGGGTGATGGACCCATGCATGCTCTGAGGGTTTCGATGACCCCTTCACTCTTGGACCACTGCGGTCGTTTGTTTGCCCTGCGCCTGGAGGACTGGAGTTGACACAAAGGGGGCTAACACAACGGGGTAACATAAAGGGGCACCGACCATTAGCCACGTCGGTCGAACCCGCAGCGAGTGAAATCTGATGCGCCATACTTCTTCGTGGGCGGCCGACAGTGTGGTCTGTGTGTGTCTGTCTGTGTGTCTGTCTGTCTGTCTGTCTGTCTGTCTGTCTGTCTGTCTGTCTGTCTGTATATGCCTTGGAGTGATGAGGTATTTCCAGTGTAAAATCTAATTTAAACCTTAACTTATGTTACCTCGCATTATCGATTAGATGTAGTACGGATTCGAATGACTTCTGTGGCGCAATTTTCAAAGTGTACTAGGCTTCAATCAATGGTCGCTGCAAGTGAGACCTTACCAGACCTCACTCCTACGAACCTTACCTTGCTTTAAGAAGCTACTGGAAGCAGTTATTGCCAGTCATAAAGACTTCTGACTATATAGTGAGTGTATCATTTAACTATGCGCCATCCTATAAGATCCCATCGTCTTTTGGAAATTATAATATTACGGATTGGCTTAAGAACCTGTTTGCAGTCATTAGTAAGGCCGCCTTCTGCTGGCCATTCGAAATCCCCGACGATCAGTCAGTGAACGATTCGTGTGCAGCTATGCTTAGCCTGGGACTTTCTACGCTGAGTCAGACCTGTCTTTTATGGCGAGCCGTTTCGTGATATACATCTGCGGGCACCTGTTTGAACACCGCACACTGTGGCGGCGTTCCAAAACGCGTGGGATGTTTGTTTTGCCTAAATATAACGTCACCGTCGAAGTGCCGCACGAACGCCTCAAGTCTAAATGTAAATCTGTTGTTCTGTTGTGAGTCTCCTACGATCAGCGGAAATATCTGTGTCCTGATCTTGGCGTCTAACTGTGCAGGATTGCTTTCTTTGTTTACGCTAATGTGAAATACGACATGCTGTAGAAAGGTCTGTCTGTCCATGTGTCCGTCTGTCTGTCTCTGCGTCTGTGCATCCGTCCGTCTGTCTGCGATACAAGCACCTGTACAAGACGTATAATAGTCTGACTCTAACGTGTCTGACTGTGTTTCATGGAATTTGCTGACTTGATGTGGACTGTTATACTCTTCCGGTAGGTATACAGTATAATAATGATCTATACTGTTTTTTAATCAGTAAACTCCAGCAGGTGGTCCTTTGGTCTGTCTGTGTGTGTATATGGCTGTTCGTCTGTCTGTCTGTTAACGTAAGTATTGGTAAATTTGTTTTAAAAGATGGCATGTAATACTTTTATGTATTGGTTTGGTTGATCCAAAATACGACAAGTCCTATGACTAAGAGCAAGTAAGTAAGTAAGAATAACTGTTTATCTTTCTGTGTCATATCTCATCCAATCTACCAATCTTTTTGACTTGTATGCGTATATTCATGTATAGCTAAGTAGGCCAATGTACGTACGTGTAGTTAAACATGTAGTCATGCATTAAGTTTTACTAATATCTCAAGGTATATAAAATAATCTGGTTGTGCTGACTTATGTAGAACTTGAGAAGGCGACATACGTATCATACTTTCCATACCAAATGATGACGCTCTTCCTCGTATACACTTGAGAGGTAGGCCAGGCCACTAGGCCGTTCACGGGCCTACAGGCTGCATGCTGAGGCCACGCGCCAGACTGTAATCTACTTATATACCGTGTCGGAGGCGAACATATCGATACATGTATGCTGTGTAACGGTGCACGAACGATTTGTTAACGACGTTAACGTACAGTTGATCGCTCGGTCCGTATACGGTTGATGAGAAAGCTATTTGAGAGATCGGTGGATGAGCATACCCACGGAGTTTAAGCAGTAGTACCAACTTGCGCACTTACTTACTTTGTGTTCTTAGTTCTCGAGGATTTACAGAGACTTTGAGTTTGAGTTGACTGACCCAGTGAGTTTTTGGCTGAGTCACAGCACGTGTGAGGTTACAACGCTTTATGTCTGACGCTAAGATCGGGTCAAAGTGGTATCGGATTACACACACAGGTAAATGCGGTTTGCTAATTTGAACCCTTATGTTTGCCAGCCGTACAGACTGGCGTGGTTAATCAACCAGAGGTCTTGTTTCAAGCATTTTATAAATTATCTTATGGTCATCTAGAAAATGGTTTTAAAATACGGTTCTAGGTTTAGTGTAAGAGCGCATTTGTATTGTAATCGTGGATTCGTGGTCGTAGATTTATATAGCGGGATCGAACAGATTGGCTTTAAAGTGCTTACGGCATAGACCTAAAGCCACTGTATTATACAAGTATGTATGGAACTGTACTCAAGGATTGAATTGTAGGGGGTTTGGAGGGTTGAACACCATATTCATTTTTAACCCCTCCAGGTAATTCTCAAAACTTACCATGCGGATATTAAACCCGCCAGCACAACTTTCATTGGTTCAATGTATTTTCATTCATACCACCAGTGTCTAGTCATAATTTTTGCTACAGCTATAAATCTGAAAATGAAACTCAGAAGTTTTCCAATAAGTATTCATCACTGTTGGATTTTTGACATGGCTAAGAATCGAGTACACGTACAACCAAACCCACTGCAATTTAGCACGTATATCGGTTTTAGGTACGTAACAAATTCTGGTCGGGACATCTGGACATGTAAGAATTTTTAACACCCCTCCCCCCACCAGTTCAAATTTGACAATTCAAACCCTGACTGCAGTGCTGTGCCTGTACTATACATTCAAGTGTACCTAGTGATATACCTTTGCAATGCATTGTATGCTGTAAATATAATTATACTCCTATATATGTAGGTGTATGTATGTATGTATGTATGTATGTATGTGTGTATGTATGTATGTATGTATGTAATGTATGTATGTATATCTGTATGTATATGTGAGTATGTTTGGAATGGGTTTGTTGACAAGGACATCAGATAAAACGGTGAGTAAATGTGCTTTGAATTACTCTGTGAACCGAGCATATTATTAGACTACATAGGTAACCTTAACGAGTCATTTGTCCTTGGTGGGAGACGGAGTCAGCCAACCGTCTACGCATACAACTAGAGGTAGGCACGAATGCAAAGGCAGACAGGGACACAGGCAGGCATACAGAAGACCCGATAGGCAGACACAGACAAATATAACCAATAGAAAAGATATAGAAAATATAAAGACACGTATTTCTCAAAATTTTTCGAAAAAATCATATATGGAAGATTAATGTCATATGTAACCATGAAGAATATCTTGTACAACGGTCAGTACGGTTTTCGTAAAGGGCATTCGACATATATGGCTGTTATGGAAATGTGCGACAAGATCACTGAAGCCAGAGATAATAACCTTTTTTCCATAGGTGTTTTCTTCGATCTTTCAAAAGCATTCGACACCGTTAATCATGACATTTTATTTAAAAAATTGGAACATTACGGTGTAAGGGGCATTTGTCTGGACTGGCTCAGGGATTATCTAAACGGCAGAAGGCAATGCGTCTTATATAATGGACAAGTATCGCATATTCTAGACATCAAATGTGGCGTGCCGCAGGGCTCTATATTGGGACCATTGCTTTTTTTAATATACGTTAATGATATCTCGAATACTTCACCTTTACTCCAGTTCATCATGTTTGCTGATGACACCAATGTATTTATGTCCAATAACTCTCTTACTGAACTAGTCGATAAGCTGAACGCTGAATTGGAGAAGGTGGATAAATGGTTCAAAGCAAATAAGCTATCACTAAACCTTGAAAAAACTAATTACATCCTATTCTGTTCGAAGCATAAAAAGCTCTTAATCATGATTATAAAATATCTGTTAATATTGACAAACAGGGTATTACTAGAGTGTCGTCTGCTAAATTTCTTGGGGTGCATATAGATGAACTTTTATGCTGGAATGAACATATTACGGATATCTCTAAAAAAATAGCTAAAAACATCGGTATAATTTCTCGGATCCGGCACTTCCTGCCTCGTCACATACTTGTAAACTTATATTATTCGCTTATATACCCCTATCTGTCATACTGCAATCTTACGTGGGCATCCACCTATCGATCTCGGCTAGCCAGTCTGACAACTCTGCAGAAACGTGCCTTGAGAATAATTTGTAAGGCTCCCTTCAGAGCACATACTAAAGATTTATTTCTGAACTTGGATATATTGCCCTTTGAATGCATAAACAAATTGCAAGTGGGGCTATTTATGTATAAGTGCCATATGCACCTATTACCTGTAGGCTTTGGTCATTGGTTTCGTACAAACTCTGAGGTCCATGGTTACCTAACACGTTCTTATAAAAAGTTCCACCAACAAAGCGCGCGCACAAATATTAGGCAACACAGTGTTAGAATATATGGACCGGTGCTTTGGAACTCCTTACCGATCGAACTCACTGTTCTCCCAACAATACACCAGTTCAAAAACAGATTAAAGGTGTATTTTATGTCTAATTGGGTATAAAAACTACAGCTGTAATTGCATTAAATGTTGCTTCAATTGCTATCGGGCATATAGGTGCCTATTTATTTATGTGTATTAAACGAATTACGGACACTTGCTTTGCACTAGCTACCGGAAACAGTTTATAGGTGCATCTATGTATTGAAGTAGGCCTAGTAATTAGTAATTAGGTTATGGTTTCATTTATGTCATATAGAGTTTGGTTGTTATGGACATGTGCGTATTGTGTGTCTCCATCAGCATTGCATGCTGCGATTTCTTTTTTGTTTGTTTTGTTTGTTTGTCTTGAATGAATAACCTAGCTCGGACTTCTTATTATTGAACACAAAACTTGCGTTAAAAAAATTAACATGTATAGTATAAGATGATGAACTGGAAATTATGTTTGTCTAATGACTACTTGTATTAGGTGACCCTGTTAGCGGAACCTTTGGTTCTTTTGGGTTTACCCATTGTCACTGATTGTACAAGACTGTCTACCTTTATGTTTTAAATGTTATGGTGAACAATAAAAGTATATTGATTGATTGATTGATTGACGGGCCAATAGGGAGAGAAAGACAGACAGACGCTGAAAGAGAGAACGAGGGATAGAGAGAGAGGCAAAGATGAAGACAATAAAATTATATGTACAGAGTCCACGGATGTTATGGAGGGAGAGAGGGAAAGAGAAACACAAGAAAACTGCACTATAGAGCGACAGGGAGTGGTGTAGAAGTAACCATAGACAGATATCGATATAAATATAAAGATAGATAAGAGATAGATAGATATCGTATCATATGCGACCTTCGACTGATGTCTTGGACATTTTGATTACGGCGCTATACAAATTATCAGTTTAGATTAGATACAGAACATAAATGAGGACATAACATCACTAGAACCAACAATAACATTAAGGGGAGTAATGGACTTGCCAAATGACCGAGGACAATTGAGATCATCTGTTCGTACCCATCGCCGCAAAATAGCTGGCGTCAAAAGTGATGATGATGATGATGATGATGATGATGATGATGATGATGATGATGATGATGATGATGATGATGATGATGATGGTGATGGTGATGGTGATGATGATGATGATGATGATGATGATGATGATGATGACAGCTCTAGAAGGCAGAGGTACGGATACAGAGATATGAACATAGAGATAGAAATAGAGACATATAGACGAACATTGATGGAGCTGGACAGAAGCATATGTTATAGCTAGAAATAGTGGGAGACAGAAAGGTAGACATACAGACAAAGGGGCAGAGGCATTGATGGGTGAACGGCCACAAACTGACAAGGAGAGAGAGGCGTAGCTGAGAAACCAGATGATGAAACTGATGTATCATCGTGAATTTGGTGATGACGAGATGGTCAGAACGGAGAAAATGAGTAAATTAAGCTTCTGCGAAAAACGACCTGCACTGCCTCGCGCTATGGCTGACGTAGTAAGCCAGTGAGCTTTCTGTTAAGCTGGACTGGTGATGGACATGTGAAAGATGAACACTATAGTGACAAATTTGGTACTGATCAAAATTTATGAGCTAATGACACATTAATTACGTGTCGTACTGCCTGTAGGCACTCCTATTGGCCAGTCAACTCAAGTTTATGAGTGTTACATATATAGACATTATATGTAAAGAGCTGGTTATAATACCTTCCTTGAAAGGCTATTATGATGCAGCAAGAGTTGATATCCGGATTTGCTGACCGAACGTTCTATGTTGCATCAGCATTTTGGAATGTGGTTATATTGGGAACAAAGGTGGGTTTGTTGCGATAAGTTGCTATAAGGCAAATCGTTTGAACCATGCCGAAGGATATTTTTTATAAATAGGCAACGTAATTGCCATTCTGGTTGTAAACACTTGGTTACGAATGGATGTTCAGTCTTCCATACGTTGATGTACTTTTCGTCACATATACACAGGGTGGGCCAAAAAAAAGTAACCCCCTACGCATTATTGCTAATATTTCAGCCAAAAGTAAGAATTTGTAAGTCACGTTTTACAGGCTTAAAGGTAATTCATATCTACGTATAATGGCCAAATGTCACCGAAAATTTTCAAACCGAACAAAAGTTATATCACTTTTAGTAAGTCCAACCACTGTTTTTGATGGTTTCAAAACGTAATGCAACAAAAAGCAACAAAAACGATTTTACTAAGTCACTTCTCAAATAATTGTTATCAAACAAACTTGATAATTGTTTCACAATTTGAGTTCAATGTGTCCACGACCAGTACCCATACATGTTCTGAGTCTTTTTGTAAAGTTTTGATGTCTTTGTTGATGGGTTCCAGAGGTAAATCTTCCCACATCAACTTCAATGCGACC
Source organism: Aporrectodea caliginosa (assembly GCA_020284085.1). Taxonomy (NCBI): domain Eukaryota; kingdom Metazoa; phylum Annelida; class Clitellata; order Crassiclitellata; family Lumbricidae; genus Aporrectodea; species Aporrectodea caliginosa. The sequence goes on from JACEVL010001096.1 coordinate 318,134, forward strand.
TTCAATTCTCTTATTGTTTCTGGCTTTGGTCGCAGATTGTGGTATTTCTCCAGCATAGTTCCCCTTACGTGATTATTCATTTGCTGGAGTGCAGAAGATTTCGGCCTTCCGCTGCCTTTACGACGTTCCACAGCCGATGCCCTTTCATCAATGCGGGGGCATATTTATTAACGGTAGGCCTACTCAGCTTCCACTGTTTATCAGGGCAAGCGGCGATTAGAGCTTTAGCTCAAAGACCTGCTCATGAAGTCTCTGCATACGCCCTTTGTCATTGACACCTTGCCCATCTTGATATTTTAGAAATTTCAATTTCATTGTTTCAATAAAAAATTATTAAGCTGAAAAATTCTTTATTTAGCAACTTGATCGTCTTCTTGCTAAGTGACGTCACAGTGACGTGCAGCTACGCTGGTACCCCGTTTCTTTTCTAAATAATAATAATATGTATCTCTGGCAATATCAAGTTTGTTTGATAACAATTATTTGAGAAGTGACTTAGTAAAATCGTTTTTTGTTGCTTTTTGTTGCGTTACGTTTTTGAACCATCAAAAACAGTGGGTGGACTCACCAAAAGTGATATAACTTTTGTTCTGTTTGAAATTTTTCGGTGAAATTTGGCCATTATACGTAGATATGAATTACCATTAAGCCTGTAAAACGCGATTTAAAAATTCATAATTTTGGCCGAAATATTATCAAAAATGCTTAGGGGGTTACTTTTTTTTGGCCCACCCTGTATATACGTTGGTATTTAACGATAAACGTCGGCTTCTCTCGTTGTCATGCAATTCAACTCCCATTATTTTTCGCTCTTTGTCACTTAATTTTTAGACCAACTTTTGCTTACGATTATGAGCATTCCGCATGGACTTCCAATGGGGATTCAATATGAAATGAACACTCGGCATTTAGCTTTACGAGCCAGTTAATTGAGTCCTACATTTGACCAGTCTTGCAATTAATAACGTGTTGAAAATGAACTGCCTGTATCATCCACAAACTACATATAATATCACCATCTGTCGCTATAACCTTGCTAAATATAACGGTTTTATGGCTACTTTATAATTGCTCATGACCATTTATTGTATGCAAGCATAATACACGCGAGCTCTACAAATGCGAGTGACTGCTGCCACATACGGCGCATCAATTTGTCCTACATCGGCTATTGGCCAATCTAGGTTTAATTGCTAACTATATTGTCGAAAATGACACAGGCCTGAGCCATGCATACATTATTCGAGTTCTTAATTGGCGAACAAGATAATTGTCTGACATATTTGGGTCTAAACCGTCTAATATGAAAAATAACAGGTACAGCTATAAAACTGTATTTGTGACCTAGATGCGAAGATATAGACTTCCAATGTTAACTTTATAATATTATTAGGCCTACTTACGAATGTATTAGGATGACGATGCAGTCAATGTATGAATATGCTGAATTATGGTGCGCTGGTTTTTGAACTACGCGCTTGAAGTAATATCCGTAAACCGCACGCATACACTCTTAAAAATGCATAGTTTTCTCAGCTATGCTTTTCTTATACGTGAATTGTCTATGCAGGCTTTGCTGTAATAGCATCGCCTCTTCGACATATAGCGTTCTCAAGTCAGCTATGCAGCTCAGTTGACTTAGCCATCATTGATAGGTAGCAGCTAAGCAGTCCCGCCTATGCGCCTTGCTGGATTAACAACGCCACTTAGCTAGGCATCAGACAGCATTGATTAGATATATTGGCAGTACACACACACATACACCCACACCCACACCCACCCCACACCACACACACACACACACACACACACACACACACACATACACACACACATATTGTGCATCCGAGCGTATTAACCAAATCAGCCAATGGGAAAAATGCCAATACCGCAACATGGAAAAATTACATGATTTGCAATTTTGCATGCATGGAAGAATGCGAATAACGCGTGAATTGCATGGTTACATGTGATTCACAGTTTTTCACGCAGGATATATATATACTTATATATACATACTTATATATATCTAATATATTGGTTATTCCCAAGGTCTGTGCATGTATGAAGGGTAGTGTTATAGTAGGGCGTGTCGATTTTGTCAACTTTCAAATTCCAAAAATGACTAGTGCTAAAAAGTTGTGACATGACTTAGTAAGTAAAAATATATTTTTGTAAAATTAATATTATTTAGTTTTGCTTGGTAAATAACATGTTGAAATATTTACTTTTTAACGTTTTTTGTGAATTTCCAATAATTCTTAACTTGTCTGATTAAAAGTTTTTTGTGGAAAAATATTTTGTAAAATTGCATAAAAATCATTGGAGATGATTGCCAGATACTTGCAGTTATATAATATACTAATATTATTTTTATTATTTATTTATTAAACTATATATTACAATTGCGCGCACACACAAATATAGGCCCTTTATATAATTCACTAATGTCGTGCAATAGCTGTATTTGCTTCTTTCGGAGGTTGAAGGATCGTCATCAGTGTCTGGAAAATTATTTGTCCGTCAGTGCTGCTACTACTTCCATCCTAACTAGTGGGAAAATTGCCCACAATGGCTTCTAAAAAGATAAGAAAAGATAAACTACAAGTCTCTTGTCTTCATTCATACAGGCGGCTGTGGTGATGGCAGCTGTGGCACGCAGGCCAACACCATATCTGGTGCACTGCATAGCAGCATTATGCATTTCTAATATGTTGTACTCTGTCTTTTGATTAGACGTGGAAGGCATACTTGGTTTTCCTAATACCAATTCATAGCATCCATCATTTCCATCTTGGGCATCAGCTATTTGTTCTTCATTTTCATAATCAGATAACATTATTTCATTTGATGGCATTTAAGCATCCTGCTTAATTCTCTGCTTATATTCAGCAAGCTCTGTTCTCTCGTCTTCTGCCGCTTCCGCCTTTTTAACCTGTCTGTTATGCTCTGGCAATCTAGTAAGTCAACCTGATGTGGTCCAATAGAACTAGTCTTTTCTCTCTGACCTTTAATGATAGCAAGTTCTGTCATAGGGATCTTCATCTCCTAAGGCATGTATGCACAGTTGATGTGGGCCTCCTTCCTGCAACCAGCATCTGCAGGGTAGCCTAATTTGCAGGAAAGAAAAATGTTGCACCTGCAATAATTGAGGAGGTCAAAAAGTTTGTCAAGTTTTGACATCTGGCTTTCCTCTACTAAGAGATATGTCATTGGCCTGCTCCCAGCTATCTTAGATCTTCTTTAAGATTCTCATTTGTGAACTTACAATGAGGCGACAAAAGAGCTCTTTGCCAGTTCCCACTTTTCAAGCACTTTTGGGTAAATGTCCTTTGCAAGACTGTCTGCTGAGTAGTTTCTGACATCCTCGCCACTTTGTGTTCTTAGCAGTATCCCATATCTCATAATGTCTCGCAGAGTTGGCAGTTCATAGGGCAACAACTCTCTACCACTTTCAATTAGGTTGCTCCTATGGGCAATAAAGTCAAGAGGGCCCAAGGAAAATAATGATTAAATCCCGGGTTCAGGAATTTGATGGTCTTTGTCAGAAGGGTGAAATTGACTACATCTTTTTTGACGACCGTGAAGATACAACTAAAGTCATACTGAAAGCAGACAATTCAGATCAGCAGTTGACCAACATCATCAAAGAGCAGCATTATTCTGTGTGCATTGAGCTAGGTGGAAGATATCTTTACCACTTTGCTCCGGAGAAAGGCTCAATGAGAAAAAGCCAGTTGAAGTTATTGCTAATAATCTTGTAGATTTCACGAAGAAGAAGGGCACTGATAAGAATACAGGTCATTGGAGGTGATTCTACAAATGGTAACACCGGTTGGGGGTGGTTCCATGCACTGGGTAGAGCTTCCATGCACTGGGTAGAGGTTAAGCTTGGTCATAATCTGATCTGGTTGGTTTGTGCCCTCCACACCAACGAGTTCCCCCTGCGACACTTGATCACAGCACTCGATGGGAAGATCTTGTCTAACAACAAGTGGACAGGTAGCATTGATAAGATGCTAGAAACTGCTACAGAACTTGAAATTGGACCTTCATTCACCAAATTCTCAACTGGAGAGCCTTTTATTTCACTGAGTGCTTCGTCGCTGTTGGAGATGATAGACTGATCTGACAGAGAATATGAACCTCCCTTGACATGAAGACTTACTACAGTGGAACTAAAGAAGTTCATTGACGAACCCATGCAAGTTCCACAGTGGCCTTGTCATGCTCAGTCTATACATAAGTGCGTGAAAGAAGTCACAGAATCAGCAGGAAGGTTGAATACACATGAGAAACGTGAGGGCTACATCAGAGGCCAAGAAGCAAGTCGGTGGCTGATGACCAAGAACGAATCAAAGCAAGACTTGAAGAAACTTGATGCTTAAATTTCTTATTAACTAATGTCATCACTTTCTAATGTTGCTTTATGATTACAAGGTAATGTCGTACGCTTTTTAGGGTGTGTCTCATGCAGAGAAACTAAAATTTTAATAGCGTTACCTGACATTTTACGAAGGTAAAATTTGAATTCTTTGGTTTTTCGAGAGCAGTTTATATGCCTTGTAATCAAACAGAGATTTACCAAGCTAGATGTTGTCTGATCTCAAAAATAATGGCAGATTTGAATTCCTCACACCCAAATACATATTTTTAAGACCCAAGACTTTAAAAATTGGAAAAAAATTAATTGTTATAGCCCAACGTTCGTATAATGTCTTAACTAGAAGTGAGTAAGTAAAGCATATATAAAACGTCGTCAATTTTTGTGCAGCAAACTGAAAATATCTATATAGGCTATGTCTTCTCATATTATTCGCACTGCAACATCCATCTTCACTTTTCGTTCTAACTTTAAAACCTTTCCATAAATAATTAATTCCTCTGTTGAACGGATCTTTTGGAATTTGACTGGAAAGTTTGTGCATATACCCGACTGTTAAGCACCATCGATTGACACCTCGACTTAGACACGGTACGTGGAGACAAGTAAAGTGCTAATTAGACTGCACCGCCGAGGCGCGTGCACTTCTGAGCTTTGGACCACCTGTGGGGGAAGGGCGATATCAAATGCAGTTGCATTGTATTGTATCTTACTCACTCACGGGCCACCACCTACCGAAAGCTGCATAAACAACCGATGTCTTCAAAAACACCGCCTGTGGAGCATTGCCTAAACTACCCACGACTCCATGCAGGAACGTAACTTACCACTCGTATACTGTACTATAGATGTGCAAATCACTTATAACCTTTATACAGGGAGGCCTAGAAGGCCATCGCAACAATACTCTCAGTGTGTTATTGCCGTATTAAAGCTAAAATGCCTAAAACTCGCAGCATACTTCGACATTACTAGAATACCAGAGCAGCATCTTGAATATAAATAAACGTTTGCTACATCATTACAGAGAGTTTCGTCATTTATTAATATAATTCCAGAAGTAAACTAACTCGGGCTCTTGTTATGAGAAATGA